>CM061919.1:199046010-199120039 GCA_031002005.1 Vandiemenella viatica
AGTAATGAACCTGGAATACAACACACGTGATTTCAAAACAAGAGGGTGCAAAATCGTATGCAGCTGCGTTGCGATAGATTTTTTTTTTTTTTTCGTTTGGAGTTGCTTACAATATAGAGCATATGCAAACAAAATTACAACAATTTGAGAATTAAGATACAACACACATGACGAAAAATACGTGAAATTATCAAATTATGAAAACACTTAATGAAAAATGTGATCAAAGGAATGCGTATTTGCACCTCACATAGAGGTGGATATTTAAGTCACACCTGATACATAAATATTACCAAGAATTGAGTAAATGATCCGTGGTTTTTATATATAAAAAAGCATCTTATTTACAAACAGAAACTCTGAAAGGTGCAACAGAAAACAGATTGCACCTAAGTGGTAGTTATATAACTGTTCATCTGCATATAACAGGTTTCACAGCGTGATTGAAATAATAAAAACCACGCCCCAGGTCGCCCTTGAGCATAAACTCGATTTAGCTACCTCAGCCAGCAGGGTTAAAGCAGGTTTACACGGTTCATTTTTCGTAATCACTCCGGGTGAATCACTCGCACTGAAAGTGAAGGTGAATTTAGTTTTTTTCTTTTACACGTATCGTCTCAAATTAACCATTCAGCTCACTTCAAGATGGCAGCAAACGACTTGTGCTTGTTTGCAGAAACAACGGCTACAAAATTAAAGGTTGCATTCCATTGGCGGATCCAGGAGCTAGGGGGCTCAAGGCCCCTGCCCCCAAAAGTATTTAGGTCCATCACCGACATCGTAATATTTTAGATTTGGAGACCTTTTTTTTAGCTCTAATTGTTCTTAGGGCGGTATGATTATAAAGCCTACCCTTACCCGACTCAAGGCCCCCCCGCCCAAAACGAAATCCCCTCAAGCTCCTCCCCCAAACGAAATCCATTCAAGCCCCCCCCTCCCAAAACCAAAATCCGCTAAGCCAGAATCCTGGATCCGCCACCGTTACATTGTGAAGAAAGTTAATAGAAAAAAAGAGACGTTGGTGTCGAGAAATTGCACCTAGTGGCGTGGTAAAGCTGGGTCCTCTGCAATCTGACTGAAAGGGTCTGTAATTGAGGGCAAAATGGCATTGAAAAATCGTCTTTGTATGTATGAATTACAATTCGAAGATTTGCTACCAAAAATCTCACCTTCAATTACAAAACATTGTACTACGATGAGATACCAAACTGAAGTAGATGTTACTCTCAGGTTTCTTTTAATTGCAGCCTCAAGCAGTTGGTTTGGAACACTTGAGTCTGCATTCCCTGTTCTTAAGTGCATAATTAGCATCAATTTTTTTCTGGTTATAAAACTTAGTTAATTCATTAGAATATCTGGTTTGAATAGTCAGAAGCGGGAGATTCAATTCTTTAATCATGTCCTCCATAGCTATCCCTTACGTTTTTATTTATATAAATTTAAAATTTTATTTTCTGTTAATACTCGTGGTTATGGAACGATCTTAAAAATAAAGAATTGTGTTCTTCTCCCCATTTAAAAACCAAACAACAACAATCAAAAACAAACAAATGCGGCCTGTCCACTAGAAGGTTTCACTTCGACATTTTGATTGTTTACAGCCATTCATCCGAGCGAAACACCGAAAGTGAACGAAAAGTTGAACCGGATCCAACTTCCTTCATCCGTCATCTTGGATAATCACTCTGGAAGATTCGCTGTTTACACAGCTCAGCAAATGCTACGGGCCCCGCGCATTCTAGGGGCTCCGCGCCTTCTAGGAACCCCGCGCCTTATGGGGGCCCTGCGCCTTATATGGGGGGGGGAGGGCGCCGAGCGTGGGATTCTCGGGGGACCACTGCCCGGAAGGCGAAAACCTAGGTCCCCTTCTTTACATTCCTACTGTCTGTTGACCCACCAACTTCATTAACGAAAAAAGTAACCCAAAATCCTGCCATACAATGGCAATAACATAATATTATTTTAACACGCGCCCCCAGGGGTATGCTTGGGGGCTTGGGAGCTCCCTGAGCGTAGGGGCCCCCTGAGCCTGGGGCCCGCGTGCACTGCACCGCCTAGCCCCATAGTACAGGTAGCTACGCCCCTGGGTGTGGTGCTGCTAACGATTTTGGAGTATCAATTATGTCTTAAAGAATCGTTGAGTGAGAACGAAATTGAGAGTCTAGACCAGTGTTTCCCAACGTGGGGCCCACGCCCCACAGGGGGGCAATTTGGTTTTTTTAGGGGGCAATTTAGAAATTGACTTGATGCGACTTTACCGCTTTCTCTTTTGGTTATTTAAACGCAATGCCAGATATGGTTACAAAATATAGCAAATTCTTAAAAGGATCACACTAAATTGCCATAATAAATGGTTATTATAAATCTTTTGAATTTTAGTATTTCATTATATGTTTTTTTAATTTTACTTACTGTGTTTTATGATAATATTAAAGTGTTTTCTTTCAAAAACCATCCTATATCAGTTTATTTAATAACATATAATTTGTTTATTAAAAATTATGTATGGGGGGCAAAAAAATGTTGAAAGTGGGACATGACCCAAAAAAGGTTGGGAAACACGTCTAGACAGTGCTGTGTGGTAGCGAGAAATCTGTCTATTTCTGATGTAATGATTCTTTGTATTATTATTTTATCTACAAAGATCGTGTAAGCATTACAACTGGATTAGAACTTGATTCTTGACGCGATTATATCATACCCAAGAATAACTTTTCCTACAAACTCTGAGTAACGTGTTCAATTCAAGTCATGCAGTTTCAACCTGTCTTTTTGTACCACAGAGTCATTATGGTGACGAATTTCTAGTGAGTTTCTACCAAAAACTAGTATCAGAGCACGACATAATTGTTTACTACTGTAATGTCGCATAGCCTCTCTTGAAGTATTTCATACTACACAACAACGGCATTATAGCAAGATTGGCGATCGTTTTCATATTACACCTTCTTTCTACTAACACTAATTTTTACTACTGAACACGGGTCCTGCTGGAAAAATCCTACTGTTTGTATCCATGAGTAACGTGTTACATCACTCTCCCTGCTGCTACTTCGACCTCGGCACATTCCGAATGACTCATACGCGTCACGCATTTCGGGGTCATCAGGGATAACTCCGCGCGTATCCGATAGATGTCAGCCCTAAATCAAGAGGGATACACACATCTACCGTTTCTTTTGGTAGCAAATTAATAACATTATTTCAGTAGCTGTCATTTATGGGGCAACAGACATACCGCCAAGAAGGGAGCAATGAAGCAGTTTTTCGCTCATAGGGAGTGTTATCAGACAAATAAGACATCAAGTAGTCTTTAAACCCTTCCATACACAACAAAATATAATTAACAACAGTAACCTACGATTAGATTAGGAAGAAAGAACTTGCAACTCCGCTATCTGACCTAGTATACCTCCAATAGTAGTCTGGGATCTGTCTTCTGGCACAACACCATACTAATATTTATCCGATTTAAAGGTCAGTGCAGGTATGTACATAGGACGACGACCTCTTGTTGCAGGAATTGGAGAAGTGGTCTAACTTTCTGCAGGGATACTTGTTGACTGTACCTTAATACCGATTACAGTTTGAAGTTGAGAGTGAATAAACATCTTCTACGCTTTACCAGAAAATATGCATAATGTAAGAAATAAAATCTATATTAGTGCGTTTTATTCTTTGTGCAACCAAAACTTATAAGAACACAAGGTATAGCGAATTTGTTCCTCTCTTAGATAGTTACACTAGCTTGAATTCATTAGGCCCTGGCGTTTTGGCGTAGAGACATTGAACGGTTTAGCATTGCTACAAAAAACAAAAGTACATGTTCACGACCATCTTGGTAAATTTACATAAGTCTTTTGAAGTATTCCAAACAGTTTTTGATATTTCATGACAAATGAAGAATCATTCGAGAAGATATCAAAAAATAAAAATATTCAAAAAGTACCAGGTCTCTTTTTTACTTATTATGTAACTTTTATTTAGATATAAAACTTAATGAGAACGTTAGGGGAAGAAAGTTTTTTGAGGTATTATAAAAACTGCCGATATACCTTTGCGACATTCATTAAATTTATATAACTTTTTCCACGCGAAGGCTGTAGGTAGGTGAGTATGTTCTCCGTCATTTGTGGGAGGCGCTACCCATTAATTACTGGGAGTTAAAAACACGAAAAGGGCATTACAGTCTAATGAAAACGGATTGACTCATAATTAGTTGAAGATAATGCTTATGTAATTAAAAAGGGGCTACTTTCTGTAATAAGATGGACCTTAATTAGCAACTGAGCACAATAACTGAGATTGGAAGTGTCCTAATAGGAAAGGAAAAGCTGTGTCCGTTAACATTCGTCGCTGTCGGAAGCTCCGTAATGGATGTGGCTCTGGCATTGCGTGAGTAACGCAAGCCCAGCCCTAATGGGATGTCTTCCGCCCGCACAGCAAAGAGTTCACTGACCCCAGCATGCTTTCAAACAGTTACCTCACTCTGAGCTTTCAGCGAGATTCGTGTCGCAACACGTCGACTGAAAAGCGGAATACAGAAGAGCGGTTGCCTCACATAAAGCATTGTGTGAACCTCGTGTTACTACTGATCGGCTGAGCAGAGCAAGTCTTCCATATATCTGCCAGGGTCTCATCTCTGACAAATCCTATCAGGTTTTCATGACGTTCTTAAAATAAAAAATCGATAACTACGTTTCTTCAGGAAATTAGTTAGATAGGAGAGTTTCTTAAAGAACTCAGCAATAGATGCATACAGTGCAATGCCTTTTTTTTAGGTTTGTCGGTATTTATCTTAAAAAAATCAGTTTATCTATATGGTGTACTGGATATGGCATTTTCCAAAACCAAGAAGTTAACTTAATTAAAGGTACTCTTACCACAGGACAATCCACGACATTTTTCCAATGTGGTGTGGAAAGAGATCTTAGGTTAGGGGTGAGGTGCTTAAAAGATTATTAAAATTAACAATGCATAATTAAAATTGTACTTCTTTACTGAAGATAATAAAAAGTTCCTTGTAAGCTTTCTTCAGTTTTATTTTCATTGTCCTTTATCCAGGGCCGGCGCTAGGAATTTCGAGCCCGAGGTAAAATGGCGACTGTTTTTTTTTGTTTAGCTCTACAAACTGGGCGGGCGGACAATAGGTGGATTCTTGGCTTCGAGGCCTGGGAGCCCCTACAGCCGGCGGGCCCGGGTACATTTGACCCGCTTACCCTCCCCTAACGCCGGCCCTACTTTTATCCATTGTTCATCAATTTCAATATGTTCCGAGCGTAACTGGGCCAATCGAGTACATTTATGAATGTATCGTAATATTGGTCCTCACAATATTATTGCATGTAAGTTAAGAAATAAATAAATAATGTGTGAAAGACATAGGTCGTTACTGATTTTATCTTAATGTTGTTAGTGATATGAAACAACAACAAGAAATGCATTTTGACAGGGGAGGCTAGCTTTATTATATTCATATGCAAGACAAATCCTACAGGCTGAGTAGTTAAACATCACACGAATTAATTGTCACATTGTAAGTCAAAGATTCATAATTTCGTAGCATAATTAATATTTAGTAAAAGTTAGTTTCACAAGTGAGTGAATCGTGATGTATCAGTCATGCAGTTTTCTCGATATGATTACTCACATAAGTCCATCTTAAAGCTGGAAAACCGAAACTGATTTGTGTAATAAACCGACAACTGACAAAACAAACATTGCGATGCTCTAAAAAAAAAATAATTGTGTTTTTTTGTATTTTTGAGACGTTCCTCCACAATAGACAACGTGGACAAAGCTAATGCCCATTTCTTACTTCCGCGTCTGTCGTGAACGTTATTGATTTAATTAACATTCATGTAATAGATGCATGCGTGAGATTTATAGACAGAAATGTAATATTACAACGCAAAACCGTAAAAACTGTAGAATTTAATGAGTTAAACTCTTTAAGTATATGATTTCAGTGAGATCGCAATATTCTCGGATTTACCTTTTAACACTTTTTATAAGCAGAATGAATACCAGAAATAAAGAAAATTGAAGCATTTGAAATGTGGTGCTACAGAAGAACGCTGAAAATTAAGTGGACAGACAAAGTAAGAAATGAACGAGTTTTGGAAATGATGGGTGTGAAAAGAAGTTTGTGGAAGAAGCTTACACAAAGAAGAGACAGGCTGATAGGTCATATTTTGAGACATGCAGGATTGGTTAATTTGTTAGTGGAGGGAACAGTCGAAGGTAAGAACTGTAGAGGAAGACAGAGATTAGAATATATGAAGCAGATAATTGAGGACGTGGGCTGTAAGGGGTATGTAGAAATGAAGAGGTTAGCACAGGATAGGAACGAATGGAGGATTGCATCAAACCAGTCGATAGACTGACGACAGCAAAAAATAAATAAAAAAAATAAGCAGAATGGGTTAAAAAGACTTCCATTTAGTGTTACCATTCATTTCCTATTACCCTTGCAACGGAGGATTAATGTATAAACTGTATTGAACTATATCGATAGTAAACCAAAATATAACCTTACCTAGACTTGAAGAGCAGAAAGCAAAATACTGTTAATTACACTATTACAATACTATCAAAACGATGGTATGTATCCTCTACAGAGGAGGGTAATTCAATTAACAAAACATATTACACATTGGTGTGCACCGGAACTGTACAAACTACGCACGTTGTATTCGTTTTGAAAACTAGAAAAATCTATCCTACTGAAACAGCAAAAACAATCAAACGAACCACGAAACTGTTTCTGAAGTAAAACATACCATTGCAAATTTATACTTAGTGAAGAAATTTATTTCTTACTTACTTCTCGATAACAGGTTCTGCCAATATTTATCACAGTAAACGATCTCCTACCATCAATCAATCATACTTACTCCATAACGTATTAGAGTGGTCTAATCGTGTGGATTATATCGACAGTAATTACTGCGATAAACACGTTAACTGGACCGCGGTCTTTATGAGAGCTCAATAGATTTATGGATACAGTATATAGGTTAGATACACACTCTCGGTGAATCCAACTTCTGATGAGAGAAGTGGTTTTGGCTCACCGAGCTGAGACCTGGGGCCAACGCAATACGAAGTGGCATTCCGAGCCGTTGATCGCTTTGGAAGCGGTGACGAGACGTGGCCGGGCTTTTAAGGCAGACTGGAATGTCTTCACGCGAGAAGAAGCATACTTTAAAGACGATAAACTTCAACGAAAACTATACAACATTATGTTGCCTATTACATTATTATCTGGCTGCAATAGAAGTTTTTGTTTTTTTGTTTTATGTCTCGTCGACGTTGAGGTTATTAGAGACGGGAAAGTTCTTAGGGCATAGAACGGTAAGGAATTCGACTATTATCTTTCTACGGAACCATCCCGGCATTCGCCTGTAGAAACCATGAAAAATCAAAATCTGAATGGCCGAATGGCGTTTCGAACCTGCTCATTCCAGAATGCAGGGCCAGAACGTTACTGCTCACTCACCATGCTTCGAAGTTTAAAATTTATATCTGTACAATATTTGTCACAAAATTTTTATGATACTTTACCAGCAACATTACAACCTTCGGTCGCATATTTCCTTCTGACCCGGAACGTGTATCTTACGATGTTTTCTCCAGTAAGGACAGTAATCTTCAAATGCATTCGTCCAGGATACATAGCTTTGTCCTAGGGACAGTGTTGTCAGCTATTTCCTAGCGACAGTGTTTTGGTTTTGCTGCACGACTTGGGTAAACAGATCAATACGCCCGAAGAACCTCCGCGTTATGCCACACAAGAAATTCCTTGCAGAAATTCAACGGCAGAGAAAACTTTTTAACCGACTTCAAAAAAGGAGGAGGTTCTCAATTCGTCTGATTTTTTTTTTTTTTTTTTTTTTTTGATGTATGTTCAGCGATATCTTCGCCAATTTTGAGCTGATTTAAATGAAATTTTTATAGTGGATAGAGTATACCTCCAAAGTGGTCCCATTTGAATTTCATTGAGAAACCACCACTTCTACCCCTTTACACCCCTTAACTTTTATACAAACCCACACTTTTTATACGATTTTGATGGAACTTTGGAAATGTATATTAAAAAACAAACAGAAAATACTGTCAACTTTTGGTTTAAAAAACCCGAACCCCTCTCCCCCTATCCACCCCTTAATGTTTGCCAATGTTCTTTATACAAAGCTAAAGTCGACACCATTTAACTGATATCCATTAAAGTTGGCATATACATGTAATTTTTCATGGAAAAGGTTTCTGACCCAAAAAATTAAAACAACACCCCTCTCTCCCTTTGCACCCCTTAATTATTATACAAACCCACATTTTTATCCGATTTCAATGGAACTTTGGACATGTATAGTTAAAAATAAAGAGAAAAATGCTGTCAACATTTGGTTTGAAAAAACTGAACCCCTCTCACCCTATCCACCCCTTAATTTTTGCCAATGTCCTTTATACAAAACTATAGTCGACATAATTCAACTGATCTCCATTAAAGTTGTCATATACATGTAATATTTCATGGAGAAGATTTCTGACCAAAAAATAAATAAAAGCCACCCCATCTCCCCCTTTATACCCATTAATTTTATAGAAACCTATATTTCATATCTGATTTTGATTGAACTTTGTGAATGTATACTTTCAAACAAACAGAAAAATCTTGTCAACATTTGGTCTGCCAAAGCTCAACCCCTCTCCCTCCGACCAACCCCTTAATTTTTGAGAGTGTTTTTTTTTTTTATTTCTATAAAAAGCTACAGTCGCCACCATTTGACCTATTACCATGAAAGTTGGCGCTTATATGTATTTTTTCACGAGGAAGGTTTCTGACCAAAAAATATAAAAACCACCCCCAATCCTCATTAAACCGTTTAATTTTTATACAAACCCATAGTTTTCATCCAGTTTAGATAGAACATAGCAAACTTTTACTATAAAACAAAGTGAAACATAATTTCAGCTTTTGGTTTGCAAAAACTGAACCCCTTTCCCCATTTCCGCCCCTTGACTTTTATCAGTTTTCTTTTTAATAAGCTACAGTTGACACCGTTTGAATGATCTTTATGAAAGTTGGCACATATATGTATTTTTTTATGGAAAAGATTTCTGACCAAAAAATTAAATAAACTACCCTAGCTCCCCGTTTACATCCCTTAATGTTTGTACAAACCCACATTTTATCCGATTTCGGTGGAACTTCGCATGTGTATACTTTAAAGCAAATAGAAAAAGAAACATACTACTCACACTACTTTGAGAAAAACACAAATCCTATTCCCCTTTCTACCCCTATAATTACCGTCAATGTTCATTATATAAAGCTACCGTTTCTATCTGATTTTGAAGGAAGTATGCACATGTATACTTCAAAACAAACAGAAAAATACTGTCTGCATTTGGTTTAGAGAAGCCAAACCTCTCTCCCCCTTTCCACCCCTTTAATCTACACAAAGCACAGTTTCTATCTGATTCTGAAGAAAATTTGCACACGTATACTTTAAAAAATACATAACAATTGTGTTTAAATTAGGTTGCAGAAGCCCAACCCCTCTTCCCTTCTACCCCCCCCCCCTCCTAATTTCCAATGTTCTTTATATATACCTACCGTTTTTATCAGATTTCGACGGAACACTGCAAATGTATACTTAAGAACAAAGAGAAACATTCTGTTTACAAATTCCAGCCGCCCACTCCCTTACCCCATTTAATGTTTGTAAATGTTCTTTACACAAAACTACAGTATTTATCTAGTTTCGATGGAACTTTGCACATGTATACTTTAAAACAAAGAGAAAAATGCTGTCCACACTACCTTAACAAAAACCAAACTACTCTTCACCTCCACACCACTTAATTATTTTTTTATACATACCTAAAAATTTCATATGATATCAATAGAAATTTACAAACGTATACATTAAATCAATGAGAAAAGACAGCCTACATTTGGTATACAAAATCCCAATCCCTCTTCTCCTTTACCCCCATCGTTTATAATTTCCAATGTTCTTTACAAAATCCACAATTTCAAGTACCTTCAAAATCAATTAAGCTATTTTTAAGTCATTGCAGAATAAATATAAAAGTATGTGTCCTAATGTCTCAACATTTACTTCAGATTTCAACTTGGACACCGAGCTTTTACGTTGTGAAAACCAATTAAATATCTATATTTTCTGTGTGATGCCGGAACGAAGAGATATATTCCAGAGACAGATTTTTGTATGTGGTATGTATTAATGTCCAGATGTTACATGTTTCGATTATCGACCAGCAGCTTTAACAGATGTTATGATTAGATCGAAACACAGCCTGGACCAAAATGTAAACTGACATTCCTCAACACAGCATCCAATTCACCCCATTCTGATTGTTGTTGTAAAGACAGATTTTTTAAAAACACCATTCGCTTTAACCACTGAGCTACCAGGAAGTTCGCAAAATGAGAACTGCTGTGGCATATTTAAATACAAATATACTATAATACCACAAAAAATTTAAAAATAAAATAATTGTTTAAAAAACATAAAAACAGCCTTCAAAAAAGGGTACTAAAAATTTTAAAATAACTTTATACCTTTCTTAGAAGAAAGTAAATCTAAATGGACAATATTTTACATTACTGTTATTGAAATTTTTATATTAATTAGTTATTTTTGGAGTCGGTGCCAGCCAAAACAAGAAAAGAAAAAACAATAATAAATAACAATTATACATAAAAAATCCTGTTACTACTTACCTACAATTAATTCTAGAAACATTTTTCAACAAAACTGAAACATATAGATGATGCACCGATATTATACTAACTATAAAGTATTTACTGCATGATGCAGCCTACCAACTGACACTATAGCGCCAGAGATATGCCTGGATGACTAATGAGGCCGATCCACAGATAACATACCATTAATTTGTATAAACTGCTCTCGGGTGACTAGCCGAGTCAAGAGTGCGTTGTCACACGATATTTCGGCGACTAGATTCATTGCCGCCATCTTCACCAGAAGATGGCAGCAATGAATCGAGTCGCCGAAATATCGTGTGACAACGCACTCTTGACTCGGCTAGTCACCCGAGAGCAGTTTATACATTCTCAACGCCGAGAAAGACTTCGTTCTTATATACCATTAATTTGTTTCCCTAAGGGGGCATCCACAAATTACGTGAGGTGTTTTTCCGGATTTCTGGACCCCCCCCTCCCCCTTGGTGAGATTTCGTGAGATCTGGCCGGACCCCCCCCCCCTCTGGTGAGATCAGGTCCGTGAGAACCCCCCCTAGAAATCGCACTCGAAACTTTTGTAGACCTTTTTTTTTTTTTTTTTAGGTCACACCCCAACACACCCCAACTTTTTCACGAAATACCCTCCTAAAATCGACTTAGGCGCAAATTGTAGACCTTTTTTTGGCTCTACTATCCCCAAATTTTTCGCAAAATCTCACGTGAGATTTCCGTAGACCCCCCCCTCCCCCCTGGTGAGATTTGGTGAGATTTCGCCGGACCCCCCCCCCCTATTTCACCTCACGTAATTTATGGACGCCCCCTAAGCTGTCTCCCGCAATAAAACTATCTTCCTCACGACATGCTGTAAAAATATTTGGAATTTTTGTTCGTACTCTCGGTTCGCCTTGAACACCAAATAAAGTTCAGTAATTCGATCTGCGTGATCTGACAGCTGGCACCGACTCCAAAAATAACTAATTAATATAAAAATTTCAATAACAGTAATGTAAAATATTGTCCATTTAGATTTACTTTCTTCTAAGCAAGGTATAAAGTTATTTTAAAATTTTTAGTACCCTTTTTTGAAGGCGGTTTTTATGTTTTTTAAACAATTATTTTATCGTCCAATATCTTTCGTATTTCAGTCAACTTTTAATTGTAATGAACGTAAGTGGTATTTGTGTTAAATTGTTGAATAATGTTTATAGGTATAGCGTAGAGCTGTTGAGTTTATCCTACAAGCCTGAGATACGCTCTGAGCAGCTAATTCTGTTAGCGCTACGTTAATGGATAAATAAACAAAACAACCAAGCGTCTGTGCTACACGGAGAGTGCTTTTCAGAGCGGTGCTTCGATTTTATGCCCGTTATTTTGGATTTCTTTCTTAACATTTAGCCACCTCTCTTCTGATATTGACCAAATGCTTGGACATTTCCCGTAAATGAATGAGCTGTAATTATTCTCTGAGCAAGTGTTTTGAGTTTAATTTCATCTGAATTCCATACGAAAAAAGGAAATTGGTTTCCAGGTTCTGAAAAGAAACTGTTCAATGGACGCCTTTGTGGAATAGCTTCTCAAGGTTCACAAGATATGTTGCATACTTGGCTATGAACTTCCACCATATGAGAAAAGTAAGGACTGTCTCAAAATTCAGAGAACTGAGCTTAGCTCCACAACGTTATGAGTGTAGTTTTATGGCTCGTAATCTGGGACCAAGAGATAAGGAGAATGGATCGTTTAAAAAAAACTATCCAAAAGTCTGGCCTAGTGCGTTAAGACTCACAATACTAAATTCCTTGCTCTTGGAGTAAACCTTTGTTGAAGATCTCATCCACCGAGTATAATAAATGATACATAAAAAAAAGTGAAGTGATAAGGACAAAATGTGATTAAATACAGCTATCGTATTTTTTAACTTTTCTTGATTACGATTTGTTAAAATTGATTCTGCAGTTTACGTACCATTTTAAAGGTGATAGAGAAAATGCATTACGGATGCGTTTATTCGCGGTTTTTTATTTCGACAAATAGTAACTTTTACTACACATGGTAAAAAAAAAAAAAAAAAATACTCGCCCAGAACCTTTTACGTATGAAATAGTTTCTCCATGAGCAGTGGAAGTTACAGGTCTATTAACTTTTGATCTCATTGGCGTGAAGTTGCATTACGTAATTTGTTTTTCTGTTAAGTATGTTTCCAGGAAATGCAGAACTCACCTGTCTTGGTGTTAGGTAATTCTGTAATGTTACCAGATATCTTGGAGGGATCAAACCCACACAGGCAGTAGATGGTTATCAAATTCATAGTTTAAAAGCATAACAAACCGAATCTAGTGAGGTCGATAACACTTGGCGCTGGCTTTTGGGAGGATGTATGTTCAAGTCAAAACTCAAACATTTAAAATTTTGTTTTCTGTGATTTCCCGAAATCAATCCAGGCAAATACCGGAATGGTTCCTTCAAAAGGTCAAGACCGAATTCCTTCCAGTACTTTCTTCCCATTCAGCACACAACAATAAATAGAACTTAAAATACAAATCGTGGAACAAGCACTCTAGATCGTCTCAAAATCGCAACTTAAATAGCACACACAAATCGTTTTTTACAAATTTTATAAAGAGCAACAGAAGATTGCCCAAAGACGCTTAATGTCTAGTCTCTGAACCCAAGAAACATGGAGTTTCCTTGCAGTTTTATGGTTCGTCGACGTCGAGGTCATTAGAGCCGGGAAAGGATTGTGGAGTAGGGAGGGGGCAAGGAACGGGAAAGAATTTCCCATGGCCTTCCGAAGGAACTATCTCGGCATTCACCTGGAGTCATTTCGGGAAATCATTGAAAACAATAATCTGCATGGCCGGACATGGATTTGAACCCGTGTACTCACTTTTTTAATTTTTATTATTTTTACTTATGGCTTTACGCCTCGTCGACGTCGGGGTTATTAGAGGCGGGATGGGACTGGGGAAGGAACGGGAATGAATTCGACCATGGCCTTTTGAAGGAAGCATCCCGGCATTCACCCGGAGTGATTCGGGGAAACGATGGAAAACCCAAATCTGGATGCCCGGACGGGGATTCGAATCCGCGTCCTCCCGAATGCGAGGCCAGAGCGTTACCGCTCACCCACCACACTCGGTCGCATACTCACGCACCAGAACCTACCGATATCGCTCATCTTGAAGGAAATTGACGTAGATCACATTCTTGGGTATCCACACCAGTTTTGAGAAGTTATTCGATAAAGTAAAACACAAGACGTATTTCCCCAGGTTGTCAGTTACAATGGGTGACGGATCCGTTGCAGGTAATAAGCGGCGAAACTAACACTTATCTGCAAGAGATTTTGTATATCTTCTTTTAGTCCATAGTAGCTGCCATTTCTGTGAGCTATATAATTCTACCTGACGTAATCTGCTCGCGTGAAGTGATTCGTGATAAGGGATTCTCGGGATTTAGCATTTCCTTTCTCCTGAACAGAGTTTCTTATAAATTCTAGATGGCAACAATTTCACAGGTTTGTTATTAATTCGTTAAATAGCAAATAAGATTAAACATGTGTTAACTGTGAATTGGAAAAGCGTTTCACCAATACTGAAAAATGATAAACATAATTTCGTCACCTGTTTGTTCTAAAAACTAGTCTCTATAAGTAGATGCCAATGCATAGTCTGGATTTATAGTACATTGCTTCTTCTGAAAGTAATAAGCACGTCTGTCATTGTGATACACAGATGTGCGTTATGTTCGTTCAGGCGTTTTACGCACTGTGGAAAACTCGACCAAATAAATTAATTTGTCGCAGAAGAATTAATTGTAATTGAAGATAGGAACTAAAGTTAGTGTTCGATTACAGAAGAAGAATGCTAATAACTCTTTCTACTTAGTGTTAAAGTCAAACAAATGCTGCTTCTAACTAATTACTATTGCCGATATTGAGTTATAAACTTTTAATGGGAACTGCACCACTTTCGGAACCTGCCAGAAACTGGTACTAACCTGTTGAAATTTACATCAGTCGCTTCGTCAACATGTCCTCTTCACATAAAAATTATCGGTACAGGGATCATTTCCACCTAAACAGTTTAGTTTTGTCTTAGAAATCGTGGTTAGGTTGAAATACGGCCTGGATCAAGTGATAAAAAAATTACGAAATTTTGGCTATGCGGCATCCAACACGCAAAGGGGTATTTGTTTACAATGGAAGCAATCGATTATCTCTGGTTGCTCGTTTTATGTACAGTAAGATGGCGGTCATCACCGTATTACAACTCGGATAAATATAGCATGTTTGTCAATTTTGTGCGACTTTTTACAAAGGAGTAGAGCTGAAAAGGCATGAAAACATTACAACAAAGGATTAAATCAACATTTAAAGAGACTGTCACTGATTTTTTCAACGTTGGCGGCATGTAACGGCTGTTCGTCATGTCATATTTCGGCATTTTTAATTAAATTCATGGCAACTTTTCCGGAATGTATGATCGCAAAACGTGAAGAGAACATGTTGACGAAGCGACTGATGTAAATTTCAACAGGTTAGTACCAGTTTCTGGCAGGTTCCAAAAGTTGTGCAGTTCCCCTTTTAATTAATCAATGGAAAACTAAAACGCATAAACATGATACGAGTTTATCAATTCGCCGTACTTAATTTAAATTTTACAGCAAAAATTTCACAATACTTGTTTTCCGTGAACCTTGCAACGATAGCACATTTGCGTCTTCAGCCCTCAGGAGAAACGCAGAGAATCGAAACCCTAGCAACGGCTTTCAGAACAAACAGGTCTTTGCTTCTAAAGTTGTGCCAACTTTTCTGCCGAGTGTGCCAGCTAAAGCTGCAATTTCTTGCCTTTGACATTTCATCGGTGAACGAAGGCGAGAGAATCATAGTTTTACATCTGAGTAGTTATTTTATTTAGTGACAAACACAATACACAGTTAGATTTTTTTTTTTTTAACTGCTTTACGTCTCTTTTTTAACATCGAGGTCTTTAGAGACGGGAAAGGATGGGGGGCAAGGATGGGGACAAGGAATGGGAAGGAATTCGGCCATGGCCTTTTGAAGGAAGCATCCCGGCATTTGCCTGGAGTGATTTGGGGAAACCATGGAAAACCCAAATCTGGATGCCCGGACGGGGATTCGAACCGCCGTCCTCCCGAATGCGAGGCGAGAACGCTAACCGATACACCGCCCCGCTCGGTACACAGTTAGAATGACTGAGAATGTTTCATATATTAGAACGTCTTGCACAACAGACGACTTTCTCAATCGTTCCGAAGCGTGTCTTCCAAACAACAGATTCTTCACCACTTTTCAGCCTTCTCATTTTCTCACACTTTTTTATTTTTTTTATTGGCATTCGGCAACTGAGGCCATACATTCAGCTCAATGTGATTATCATAGCTTCCAGCGAATCAGTCATACAGTATATATATTGTAGCTTCTAAGTATGGACACCACAGGACGGACAGGACATTCACACAGACACACAACACTAACCCAAGCCCGGGGCGGACTCGAACCGGCGACCTTCGGCACGCTGAGCAAGCACTCTAGTCCCTATGCTGCCGATGCCGGCTTCTCTCATACTTCTAACTTCATCTGCCAAGATTGCCCAGCCGAAATGGACTCTGTTTTATTGGCTCAGAAAACCCGCTAAATATTATCCGTCATTGAGCGCCTCACATATACAACGCGTACGGGGTCAACTGCTTTGTGACCAGAGCGTCCCCAAGCTAATCTAACTGATGGCAACTGACTGAGCACGGCAGTTTAGAAGGGATGGCCACCACGGTATCTCATAATCTGTTGCCTGCGTGTCGTAAAATGACTTATGGGAGCAAGTACCTTTCACTAAACAACAACCTCAAGACAATGTGTTCAAATTAGTAACAAATATTACGTTGATTCATAGATTTTTTATTAGTGCTTTGCAGAATTTCACTCGACTAAAAAAGTGTTGCTTTTCTGTTCAATAAATGAGTAATTTCTGTTTATTTTAAATAATACGTATTAATTTAAGATGTTATTTTCATATTAGCAGTCAGGCGCAAGGAAACTATTAATCTGATTCACACGCAAAACTATTCGCGCACTATGAACTATCAGTTAGGTAGGATAAGGGGGCATCCACAAATTACGTGAGGTGTTTTTCCGGATTTCTGGACCCCCCCCCCTCCCCCCTGGTGAGATTTCGTGAGATCTGTCCGGACTCCCCCCCCCCTCTGGTGAGATCTGGTCTGTGAGAACCCCCCCTACAAATCGCCCTGGAAACTTTTGTAGACTTTTTTTTTAGGTCACACCCTAACTTTTTTGACGAAATACCCTCCTAAAATCGACTTTGGCGCAAATTTTAGACTTTTTTTTTGCTCTACTGTCCCCAAATTTTTTGCAAAATCTCACGTGAGATTTCCGTAGACCCCCCCCTCCCCCCTGGTGAGATCTGGTGAGATTTCGCCGGACCCCCCCCTCCCCCATTTCACCTCACGTAATTTATGGATGTCCCCTAACTGTAGCTATGCTGTATTAGCAAATATTCTAGCATGAAGGGAAGAAAGTTTCTGAGGAATTTCATCGCCATGGATGGGAGGAAGCAGACCGTCACTCAGACGAAAGATGATGTAAAAGTTCACCAAATGGCCTGATTTATTTCACCAACAGCCGCTGATAGCTCTGACATGGAATCATCCACCTTGCCAAGACCAGCATGATGAATCGATCGTGTTAATTCATTTTCGTACTGGTGTAATCAAGGCACTATTCGATCTTGAAGAAGTTCCGATCTAGCCAATTGCATAACGCCGTCATAACACCTCCTGTACCAAAAATAGGATTTTTTATTTAAATTTCTTAGCCTTATCACTATGGCCTTCTTTTTTTTCCTTATCGCTTTACTCCCTGTCGTCGTCATTAGAGGTGGGAAGGAATTGGAACAAGGAATAGGAAGAACTTCTGCCATGGCCTTTTGAAGGAACCATTCCGACGTTCCCCTAGAGTGATTTAGAGATACCATGGAAAACTCAAATCTGGATGGTCGGACGGGGTTAGAACCCGCGCACTCTCAAAAGAAGTCTGATGCAACAAAGTCAACAGAATACGAAATGAATACAGAATGAGTGATGTTATGTCTTTATTTATAACTAGCTGAGCCCTTGACTTCGTCCTCGTATAATCTGAGATTTGTGTTTTTAATTCACAGAGAAATTATCAAAGAAAAATTGGCTCGTTAGCAAAAAAATAGAGGAGCAGCCCCATTTTTTGCCCCCTCTTTCTCAGATCTCTTCTTCGCCTTCCAAATTTAGGTCGTGCGCAAATTTTTTGAACTCGTTTCTGTGTATCATTTGATTTACCCCCTCTTGAGACTGCCACTAGTTCGGGAGATTTTATTGTTGTTGATGACCCATAGGATTCACTGGTTGATAAAACGATAAAACATTTTATATTATGTTTAATCAGCCCTTAAGATGATATTTTTGTCATATGATGATTCTAGTCTAAATTAAGAACTATCTTCACGTTTTTTATTCATAATTTCTCTTACGCTGCAGTATACATTGGTTACTTCCCTCCAGTAACTAAAGTATCACGACAGATGTGTTGTAAAAACCCACCGCTGGCAGTGTGGTCTTAATGAGAACGGTTTTTGGGCTTTTTCGTTAAAGATTCAAGAAAATTCAAAAAAATCTAGAATTTTTGAAGCACATTATCAGAAACAGAAAATATCAAACCAAGATTTACATTGTTTGAAGACAGGTTATGACACTCCCTTCTTTCTCTGCGTTTCAGATCATCCTTAATAATTTCCACTTTCGACAATATATTATGTCCTCCCAAAATAACACTGCATTCGAGCAAAATTTAAAGATTTCAATTGAACCCATATTACAACTTGCTTCAGCAATAACGAAGAGATCACTGTGACGTATGAGATGAAGTTCATCTTTTATAACATCTCGATCTCACTGGATTTTGATTTTAATTCCCCAGCTCTGTATAGAAACAGAGAGAGCAGACAGGAGACAGTGGAAGACGATCGTCTGTAACCACCAAGACGGACACACTGAAAAGCTCGTAAGCCACACCCGGGAAACTGGAGACGGTTCCCAACGATAATGATTCCCTAGCTCTATCATTCCGTAACGAAATCCATTTTGCTCCAAAACTTTCTGTGGGCTATCTACCAAAATATCAAATAAAGGAAGGCAAAGGCGTGAAATGGGTATCACAGTTGTAATAAGATTCGTAACGTTGAACTGAAATGATGTTAGACTTTGTAATTGCTTTATGGCGCCTAGCGATAATTGCTATGTGAAAGCGAAAAGAAAAAATAAATAGCTGTGAGTCATATGTCATAAAATTCCAGATGTATCTTTTTCTGCCGTTAACGTGGCACAATAAGAAATTTAAAAATCAAATTTTACTAAAAAAAATGTATTGTGTTCAGTTTTAACTCAAATACTGAAACCGATCGCGATGAGTGAGCGGTAATGCTCTGGCCTCGCATTCGGGAGGCCGTAGGTTCGAATCCCTGTCGGTCCATCCAGTTTTCAGTTTTCCGAAATCACAGAAAGCCAATATTGAGATGCAACTCCACTCACACCTCAATATTGAGATGGTTCCTTCAAAAAACCATGGCTGAATTTCTTCCCGTTCCTTGTCCCCCGTCTTTCTCGCCTCAAATGCCCTCGACGTTGTAGCGAAATGACTAGATGGGTCATCTCGTACAATTTAAATTAATTATTGTTTGATTTAATATACATAAGAAATAAATGGATATTCTTTCTTTGAGCTGGAGACAGAAATCCGAGTCTAGCTAAGAGCTGTGTAGCGTGAGCGACAATCTGGCTTAAGCAGGAAGTGTCCGGTAGGTCGAGACAATGAGGGGATTATCTCTGGCAAGTTGACGCTGATACCAGTGAGAAAGGCTGGACGCTGGGAATTTTGCGGATGGAATCCTTGAATGGGTGTTCGCTCGGTGTCGAGGGAAAATTATTCCGGCATATCCTCCCGAACAATCCCGACAAAACCCGAAGACTCTTAGCAAATGAAAGGCAATGTATTAGCCGGCGAGAGGGGATACTTTTGCGAAGCCAATCCGATGTGTTTATTTCCTCACGTGATTGGAAATTTACAGATTTTATGTTTCCATGATACTCGCCGAGGAGAAGAGGGGAGACGAGCTCTGGGAGGCGAAAAGAGGTGACTCCGTCCAGAACGATCGCGCTGGCAACTGCCTGCCAGAGTACTGCGGATGAGTTCGTTCTGGAGACTTCGATGGCTGAGCGCCAAGTCTGGTCGAGGTTGTCACTTGTGCTAGTTGACGTGACAAGTGCCTTGCATACCTGGACAGGTGTGCTGTTTGAGAGACGATGGCGCTCTTGTTGCGACGCTTCGTGCAGCCAGACAGACACGGTAATTATACCTCCAGAAACAGTGTGTACTCAGACGAATCATTGAAACAGCCCTTTAACGGTCTAATGAGTAAGAGTTCTTATGCCACCGGACATTAATTCCTGAGCTAGTTGTGTCTAAAAGCCGAGTGCTTTTTGGTTTTCTTTGTCCAGTTTGAATTGAAAGACTGACTTCCATGTTTGGAAACTTTCAATAACTGGTATTTGTGGGAACAAATTAACTCCCTAGCGCCCTATGTAATTCAGTTAAATCTGATGTTTTCTTGTTATTTTTGTAATACAAGAATCACTCTCATTATGCATGAGAGAGTATATGGAATTTGTAATTCTTTGTAATGTACATGTATTGCAATTTCTTAGCTTCAAATAACAATAATTTTTTGTTTGCTATTTCGCATCTGTAAGACGAGGTATTGCATTGAATTGTATTTTGCTCAGACAGATGTTTCAGATTAATGATAAATATACCTCTGTATGTAAGCATTCATGAGTACCAAATAAACCATAATTTTAGGATCTTTTCAAATATTAATCACAGAAGAAATGGTTTCACCTCTGTTTCCTGAAATTAATATATACGCTTTGCAGAAGGTAGTGGAAGGTGGTGATTTAAATTATGCAAGGTAAGCAATAATCTGCCCCCACAGAAATCCGCTACAACGTCGACGAGACATAAAACTCAAAGCAAATAATCAAATACTCAAGCTGAGACTTGTATCTAAATAAAAGAGACGAAAGCGAGTTACACCCATAACTTACATAACCCTCAGATAGTTGGAATTCTTATCTATGAAACGCAGTTGAATAGGAAATATTAATTTTGAAAATTACAGATTAGTTATCCGGAAGGAAACCTTGATCCTGAAAACGGGAACTATGTCTTTCTATGGAAGAAGACATTTTAAGGGCGTGAGAACGAGAAATTCGTGTGACAGCAGCAAGCTGACTGACAAATATCTACGCAAAACGCATCTGCCAGCTTTCAGAATAAGTGCAGTGCGTTAATGAAGAAATGATCCAATATCCAACTATCTTGAAAATGACTGCTTTCACAGACTGATATCAGTTAAGTGACTATGAATTAGGCTCAAAATGGTTTAATTGTGTCAAATCAGCCAGTAACAACAAGAGTGGTAAATTGACATAAACGGATGAAAGCTACAACTTACTTTATTAACTGCGTATGATTCGGTTAACTATTACTCGAGTAGCGGAAATTTGCCTCACGAAAACACATATAATACCGACAACAGGCTAAGCTACGGTAGGAAACCTTATCTTCAGCCGGTGGACTTTAAAGGTCGTCTGTAGAAAGTTCAAAGGTTTAGACAGGAAACAGATCACTCGTGGCCTAAATTCGCCTGGAGTAATTCCTGAAATCACTGCAAAATCAACCCGATGGAACTGTTAGCTACAGACACTGGGCCATATCGTTGGGTACTCAGGGACGATTTGAATCCCGTTGGAGATTGTACAGTTGATATTTTGCTCACGTGTGGGAATAAGTAAGAACGTGTGGGAACATCATCTAAAATAAAATAGAAAAACGCTACAAGCTATAACGAAAGTAAAAAAACCCATACGAGATTCTGAAAATAAGTAAGCATCTACATTTTGTTAAAACTGTATTTGTCTGTCAAAACTATACGTTTATAAGTATTTCATTTTTTATAATTGTTTTTCATTGTTTTATGAAAATAAAAGGACTATTAATTTTTTTAAAAAAACTTGAACTTGAATGTATCCACAACTTCATACTTTCTTTTTCTATCAAAAACGTTGCCAATGGTATGTAAAGTTGGTTACCTATAATTTAATTTAAATGTAGCGCACGCTCCGGTGGCAATTTCCCTTCACACCTATTTTCTTCCTTTCCTGCACCCACCTTACATTTGCCCTCTACAAATTTCATCTTTAAATTCTTTCCAAGTTTTTGGTAAATTATTCATCATTTCTCTTGGCAACTTATTCCAATCCCTGACCCTCTTACCTAAAAAATAGAATCTTCCTACACCCTTGTGCCTGAAGTCGAGTGCCAGCTTGTGGTCATGGTAATATTTTCCCTTTCATGCATTACTTTTAATTCATACACCAATATCTTTCCATGCCTCAAAACCAATATACGCCTAGTACACTCCCATGACCCTATTCACCTTCCTCCTATCTTCCAACGAATCTCATTCCAACGCTTTTATTATAACTGTCAGTGATTGCGTTCTGCGGTGATTTCCAGAAACAAATCAAGCAGCCCTTTTTTGCACCCTCTCCAACTCTTCTGTTTGATACTCAAAATGTGGGTCCCATACTACACCGCCATATTCAAGCAATGGTCTGGCCAAAGTTTTGTAACCCAAGTCTTTTACTTCTCTCGTACATGGCCTCATCACTCTCTCCAACAAGTGCAGAATTTTGAAACCTTTTCCTACTACCTGTCCAATGTGTCCTGCCCAGTTAAGCTTGTTATCAAATGTAATGCCAAGATATTTACATTTCAAGTCTTCAATAAGCAATTCTTTCCCAACCTTATATTTACATCAACCTTTAATTTTTTTATCTGTATATCTAATAAGCTGACTCTTCTTTGCATTTATCCTCATCCTATGTATACCAAACCAACTTGATATCCTGTCCACATCACCCTGCAGCCACTTACAGTGCTCTACCGTTTTGGTCCTTTTATATAACATTATGTCATCTGTAAACAATCTAATTTCTAACAGTAAACCATCAACACAGCTATTCATCAGAACAATGACGAGCATTGGTCTCAACACGCTACGCTGTGGCACTCCCATTTTTACCCCCATTTCTTTTGAAACTACCCTGCCGTTTTGTTTTATACCCTTTAAAAATTCCTCTATACAGCAAGTTACTTTCTCATCCACTCCAATAGTTTTTACCTTATTTACTACCATTTTATGGCTCACTCTGTCAAAAGCCTTTGAAAGATCTAGTGCTACACTATCAATTTTGCCTCCCTTGTCCATTTCATCCGAAATATCTTACATATATCTCTCGAACTGAGATTCGCCTGAATATCCTTGCCTAAAACCATGTTGTCGACTTGAAAACCACTTACGCTCCTCACATATATATTTATGATGTGGTTGCATATCAACCTCTCAATTAATTTACCTACTACTGATGTCAAACTGATTGCCTTATAATTTTCTACTCTATTTTTCACCCCTTCCTTTATGTACCGGCACTACTATCGCACTTTTCCAGTCCTCTGGTAAGCGACGAAACAGTCCACCGTAAATATTTTTACTATTCACCACTACAGCAAAAATTGCATTCGCTTGTTATGATGTCTCCTGTAGCAGTAGATTCGTTTGGTGCAGAAAACTGAAATCGTCGTTAAAGATCGTGCAGTATTGTCGCCATCGAATAGATGATTTCTCTACTCTAGATGCTAAGCAATGGAATCTCTCCATCAGATCTAAATACTTATACTAGGATACAGACGGAACAAATACAAAAAGATTCTAAACCTGTGATAGAATAACATCTTATCTTAAAATGTTATGATTCCAGAAACATGTATATACTGCAAACAGAGAAATCTCAAGTAAATTGCTAATGTAATTGAAAATCGTTTCAGGAATTGAACTGTAATGCTCTTAAATAGGACTCTTATTCCAGGAGGTGGATATCTAAATGGCTTTACAAAGAGAGGGAGCATATTTTGAATGTTTATTCCTCACGAACTATTAAAGATACAAATACTTGTCACAAATAACTGGGTAGAAGAAGGTTCAAACTTTGCAGCCCCCGCCTGTTAGATCCATTCGCAGCCGCCAACGAAAATGGCGACGCCATAGGAGAAATCGTTTTGTGTGCTTTCCCTTTGCATACGCACACATCTTCTAATAATTCCTTATGCCAATCGTGTGTTTATAACGAGGTAATCATGCACAATAGATGCAATTAGAAGGCGGTGGGTCAACAGGGTATTGAATCGTCATGAATGCGGCCTGACAGACATAATCATCTAGATTTCATTGCTTCTAGGGTGTGGGGAATTTCTTGCACAGTTGAGTAAATCGTCTTTCAGATTATTATTTGTCCTTGATGTGTGTCGGATGTGTCCTTGATGGGCATGTCGAGCCCAGGTTGTTTTGTTTGTCTGTGTTAATGGATCCTGGCCTGCTGTTCAGCGATCGTCTTACTCTTTTATCAGGTTCACTGGCCACCGTATTCTGTTGCTAAGGTGACCCAGTGAGCCGAGCTGGCTTTTAAGTGGGTTACTACGTACCCAACACTTTTCATAGAGCCTTTGTGCTGCAGCCTTGTAGCGGTCTATCAAAGGAGGGAGTCCGCTAATGTCATGGAGAATTTTGGTCGGCGTTTCCCGTGGTATTTTATACGCGTAGCGAATCGCCCTATTTAGTCTGTAGCAATTTCATATATGAATTGGCAACATTACCCCACACTGGTGCAGCATACTACAGTAGTGGCCTGACTGTTGATGTGTAGAGCAGTCTTGCTGTAGTAGGATGCAAGGTAGTTGTTGGGTTTAGTAGTGGGTATAGCTCCCTCATCCTGCCCGCTGCTTTTGCGCGAATGTTCCTTGTGTGCTTTTTCACGTCATTGGTCTATCTAGCGTGACTCGAAGGTAGAGTGCCGTACTGGACCACTTGATTTCCTCTCCGAACAGTGTACTGACTGTAGTGGAGGTAGGCCATGTAGCTTTCCATTTGTATTGTTTGTTACAGTTAAAATGAAGTACAGAACACACAACAGAATATGAATATTTATTTCCGTCATTAATTATCTCCGTATATAATTTACGATAGTTTTACACGAGAAAACAGTACAAAATGTCTTCTGGAATCAATTGGGAAAAAAGCTACGTGCTATGTGGAGGAGAAAGGGGGGGGGGGTGCGGGTAATGGCAAAAGGCACGTCGGGCAACGTGGGCGGGAGGGGGTTTTCACAGGAGGCCAAAATGGAGCTACGTAGTTTCTGGGCGCTCCCTTATAAGTTTGCAACAACTGAACCGCTTACGTTGTAATGTAGTCTGGACCACAGCACTAATCTAAGATGCGAAATGCGCAGGGAAACACTTTATCGCAAATGTTGCACTTGATTCGCGGATGCCCTAGTTTAATGTCCTGTCTGTCTCCATTACCATGGTCCAGGCTACGTTACAACCAAAAAGGTTCAATTGTTGCAAATTCATAACAGGTCGAAAACATGACGATTCAGTAACTTGTCGAACCACCGGCTTCTAATAACGTCTATTGTGCATGACTGATGATTACCCACACGTAACGACTTCTCCTGGGTGTTGCCATTTTCACACGAACATACGCCGTTGGCGGCACTAATAGGCAGGAGTTACAAGCTTTGAACCTTCCTCTGTGCAGTGATGTGTGGCACATTTGTATCTTTTATAGCTCGTGGAAAATAAAAGTGCAAAATCTGCGCCTGTTTTTTGCTGCTATACAGGATGTCTTGTTAATACAGAAACAACCTTTAAGAGGAGATGGAGAACATCAAAACGATTCAGAATTGCACAGGGACTCATGACCAGAAACTTCATGGAAAAGTGGTAGCATAGGAACAAGAAATAAAAGGACACAAGGCAGAGATTAGGAGGGAAGCATTTATTCTATTTCATAATGTTACAGGAGATGTTAGAAGTTTCCACGATAACTTTCGATGCATGCGTTACACCGGCGGACACGGTCGAAACTCCCGGATTTTTCTGGATATCAGCAGGAGCGCAGACGATTCTTGCAACAGGAGCCATTTGAGAATCGACAGGTGTTTCACACCCAACAGATTTAAGTGCCTCCTTCCCCTTTTTAAAGAAAGAAATCCAGCGTGCTCAGTGCCGTAACTAATAAGGTTCGTTCGCACTGGGCGAGTAATTTAGTCGAGTGATTTAGTAACTAACCGTGTGTGAACAATGAAATTTAGTCGAGTAGTTTAGTCGAGTCGATCCCTTTTATTCTATTAAACCGGGCGAGTAGCACCCCCCACCACGCGCCCCTGCTCACTCGCTCATCGGCTAAAGTCTGAACCTATTGTTTTAGTCGAGTTCGTTAGTTGCCACAAAAATGTCGTTTCGCTGGAGCGAAGAAACAATTTTAAAATTTGTTTCTAAATATGTAGAACATGAATGTTTGTAGAATATTAAGTCCCCGCACCATAAAAACAAACAAAGGAATCTGCACGTATGAATTTGGGAAATACAATCAATAAACATACTTGAATTTGGTGAGAAGTAAATTGAAAATTAAAAACATCTGCTTAATGCGCAATTTTATTAATTATTTAATTACAATAACATCTAGATTATACATTAAGATATTATTCCTATTTTTATTAGACTACCTAAAGCGATAAAAATCTTTTTAGAATCATCTACTCGCAGAAGTTAAGAAAAAGTAGTCAATAATTTAGGCGCAGGTACTGAAACAGTTTACACTCCTTCAGTAAAATGATTCAGTTTACTGGATGCATCTCTATGAAACATTACTTCAATTCCTTTAATGTTTCATAGATTCCTTCACACTGTGATGAATTAGGAAATACCCGATTTTCCGTGTATAAATACGAGGTGTGCGTGTCCATAAACTACATCCGGTGGCAATAAAGTAGAGAACAGCCTGTAATTACGTTGTTGCCGACATTTCACTCCTTAAATAGGTATCTTCACGCTGGATTTGCGACTGCATTTTCATTAACACAGCTATTGGGCATTCTCAAATTATTCGTAGGGATCTTCTAATGCTAATTCCTTCAGAAGACAATTTGTATCTCCTAGTTCATCCCTTCTATTAACCCATTTTCGTACCCACTGCTTTTTTTTCTTTATCGCATAAACTTCTTCATCCATCTCATCTAAAATAGCGCTTAACATAAGCTGTATCAGCTCATTCATTTGATTGCGTTGCAGCCTGTTCGTCTGGCAAAATACCACGCTACTTGTGTACTGTACTCGACCGTAGTGCGAACGATTTTTGGTCAGAGGCGAGTGATTTAGCTTGTAATATTCTCATTTGGTGGGGGTGGCTCTACCTTTTAGACACCCTGTATGGTGTCAGCAATTGAAACTTTTCTATCTTTCTCCATCAATATATCAATATTAAGCCTCGCACATGACATGTCTCAGGGGTTACAAGAATATGAAAGATGGGTAACAAAAGACATGAATTTATTCTACAAATTGAAAGACATCCAATTTTACATGTGAATTGATTTGCTGATGGCTAGCTCAGTTGGCTTTCTCAAACAAGTCTCTGGCTTGTCAGGGGTATTTTTCGGGCTCTTGATATGTTGCAACCATGTCGCATTGTCTGAATCACTTTACCGTGTGCACTGCCGGCGACGTTATCCGCACCTCAGACGCTCAGAGGATGGCGGTAGACCGACCACACGTCCACTCAGTTCCACACCCAGTCCAGAAGTGTCGTCTCCACTCCCCCTCCGAGCAGCATTCCATGAAACAGCATACAAGAATATCCGAGTGGCGGGTCACTATTGTCTGTAGGTCGGCTGTCCCTGCTGTTATTGTCCGCAGAGCAGCGGGTGGTTTAACGAACGGGCTCGCGGCTTCCGCTCGCAGAAAAATAGCTCTCCCTCGATAGGTGCACACAGCCTCGCTTTGAGAACGCGACTTATTACAGCTTGCCAAACAACCCACCAAAATTTAAATTCCATGGAATTTAAATTTGCTTATAAAGTCTTCTCTGCAACTTTGTTCACAGTTCAGTTCCTGTCCTCTTGATAGCAATACCCTTGATTTACGAAGCCATAAAACCCTACAAACTTACAATTTCATAAGATATTTATAAACTTCACCCATTTTCAAACAAAATTCCCCTGCGGAAATGTCATGTGAGGACACGTTAAAGGCGCCAAACTGTGAATGTTTACAATACAACTCGCTTTGTGTGCAAAACTCCCCAATGCATCAGCCGTCCAAAGTGTACCATCCACATAACAGCAGGGTCCAGCCTTAATCTATCATTATACATTATACACACAACATAAAAAAAATATACAACACTAAAAATAAAAAAACAACTGTTCACAGTACTTATGATAGTGTCATAAGCACTCACTATAGATTAACAATGGAATGTCTTTAAACGTTACAGATCCATCAAAAATAAGAAACTGTGGACATTTTTACGTGAGGTTGTCCCTCCACAACTCTTCCTCTACACAGCTGAAGTCTTTCAGTACCTATTGATCTTAACCTATAATATATGCATTTTCTACTATTCCAAAATATTAATTGAGAACATGGAGCTCTGAGGAATCGTTATGAACTTAAAATTTCCAAAACATTAATCTCCCATACAGAATAAAAGATAACCCTCCATAATTCCCATACACCTTCACACATAATACAATTACAGATGAAAACACGTGGCAATATCAATCAGTGCCACTCAATCACATAAAATCTAAACTTAATGCTCCAGTTTCTTAGAACATAATTACATCAGACTATAGGGGAATAATATTAATCAATGTCCTCTAATATATACACAGCGTAAAAGAGTAACAAAACTCATGCTAACAAAACAATTACACATAAGACAGATGATGTACAAATCACAACATTCGTACACATACTTCGAATCTAACAGCATTTACTAACACGACTCATCTATTTACCATACAACAGTATTAAAGACAAAACTTCAAACAAGCATTAATATGCGAAGGTAGTTGCCTCTTCACAAACAAATAGTCATCTCACCCCGTTCGTTCACCCAGAACAAAGTCAAGGACACACACCTGCCGAGCTCTAACTCCACTCAAATCACAAGGGGATTAGTCTACCTGCTGGTTCCCCTATTCCGAGAAATTCACACAAGCACTGCTGACCCCTGCTGTCAGGGACAACATCCGCCCCAGCTGATATTCACTGATTCGCAACAAGCTACTTTCTCCTGTTTCTTCTCGGCATTCCAAATCCTCAGTAGCCTACTTAACTTTTGTCACTGCTATAATTTTGCTTTTTTTAACATTACGCTACCTCAGTATATCACCAGTCCTTTTTGAACCGGACATACTGGAAAAACAATATTAAGTGCGCGTAGTGGGACATTTTACTCATCTATGCGGCCTTTCATATTTTTCTTTACATCTTCGCGGGCGTAATTACCAGAACTTCAGGAACATGGAATAATCATGAATTTTAACAATTGATAACTTCCTTTTCTTAGTTTACCGGTCACCGTTGTGCATACTGCACCTATGACTAAATCACGCCATCCATTGTGTGCATTTCTGCGAGAGGCTGTTCTTTATTCCTTTAAAGCAACAATCCACTTCTGCCGCTTTTTGGCTATTCCAGGGATTGAGCTGCCCAGCTTAATGAGGTGGACTTATTTGCCACATTAGAAGACAGCTGTAGACACTCAGTTCCCACTTCAGCCTATCTGCACATAACACATCTGCGCCTTTCTGACGCCGTACCTCTCTCCGACACACTACGTAAACAAAAAGGAAGTTCTCTTTTCACTGAAAAGCCCATCTTATGTGTATTGGTTACTCCCGCGAGCAACATTTTGTTCACAACCTTATCGTCACATTTAATTCTGAATTTGGCCGCTAGATTATTCTCTTTCATGCAGATGAACACTTTTGATTTTCATTCCCACGCCACTTGAAGCGCATTATTTACAAGCGAGGTTATTTTACAGGATGTAGCGTCTTGGTAGCCTATCAAGAGATTACTTCTTCTTTATCCCAACTTTTATATTCCGATCTTTTTTTTTTTTTGTATTTAACAGCACTAGCGAAGTCAGTCAGGTCAGCAAAACTTACGTGAACTCTCATTACTTCTTCATCAGAACTCACGCATTTCATCTTGAATGTGTGTACACGATTTTCTTACAAAAACTACCGTTTACAGAATAGACTATTGTACTTAAATCCACTATACTACCTGCTTAAGTCTTAATTAAGGGCCATATTTACCACCAATACAAACAACAAGGTATCTTTAAACTCACATCAGTGTCAATTCCATCGAGAAAGCATAAGTCTGCTGGTTATGAGTTGACTTTAATCGCCTGGAAACGATTTTCACACCATCGTTCCCTCTCAACCTCAGAAGGGCGAAATCACGGCATTGAGCTCTTATTTTTCCAACCTTGAAATGAAAATACTTCACGCTTATGTTGCGGCATGCTGCTTTTTGAACATGCGTCGTCATGGAACGCATTCCGTGAAAACCATTCATCTTCGGCACCTGTGCCGAAATCTTTTCATTCAGTGGAACACCGGGCAGACCCCTACCGTGAAATATCTGTTCATACAAGACACACTTAGATTTTCGGCCATATGACAGGTCTAGTATAGAAATACCAATCACTGAACATGTCTTTGCTGTTTGAATGAAATGAATGTACTGCAAGTCCATACGTTCACTTCCTACAAGCGTCACCTTCGGCGCCTTGACATATTTTAGGGCACATGCTTGCAAGACATTCTCTTTCTGATGCCCTAGGATATGCAGTTCATTTACAACTTGTCTGGAAAAACTCTTCTGCGTCTCACCGAGACTTTTGCATTCTTCTTTACACTCGGCGATACTCTGGCGAACCTCACTGATCTGCCCTCCGATATGATTCATCCTTGTTTCATTGCTTGCTTGTACATCAGCGACTCGCAGTTCCAGTTGGTTTGTTCGCGCTTCCGTCCGTTGCTTCCATTCCAACATCTCTCTTTGCGTCTGTGTTGACTGCTCGTTAACGCGATTCACGGCGCTGGACATTCTGATTTGTTCTTCCTGCATCGTTTTCAATATTTTCTTGACTCCCCTGAGCCCTTCAGACACGGTATTCCTTATGTCACCAACCTCCTCTTTTATGAGTACTGCAATTTCTTCTGTGACTTCGGACTTTAGCCGGTCTTGTCCGCTCTTTATCTCCGACATCATCGCGAACAAACGGTCAAATTTGTCGGCTTCGCTCAGTGGATTTTTGGCTGGCTCCGGCTGTTGGGCAACCATTTCTCCAGAAAAATACATGGTACTTTCATCCCCTTTTCTCGTTACGCCCAAGATGTGCGAAACGGGCATCGCTTCTTCGCAATTTGAAGTGCCGTCTTTGATTTCCATGTTAACTTATGTGTTATCTCCCATCAATTGATAACACATGAGACTTGCAACGCTGATCTGTCTGACATTAATTTTACTTCCACAACAGGACAACAACCACATCATAAAATCTCCAATAAATACCGTCAAACAATAAAACATCAACAAACTATCCATTAGCATAAAGCACATATACCAACTACAACGCTGGTCGGACCGCCAGGCATGAAAAACTCAACATCAAGAACAGGAAAACACTACCAAAATCCAATTGTCTAAGCACCGAAACAAATGCGAACATCAACAAATATCTTAAAACCCACATATATCAGCTATCACATTTTTTTTTCTGACCACCAGACATCGTTAACTCCAATTCTACAGCAGTATAACACAATTAACATGACATTTTCCAAATAATGTCACCTACTGGAATGACAATCAACATACGTCACATCAGTGTAACATGGACATACATTCTATCTCTCTATTCCAACACCCCTTCTCTTACAGCCAAATTTCACAACAAAATACCATTACCATAAGAAAAAATACATAGATAAAGTGTGTGAAAACAACCGATAACCAGCTCTGCAGTGTATCACATAGTACTTGCAATAATTCATCAATCGACTTCCACTCTCGGACAACACAATGAGCATGACATATTTCAATACACATCAACCAACAGTTCTTCAATGTATTACACATGTACAGCCTGTAACTGCGTCCTTTTCGCCCTTACAAATCCTAGCTGTTACAAGATACAAACATTACACATGACGTATATAATTATTGTACATGCTGGATTGCTGCTGTTACAACCACACAGGAAAATGCTGAAAACACAGAGAGTTCTACTCACTACTACGACTTGTTTGCAACATATCAAAACAATCGGGCCGCAGGTTGGCGCGCCATATGTAATATTCTCATTTGGTGGGGGTGGCTCTACCTTTTAGACACCCTGTATGGTGTCAGCAATTGAAACTTTTCTATCTTTCTCCATCAATATATCAATATTAAGCCTCGCACATGACATGTCTCAGGGGTTACAAGAATATGAAAGATGGGTAACAAAAGACATGAATTTATTCTACAAATTGAAAGACATCCAATTTTACATGTGAATTGATTTGCTGATGGCTAGCTCAGTTGGCTTTCTCAAACAAGTCTCTGGCTTGTCAGGGGTATTTTTCGGGCTCTTGATATGTTGCAACCATGTCGCATTGTCTGAATCACTTTACCGTGTGCACTGCCGGCGACGTTATCCGCACCTCAGACGCTCAGAGGATGGCGGTAGACCGACCACACGTCCACTCAGTTCCACACCCAGTCCAGAAGTGTCGTCTCCACTCCCCCTCCGAGCAGCATTCCATGAAACAGCATACAAGAATATCCGAGTGGCGGGTCACTATTGTCTGTAGGTCGGCTGTCCCTGCTGTTATTGTCCGCAGAGCAGCGGGTGGTTTAACGAACGGGCTCGCGGCTTCCGCTCGCAGAAAAATAGCTCTCCCTCGATAGGTGCACACAGCCTCGCTTTGAGAACGCGACTTATTACAAGCTACTAAACTACTCGCCACTCGACTAAATTACTAGCCCAGTGCGAACGAGCCTATACCGTTGAGGCCAGTGCGGGGTGCAAAGCCGGTCACCCATTTTATGGACGACCTTTTTTTTTTTACTGCCCCGCACAGCGATATTGAGCGCAATCTGTTTGAAGGGGACGACCAATGGTGATGTTTCCGGTAAGGGGTACTTATGAAGTTCTGAATCGATCGATGCTTTTCACCTCCTCTTAAAGTTTGTACCTTGAATAGTTACTTTGAAAGGATGGATCTACTTTACCTCTATACAACGAATAAGCAAATCTGCGATGATTAATTTTGCTATTTTGAAAATTGGCATGTTTTTAGGTGATGCACTGAAATCTCTGCATTTGTCATGGCGTTAATAGGGTGGAATAAGAAAAAGCAAGAAAGCTTGTCTCACATGTTGCGAGAAGAAAGTTTTCACAAGGGAAAATGTAAATACTGCGAGTGTGACTGTTGTCCTGAATGGCTACTGATGTTAATCATTGTGAATGGCGGCCTGTGAAAGCGCCTTGCGTCACAGCCTTGGTGAATCACTGCAGCCTTGTTCCCCACTGCCGCTCTCCAGACCGGAAGTACTGTTTTGCTGACTGTTACAAGTCTCGCTCTCAACTTCCATCGGCTTCTTACAGCAAAGCTGCAGCACTCCGGTTGGTATTAGGACCGAGTTTTCGATCTCATTTCCATAATTCGTGCTTAATCCATGTTGCACTCGAATTAGGAGGAAATTATCGTTAGTAATGTGCTACTGATCCCAAATCTATTTTTGAGATCCTCATTGGACTGATATCGCTTCGATAGCCAAGCTCAGCAATTTAAATTAATGGTGACAGGTAATGTTGTACCACGAACCTGATGAATGATGAAAACAAATAATCCGGAAAATAATTTAATGTTATAAATGAGACTGCCGGAGACTCCCGCTGATCTTTTCAGTCTTGCAGGTCTTCAAATATTCTATTGTGACGTTTTATCTCTGCTAGGGATTCGTCCTATACGGTACCGATTCCGATGCGTGCCAAACAGTAACTAATAATGCCATCTTTGTCAGAGACCGATGATTTTTCCAAGGAAGATTTCACTGAATTTTGACACCACATGAAGCAAATATTTCAGCAACCCTCGTTAATTCTATTTCTTTCTGATATTATGTGGACCAACAATTAAACACAGTTTACACTTGTGAGAATCATCATATATATTATTTCTATAAGGATTTTTTTTTTTTTTTTTTTGTCACAAGCCTGTATCTTCCTTCATACTTAACCGAAATCAATGAATGAGGTGTCATTTTAAAGCTTATGGTCTTCACTTTGGTCACATCAAATTTTAATAAATGAACTTTTCGGAATTCGACCCTTAAAGGGCAAAAATGTCAATATTAATAAAATGCTGTTTTCTATGTTACGTGTCATTTATCTCCCTGGATACCTATCTAAAATCATTTAATTAAGTATCAACGTAAAGATTAAGATATCCGCTTTAGTGATGTCATATATTAAGACAGAAATTTTTCGGAATTCGACCTTTAAAGGGCAAAAGTATCAATATTTTTGCAATTCGTTTTTGTGTCACGAGCGATTTATCTCCCTTAATATCTAACCGATATAGATAAATAAGGTATCATATTAAAGAATAAGGTCTCGGCCGTGGTAACATTATATTTTAAGAAAGTAATTTTTCGTAATTCGACCGTTAAAGGGTAAAAATGTAATTTTTTCTAAAATGCGTTTTTTGTATCTCAAGCCATTTATCTCCCTGGATATGTATCCAAAATCGATAAATGAAGTAGGATTATGAGGAGTAATGTCTCATCTTTGTGATATCCTATTTTAAGAAAGAATGATTTTGGAATTCAACCCTTAAAGGGAAAAAGTATAAATTTTTCTATAACGCATTTTTGTGTCACGAGCGATTTATGTCCCTTAATATCTAACCGATATAGACAAATGAGGTATCATATTAAAGAATAAGGTCTCCGCCGTGGTAACATTATATTTTAAGAAAGTAATTTTTCGTAATTCGACCCTTAAAGGGCAAAAATGCCAATTTTTCTAAAATGCGTTTTTTGTATCTTGAGCCATTTATCTCCCTTGAAAATTAAACAAAATTGATAAACGAGGTATCATTTAAAATATTGAGGTCTTCGTAATGTCTTCGGTTCCGTTACCACATTTTAAGAAAGAAATTTAAAAAAAATTCTAACCTTAGACGGCAAAAATATTAATATTTTTACAACTCATTTTTCTGTCACGAACTATTAATTTCCCTTGATACCTAATCGAAATCAATAAATGAGGTATCGATTTAAATATTAAATTATCGGCTATAGTCACATCATATTTTAAGAAAAAACTTTCTCCAAATTCAACCCTTAAGGGGCAAAAATATCATCATTTTTCAAAACTTTTTTTTTTTTTTTTACCTCGCTTGATAACTAACGGAAATCGATAAATGATTTATTATTTTAAAGACCAAGGTGGCTGCTTTGTTCACACCATATTTTATAAAAGGAATGTTTTGGAATTCGACCCTTCAAAGGCAAAGGTATGAATATTATTTATACAACGTGTTTATTATTATTATTATTACAAGCCATTTATCTTCTTGGATACCTAGCCGATATCGATAAATGACATATCGTTTTAAAAATTAAGGTCTCCAGCTAGGTAAAATCATAAATTAAGAAATAATTTTTCGGAACTTGGTGCTTAAAGTAGTAGCGCGTATGAGACTGTTCAGAGCCAAGTCCCTAGATTGCAGCAGCGGATATCACAGAGATATCAATAAACTTTTTTTTTTCAATTTGTAGCTTTTCGGATATTTTTTTCTGTTACGGAAACACTGTCGTTTTGCTATACAATTCCAATGTAAACATTTTATTCGCACAGCAACAAATATTTCAGAGATGCTGATATGTTGTGTGCATTTTGTTCAGGTTGGTTTTATTCTGTTAAGGTCATTGACATTTTGTCATAAATGCAGAGTGTTTTAAACTTTCTTAACTTTTTCGTAATATGTTGCGAGTTTTTTGATGCGTACCTATACCACTAAAAAAGAAAATTTTGGCTACTTTTCATTATATTACAAGCATTCAACCTCACTATTCATAGCATTTTATTCGCGAAATTTTCGCACGGGTCGTCTAGTTTACTGTAATACATATTTAACACCTGTATTGGTATGCGACCGTGATAGCGTGGAACGTGGTAATCCCCAGTTTTAGCTGGAAGTCCTAGATTTTACCGGAGTGAGCAGATAAAATTAAAAAAAGAGACCTTTTAACGCTCGTGTTTGGGCTATCCGAAAGAAGCGATGAACGTGTCTGAACGTGTATTCACAAGTCCGAACATGCTACGTAGTGAGTGTCCTTGCTATTCTGCGAATATACAGGTTCAAATGCGCAGGTAAAACCTTTCAATTTCACAAACCAAAGTTCTGATTTGTACCAACTTAGATTCATATGAATATACTCAGGTGTGAGCGGCTATCATTTAGGCCGAAAAAAATCAAAATAACACACATTCAGAAGGAAAAATTAACGATCTTTTAAAAGAATCAGTGAATAATAAGAAGTATTTCACCTTTTACTTAACAAGTAGTAGCTATAATTCTCAACTGAATTAATTGACAGGAAAAAAATTATTCAACTTAAATAAATAGACGACTATAGTTTTTAACAATAATGATATTATCAGCGTACGAAACAAAACTTAATTGACAGCGTTACTTTCTCAAAAAAAAAAAAAAAAGAAGAAATTCTGTGTGTGTTCTGACGAATTATTCAACGTGATAGAAATTCACTTCATTATTTGCCATGTGGAACAACCTGTCTTGAACTGAAGGAAGGTACGAGAATGTAACTACAAAGTCAATCATACAATTTCTGATACTATGTATTATCACATAATTTTATACACTTCTCAGAGTTTTTAAAAAATAAGATGATTGCACATTTGGCTTTATTACATTACATAACGACACCGAATATAACATTTTAATTTAATTGCGATGAACCATATGGAAAATTTATCTAGACCCATACTTTCCCATTTAATGATTTTCCCACTCCCTTACCATTAAAATCAAGGGACAGCTTATAGGTTATATGATAACTTATAGTAGTATATTAATATCTTCCCTTTCAAGTACAACTCCTAATTATTCTATAAATATCGATCCGGGCATTATCACAAATAGAGGCTTGCATATTCCAAGGTCTTCCAATGACTCTCACCCATTTTCCTTTATCATATAACTTACCGATAGTGTTCTGTGATAATTTTCAGAAACAATTCTAGCTGCCCTTTCTTGCATTCTCTACAACTCATGAATCTGATACCTAAAAAGTCCCATACTACAGCATCGTATCCAACCAATAGCCTGCCTAAGATTCCCTCACTTCCTTGGTACAACACCTCATCATCCTTTCTAATAAATGAAGGGTTCTGTAACCTTTCCCTACCACCCGTGCATTGTCTCCTGCCAACTGAGTTTACTTTCAAATGTTATCTCAAGATACTTATACTAAATGTCTTCAACAAGTAATTTCTCCTCCACCCCATAGTCATGGAAAACCTTTACTTTTAATGCACATCGACTACCATGACTTATGGTACTTAGGCTACAGGTAGAACGCAAAGCAATTGCAACGTAAACAATCACAAGTTTGAACTTCACACAAAACATGAGACAACATCGTACGATGTTACACTCTTTTCCAAGCATTCGGTCAAACGCGCTGAGCTATTACGTCAACGTGAAATATGTTGCGTTCTTTAGGAAAACAGTCCCTTTTTTTGCTGTCATCAGTCTTTCGACTGGTTTGATGCAATCCTCCATCCCTTCCTGTCTTGTCCCTTCACCCTTGCAACCCACGTCCTCAATTACATGCTTCATATATTCTAATCTATGTCTTCCTCTACAGTTCTTACCTTCGACTGTTCCCTCCACCAGCAAATTAATCAATCCAGCATGTCTCAAAATATGACCTACCAGCCTGTCTCTTCTTTCTGTAAGCTTCTTCCACAAACTTCTTTCCTCAACCATCATTTCCAAAACTCGTTCATTTCTTACTTTATCTGTCCACTTAATTTTCATCCTTCTGTGGCACCACATTTCAAATGCTTCAATTTTCCTTCTTTCCGGTATTCCTAAAGTCCATGTTTCGTTACGTAAGGTGCAGTGCTCCACACATAGTTTTAAAAAGTGTTTTCTAATTACACTGCGAAAAATACGCGTCGCTAGGAAAACCGGTCTTAACTTGTTTACGACAGCTGCGCTGTGCGTTTTTGTCCTCTCTAAACTCCCCTGCAACTTACGATTAACTCAAAAGCGTCAGATTGCTCCAGAATGACAAGGCGTTTGATCTATAAGTGCAATGTTGTTTTAACTGATTCTCGAGAAGCCATCAAACAGGCCGAAAATGCTGGTTTCATTCTTTCATTTGCGAAACTCAAAGACGTTCAACTTCTGTGTTTGCGCGAGAGCTAGAAAAATATGAAGAAAGGTTCAAAGGGTTTTATAGGATGTCCATGGAAATGTTTAGTCAGTTGGCTAAAAAAACTTGGCCCAGTAATCAGAAAAAAGGATACAAAGAGGTAGAGATGTATCTCAGTAAAAAATATTTCAATTTATAGATTCAAAAGTTCGAAGTATAGTAAAAATTTATTATAAATGGCTGAGTTTGTTGATGAAGAAAGGAGAAAACAGCCACAAAATCGTCATTTACCATTAACCATTAGGAAACATAAAACTTAAGAACGTCTGAATAGAAGCAAACAAACAATAATAGACTAATTATTTGGTTGGGGTCTTGCAGATTCCAATCAAATGACGGATGCCGTTATTGGTGGAACTTCGAAATGAATTCAGTTCCAGGACGACCGACAGGTGATGTTGCAGTCATCAGATGCACCGGTGACGATGGCCCTGGTGAAATAACACTCCCTTCCGATGAGGTGGGGCAGTTAAATAAAACTGCGTCAATCAGTTGTAACACCTCTATTCTGAACTTTCGAAACTGCTGATCAGTCATACTTTCCACATCTGACAGCAGACTCAGTAAAAACATTTTTCTCGAATGGTCTGCAGTTTCACTGACAGCAGTCTGTTGACTGCAAAAGTCAATGAAAGCTTTGTTTGTGGCTGAAGTAGTTGATTGACAGTTCCTATTTTTTAGCAGCGTCCATTGGTTTCACGAACACATGTCCAGACTGCGACTGAATCGTTGTTGAAACTGACTCAGGTGAAGGTGCTGAATTAGGATTTGATGAATTTACAGTGTCAGAAAAAATAAGTTCGGCTGATGGCTTGTATTCAACGAATTCTTCATCTTCATCCATGTTATAGCTTTGGCAGAAAACTTCACTTTCCTGTTGATGTGTAGGAGGCAAATTTCCGCCAACATCTGATAGTGATGGCTTCACGAAAGGAGCCAGAAATTGTAGCACATTATTCAAATAGTATGGTTTCTTTTTTTTTCCTCCACTACGACCCCGTTTCAGATTTCTTGCAAAAACCGTCCGGATATTTCTCCATTTTTCTCTGCATATAGCAACTGAAAAAATGAAACAAATATTTTAAAATAAGCTATATATTAATGTTTGCAAATTAATGAAATGTAATTATCAATAGGATGGATGGTTCCTTGCTTCCAGTCTTTTACTGCCTCTAATGAACTATACGTTGACGAGATATAAAGCCTCAAGTCCCCTAAAAATAATAACTTTAAATAACTGTTACGAATGGTGGTGTTTAATTAATATTTAATTAAATTAAATTGCAATGGAGCGCATGCTCTTGTGACAATGTCCCTACACACCTATTTTCCCCTTTCCTGCACCCACCTACATTTGTCCTTTACAAATTTTAACTTTAAATTCTTTCAACGTTTTTAGTAAATTATTCATCATTTCCCTTGGTTACTTATTCCATTCCCTGACACCCTTACCTAAAAAAGAGAATCTTCCCACACCGTTACTCGGAACTATATTGCTTTAATCAGATGATAATTACTGAAGATGTACAAGTTTTATCTGGTCGCCAAGTTAGCTATCCTTGCCGATAGAATATATTGCTTCTTAAGACACCATAAGCAAAGTTGCAGAAGTCAAAGTAGGTGTTCAACAAGGAACAGTGCTACGACCAGTTCTGTACCTTGTTTACATCAATGACCTCTGTGAACAAAATCTTAGTGTAAAAATCACTTCTTATGCTGATGAAACAGTTGTGACTGTTACGGGTAACAATTAGGCTTGCCAGATTTCTGAAATGTTCAACCGGGACACTAGAATGCCCCCCCCCCCCCCGTCCCAGCGTCATGGGTAGTCAAGGGTCCACACCCTTGGTGGGTTTCAGATTGTTTTAGAGGGTAGTTTATTCTCAATGCTATGAATACCTAATAAATGGTTAATGATCAGTAATTACTGATTAGGAACCTAAACCAGGGGTAATAATAAATTATACTAAAAAACAAATTTAAATATTTTATTTCTTACATGTGAGTGTTTACATATAAATGTAATAAGTTGACTAAGTAAGATTGTGAGAAGAAACCCTTTGGATGAGGAATAACAATTTTAACAGTTTTTTACATTTATTTTTCATTGGTGAGCACTTTTTTTAGAAAGTCTTTTTTGGTTTTAATCTTGTTGTAAAAATCTTCACAAGTTAATCCGATATTAATTTTACATGTCATCAAGCCTTTAACTGTAGATTCCTTCATCAAACCCCTGTCATCAGTCCATACATTGTTCATCAAAGAAAATACCCTCTCAACTGGTGCTGATGTCCCAGGTAAGCAGAAGGCATACTCAACAATGTTGATCAGATTGGGGGCTTCTATCTGATTCTCCTTGAAGTGACGAAACAGCCTGAGCCATTTTTCTTCACTTGAAATAATCACATTTCTGGTGGTCGCCTCTTGCTTCCACTGTTCCCAGTTTGACTGCAAGTACTGCTTTGCAAGCACAACTTCGTCAAACAACTGATCATTGTTTATTTTCATACCGGGTACATCAAGAAGGCTTCAATTAATAGTGTCAGCAGAAGTTTCGGCGTTTTTCCAATCAACAGCATTTGTTTTGGTCAGATTGATCCATGAAAACTGTTCAGCTTTTCCAAAACTATTCTCCCAGAGGTCCAAGTATGCAATGCATCTTTCATAAACCATCAAATTCTTCTTTCACACTGTTTTGGACTTGCTCATCTAGATTCTTGTAGATGTTCTTTGCGGCCATAGGGATAAAGTTTGAAGCCTTTCTTTCGGTCAGGTTTCTTTTAAGAGCTTTATGAGCTTCAGCAACCTCAAAAGCTGTAGTGTTATTTTTTTCCATTCCCAGAATGGCCTTGTTAAACAGTGCAAGCTGTTCATGGACAAACCACAATTAGAGCTTGCCCTTTAAATCAGTAAAAAATTTTTTATTGCTGATGGACACATTTCTTGGTCTAAAAAAAATGCTTTCAGACCTTAAAAAATTTGTAAAAGTCTTTCCAGTGCAGGCATCATTGATAGAAACTGGGTGTTCCCATGTTGAAGGAGTTTGTGGTACTCTACCTCGGCATATTCACAAAATTATTTAAGTTTTGTTACACGGAATGTGTATATGTGGAAGTATTTATAAATCTTCACAAGCAAGGCTTCAATATCGATTGGGATACTATCTACTCCAGTTTGCACACAGTTGTGCACAATGTGTGCTCCACATCCGATTCCATTGATTTCCCGCCCTAGACTATTCTTGAGTCGATGAAAAACGTTGTTTTTCCCTGCTCTATTCATACCTCCGAAGTTAGTGTTGCAGTTATCTCCACAAAAGTCAACTACTTTGTTGTTCAAATCGTTTTGCAACAGGACAGAGCATAAGTGATTTGTCAGGGTTTCCGATGTTTCACCCGCCACAGATTTGAAATCTAAAAGCTTTACTTGCACACCTGAATTAGGATTAAAATAGCGCACAACAATTGGCACAAGTTTTATCTCCTTTCTGTTTGATGCATCCATGCTTACAGATACATAGTTTGACTTGGTTAAGTCTTCTTTCAGCTCTTCCTGAGCTAAAGGGGCTATGACATTTAAAACTATTGCCTCACACTTAGTTTTTCCGAGTGAGAATTTAGGCTCAAAAAACTTGGAAATCAGTTTTGATGAACAAGAGTTCGAATTGAAACTTAGGCTATGGTTTGCTGTGTGGTAAGCAAAGGTCACCTCTTTCGCTGCTAAGTCTAAGTTTTTGTCATTAGAACTCGCAGTCTTAAAAAAAACTACTCATTTATGACGAGCCAGCAGCACTTGCTAAACTCTTTTTGTGTTTAACAGACTGCAAATGATCTTTTGTATCGAATCGCCCACCGTGAGCAACCGAAAACTCATAATTGCAATGTAAGCATTTAACTCTATCGCCTTGACCACCGGTACATACCTTTTTCAAAAAAGTAAATTCATTCTGTAAATCTTCAGTGAATTTACACGAACTTTTTGGCATTTTCACACTTAAACTTGAAACATAAATACTGTAAAACAGCGTTAGCTCACTAACACAACAGGCACCGTAGGCTAGGCAGGAACAGACTGACATTTCTATCGCAGGTGACTTTTGCCGGCGTGAAGGTGGGCGAGTCCAATGTTACAGTAACATTGTTACTGCACACGAGGAGTGTAATACTAATACAATACTGGACTCGCCCGGAGAGCGCATGCGCATGGTCATGATTGGAGAGACAAGGCGATGTGATGACAATACTTTTATATTTATTTATTAGCAGACCCTCATTCTTTTATAGTTTTCACTTTTCATACAGTACAGTTAAATAAATGACAAAGTAATTATCCTAAGTTATACTTCACAGTTAATTGTTTAAAGACATTTTTGGTCATCTATATCTATAAATTATAGTTTATAACCAAATTTAATTTTTACCGGGACGGATGGTAAACCGGCCGGGACACCGGGACTTTGTCTAAAAACCGGGACTGTCTCGGTCAAACCGGGACGTCTGGCAAGCCTACTTATAATACTCAACACCACATTAAAATTGTATAATTGTTCTTTGTGAATAAAAAATAAATAAATAAACTATATGAGAGGTAACTGCTGAATAATAAAATGGTCGCTTAAATGTGATTCACATTTATTTTTCGTAAAAGAAAAATATACAGTCATACATCAGACTTCGTCCAATGATAAAGCTTAGTTTAACAGATATGATTCAAAATGTCTCTGCCTGACAAAAAACTGAATTTCATTTCACGCGGTTTGCCACTTCATGTAACTAAAATTGAATTTTCCAGGTATATACAAAGACACCGATTTATTCTTCTCGTACGCCAAACAATTGTTCAAACAATATGAGCCCTCTTACAATAAAACTCGCAAAGGATTTCATAGTTACAAACAGAAACATTTACGCATGAAATTATACAGCATACACTTATTTTTAACAATATATCTCCACAAAATAAACAATCATTCTCTCACAATTGCTGCTTACGTATAGCGTTTGCCACGATAATTCCGATTAGAGTTCTTTAATTAGAAAGCCAGCTATTTCAATGTATTTAGAGTTTATAAACCATTCGCTTAATTTATTTAATTCACACTTCCTCACTGTTCAGACGAAACCATTATTTCTTTTCTAAAATTATCATAGTATTTTTCTTTCATTAATTCTCAAGACAGTTCAGTGACTTAGTGGAAACCAGTTTATAAAACACTAGGGTTCAGTTTTACACCGCAAATGATGTTATGTATGGAAAAGGTATAGTTTTCGGTTTTTTTACTTGTTTCATATACCAGGGAAGTGTTTGCAGCTTTCTTCACTATGATGTTACTTTGTTCGCGGAAATTACTATCGGAAGAAGAATGAAGTAATTCTACGAAGCTATTTGAACAGTGCGGCGCAATACCCGATAAAGCCCGTTGGAAACAAATATCCCGCATAGGGGTAATTGACGGAAAGCATGTTATCTGCATTAACAAACTTCTTAGAAGTGGTTCAACAAATTTCAATTATAAGTCATTTCATTCGACTGTGCTGATGACTGACAAAGATGGGAATTTCAGTACAATCGATTCAGGATACCGGCAGAGAAATAAAGATCTTCAAAGCTTCTCGAAAGAACTATTACCTACAAGGATTTACCCATGTACGTTACTTCATTACAGTGTAGGATCACATTTCTCATTTTATTCTGATGCTGATGAAGCACGTCCCCCCAAGAAAAATCTCATGCGATCATTTCCTGAAAGAATAATGAACGACACCACACCTCTACAGATTGAGCATGGCTCGGATAAGTATGAAATGTGCTTTTGGCATGATGAGCAAAAAGTGTAAAAAGTTATTAAATGCTATAACTTACAAACGAACGTTATTAAGGATCACTATTGTGAGAGCTGAATGCGTGCTAGGCAGCGCTGCCAGTACAGCCAACTTATACCGCTGTCTCTTTGAAATTATACAGAATGAAACCCAATTATACAAAGGGGTCATCCATTGATTACATACGTGAGTGAAAGTGCTGGGAGCAAAAAAAGTCCACGAAAAGTAAACAATGTATACATTGATAAATTTTGAATAACAAAAAGGAAATAGATATGCAGGAAGGGTTGCCAACTCAATGAAACAAAGGGCAAACACTTTCAAAAAGGTGCTGGAATGTACTTTACTTTTAAGTGCTCATTTTTGTATCAAGTTATACAAGGCAATCTGTTATACAAACAGGATACAAGAGGTAACCAAATTATACAAGTTTTGTATCCAATTATACAATCTGGCAGCCCTGGTACTGCGTAACTTCATTAGGAAGGGAAAAGGGAAAGAGTACTCAGTAAGTAACTACAACAATCAAGATGAATTTTGCCATATACAGTCAATGCAAGTGGATAATATCGCTCCCATCCAACAGTTGCGAAACTATTTATTGTAATATTTCCTAACGCCAAATGTGGTCTTATATTGACGATGTATATATTGTCTGAATAATGTTGAATGAAAAAAATAACATTCGCTAAATATTAAGTCATACATCTACTTTGTTTTTGATAAAAGCAGCTTTACTAAATTGAAACAATAGGTATATAAAAATTGTTAAATTAGATACTTCAATAGGCTGATTTTTTCTTGATCACAAAAAAATAAGTACTTCTAGTATTCGCAATTTGTAACAATATTTACAGATGGTAAGTCAGTGATATTATAAACTGTCGTACATTTCACACAATACTTAATAATTATAATTACATACAATGTACTTACCACTCGTATCGACTTCTTTAGCTACAACTTCCCATGCCTTATCCAAGGAGATCTTGTTTGAATATTCTGGCATAGTATAGTTATATAAACATGGATGCCTTTCCACTGCTTCCACAAGTTTTACACAAAACACCTGGTCGCACTCTGACGTAGTTTTAAGTAAATTCATGGCGGCGTACAAACTGAACAGTCAAGGTCGCACGAGCGTTTGCAGGCAACTGGCAAGCCAGTCGCCTGAGAGTTGGTCGATAACGAGTTTGACACAGGTTGCGTTGCTGTCGCGCTTGTGGGAGGTTGCGCAATAACAAGAGTCCCATTTTGAAGCGACTCTTACCTAACGCTCATGTAACTTTCTTTTTAGTTGGATTGCACAGTTGGATGATGGAACTTATTTTTATTTCTTCAGTGATGGCTGTATACGTGCAGAACCTTTAGATAACGAACCGAAAGTAAGACAGTAGTCATAAGTTGCAGATGGAAACGAAGAAATGAAGAGAATATATGCGACAACTGTTCTGTGGAGGTACGTAAATGAAGAACGTTGTATGCAAAATGTTCCGTGATTCCAGTTCCGCTGCATGGCGGGCAGAAACTTGACCTTCCAACGGGCAGGTGCACTCAACCAGCTGTAACCGCGTGGCAGCAACTGTCTTCCTCCAGGAAACTATTCAAAATCACAATCTACAGGTGTGAGACAAGGTTGTAGCCTATCCCCATTAATGTTCAAATTGTATGTAAAGGAAGCAATAAAGGAAGTGAAAGAAAAATTTGCATGTAGCACAAGTGTTCAAGGAGAAAAAATCAGTATGCTACGATTTGCTGATGACATTGTCTTGATACGTAGCAGAACAGGCTAAGGACATTAGACGTTACTGAATGGCAAGAACAAAATACTGAAAGAAGAGTTTAGACTAAATATAAATCAAAACAAAACAAAAGTGATGAAATGTAGCAGAAATGATATCAGTAATAATAGATTAAATATAAAATAGGATCGCATGCGATAGAAGTAAGTGAATTCTGCTACTTGGGAAGTAAAATTACTACTGATGGCCAAAACAAAAATATTCTTCATGAAAAAGAGGAATCTTTTAGTTTCAAATATTAATCTTGGACTTAGAAAGAACGTTTCAAAGCTCTATATGTGGAGCACAGCACTTTACGGTAGCGAAACATGGACTTCAGGAATATCAGAAAGAAGGAAAATTGACGCATTTGAAAAGTGGTGCTATAGAAGGATGCTGAAAATTATTGGACGGATAGAATACGAAATGAACGAGTTTTGGAAATAGTGAGTCAGTAAAATTTTGTTGAAGAGGTTTACAGAAATAAAAGACAGGATAGTGGGACACATTTAAAGACAAGCAGGACTGGTTAATTTGTTAGTAAAGGTAAGAGCTGTATAGGAAGACAGATATTGGAATATACCAAGCAGGTAATCGAGGACGTTGGGTATAAGGGATATGTTGAGATGAAGAGGTTAGCGCAAGATAGTAAGGGATGGAGGATTCCATCAAACCAGTTGAAAGAATGATAACACAAAAAAAATATATTAATTTAATTGCGATTAAATGTATGTAACACATCAGTTTTCATTTTTCTTATTAATTTCTGTTTTAAATTATTTGAGCGTAATTTCTTCTCCCACCTATTCTCTGTGGTGTACAAAATTAAACTTTAGATAATTCTTTCAATCTTAAAAATTGTTACTCATGATTTATATACTGTTAACTTTTAATATGGCCTTCAATCCTTTTTAGTAGACTGGTACCATTTTTGTGGCAGCTTCTATACTCTTTGAGACATAAATTCTTCGTAATGTCGATTTTTTCAGAGATACTTTCTGAACCAACTTTTAATCGTTTACTTCATTATAATTTCTTATGTTTAACTATATTCTCTCAATCTGAGTGTATAAGAAAATTGATTGTTATCACATTTCTTATTTAAGAAATTTAAGAATGATGCAATCTTTAGCTGTTAGAAGCACTTCTGTTTCAATTTCACTTACAGCTGTCAAACAAAAGCCTACACACTGATGAATGAACGATGTATTAATTTAATGCTTCTTCCCGCTCACTTCCATATTTTTTTTTTCGAACCCGGTAAAGTCAAATGATAATTTAAACTTGTAAATATCACGCAGTGTATAACTCTTGTTCAATAGATCCATTCTGAGAATGGATCTCTGGGGTGTTGAACATGTCGTACAAGATGAATAATAATCATAGTGAAAAAATATTACATCTTACAAATGAACAAAACAAAAAATAAGAATTAGTTTTTATAACTGAATTTTTCAAAATCTTATTAATAGATACAATTAATTCTTTTGTACAAATTCTTGGTTGGAATAAAAGGAGTTACCAACAAGATAATCCCTCAGTTTTTTTTCAAATACATCTTTTTTTATCTATAAGTTATTTTATACTCTTAGGAAGTTTTCAAACTGATGTGTTCCAGAATAATTAACTCCTCTTTGTGCTAATGACATTTGTGTTTTTTACAAGTTATTTTTTTGTTTCATGTATTTAAACTGTATATCTGTAAATTAAATGTAGGGGAAAGTCGGACAAAATCGGGATCCTAAAGGGGTTTTTCCTTCTAATATTCATCTTGTGAACAAAATAGTCAAAATTTGTGTTAAAACGATAAACTGATTCCTTGTGAAGAAAAAAAATAATAAACCAGTCGTGAACAACAGCAATTAAGATCATAAAAACACATTTTTTTAGAAGTTTGCAATGTCCCCGTTTTGTCCGACTTGGTTGGACAAAACCGGGAACTGTAAAGAGTAATAAAAAAGCATATTGTAAGTTTGCAGTTACACTATTTATTAAAGGAAAACTAGCAAGATATGACGTATTATACATATAGAATTTGAAAATATATCAAAACTACATCAAATAACAATGTTTTATGTTACTCTCTAAGAGTTAAACTTTTTTAGGCACAAAAATCTCAAATGAAAGTTTGGTTTTATTCATCTGCATTGCTGCACGCTTCATGCGTCCACCATGCACTGTATCCAACTCTCCTTAGATGTAGAATGTTCATAGAAACTGCAGCAAAGGATTCTTTTTTTCTTTGGCTTCTTTTTAACCTCACTTTTTTTAGTTTTTTCTGTCTTCTTGAAAAGACTTCACTTCATGGCTAAGTCTCTCTTGTCTTGTTTTTTGATCCTTTCTTTATCTTCTAGTTGGAGTTCTAATTTGTAGGGGGGATGAGATAATAATAGCTGTTTTCCCTCGCCTCTTATCGGATTAGCTGATGCCCTAGAGCCGGTTTGTACTGGAATAGGTTTTATATCCTGTGGCGAGACTGCAAAAGGACACTTCATATCTTGGCCCAGACCTTAAGAAGACGTAGAAAGTTGTACAGGGACTGGAGCCTGTTTCTCTATAGACCCATTCTTTTTCTCAGGCTGAGGCTTATGGATTCCTACAGGCACGTCTACATCAGGATCATGTTGTTGTTCAGGCAATGTTTGAGGTGCAGCTAAAAGCTCCTCTTCCACTTCCAGGGGCCTCCCGGTTGTCTCAGCGGGAGCAAATAGGTGGTCTGGGAACATGTCACTGTTAAACGGGTAGATACCAGTCTTTTCAAACCCTTTTATAGCAGTTTGTGCAACTGCTGCCCTTAAATATGCATATCTAAACAACTTTCCAATTTAGTAGATTGAAACAGCATGACTAGGATGATTTTTTTTAAAAAAATCGGCTTGATTTTGAATGTAAATAATTAAAAAACAGTTTTCTATATAACAAGTTAATTTAAATAATATTTTTGTATAGTTTTAAAATTTTATAGATCTTCAAACAATAACCAATCAAGTAAATTCCACTTTAATCACGCAAAAAATTCAGTTGTCCAAAACCGGGAACTTCCCGCTTTTGTCCGACTACCCGCATCCCGGTTTTGTCCGACTACGCCATTTTGAAGTATTGTTATTCTAGCATTGTTCAAACAACTCATAGACACGAAGATAAATCGTCAAAATAACAAGTAAATAATGAGCTATCAGACGTTGTACTTACCAGAACTAAATCCTTAGGTATTTATGATTGGTAGCGTAATATTGCAGACGCCAGATTGTTAACCTTTTCAGGTGAAACTTTAAAAAAATTACCACTACGAAATGGGTTGGTTTATACGACTTCTGTTCACTGCAGGCTGTCATGGCACTCGTCGGGAAGTAGTTCTAGAAGTTTTCGCTAGATATCACTACAAATCAAGCTATAAAACCCGAATCCCTGTTTTGTCCACCTACCCGGTTTTATCCGACTTTCCCCTAAACAAGTTAAAATGTTATGTGACAAAGCACATAAGAGATATAGGAGGAATAAACTTGTGACACTTATTTCAGAATTAACTTGTTTATATATTAACACTGAGGAAATAACCGGCGCAGGTTATTGAGGGAAACTTTCATTTTCATTTTTTCTTCTTCTCTCTGAAAATATGTCATACGTGTTTTCACGGCACTCTCTTGTAAATGCTGCAACATTCGAGGACAGTTTCTGGGTAGTGGTACTTAACCGACCCAAGAAGCAAAGGCTATTGCTGCTTTTACAGTTTTATTATTTTTGTTGAAGCAAAGCAAGAGCGTTTGGATAAGAGAGTCGATATTACGAATGGGAGAGCTGGGTGTTCATCATACATTGTTACCTGAGTTAAAGTTGCAAGATATTTAACTGTTTGACAATTTTCTGCGAATGGTGGCAGAGGATTTTGAGAACTTACTGGAATTAGTAGGACCAATGATCTATATTACGACAAATGAAATGCTTTGTTTGACACTTAGATTCTTTATGTACAGGTATGACAGGTTTACAAGGTACAAAATTTGTATACATGTACAAAGTGAAAAAATTATGGACGATTTTTTTTTAACTATAAAAGGTCAATTTTTGTCCACTGATATTTTACACTCACCATTCTTGCAAGAAATGCGTCTAACTCAGTAAACTACAATAAAAATAAACAAGTTATGTCAACTGCATTTGTCTAAAAAAAAAAAAAAAAAACAAAAAAAAAAAAAAAAAAAAAAAAAACAAAAAACAAAAAAACAAAAAACAAAAAAACAAAAAAAAGATGCCATTATATATAAGTAGTTAAAAACCCTGAATGTCTGCAGCATATAAAGATTACTGCGTCAAGAGCCCCCAAGTGCTTTGGTAGGTTTCGTCTGCACCATTACTGTTTTTTTTTTTTTTTTTTTTTTTTTTTGTCGTTCTGACTTTTCTTACTTTCGAATGAAAATGTGTCGTTAAAATATGTAGTTTCCTGGTTACTTCATAGGAGGTGGTGCTACATTTGGCTGCCGATTCCTGTAAAGAACTTGTTTTTAAATGGCTTGCAGTATAATTTAATTTTCGAATCCCACAGTTCCGGTTAAAGTTCCCATTCCGAAATTAAAGCAAATTCTTTATTTTTACCCCAAGACATTTTTTTCCTTCTTACATTTTTTTTTTTCAAAAGTATCGGGCAATGTTTCGGCACGTTTGAAAACCAAATTCTACTCTCTGGTAGAACTGGACTGATTGTTTACACTGCAAGAAAACCTGGTGTCTGAAACATATTGCATAACACTTCTAAACTGTCTACTGTTTACTTTTAAACGTATTTACACGAACATTGAGATCGCAATGACTGTCACAAATTTATTGCGCCTATACTGAGACTTAACGATAGATCTTGACTTCGAAAATACCAAGTCACAAAACCGCAACAAATTGTCAATCCAGTTGTAACGGAAGATGTTTTCCTTCTGGCTGACCAGATTTCGGGGTTCCATGTTTTCCCGTAATCATTCCAAGAGAATGTTGGGATGGCTCCTCAAACAGGTCATGGCCGAATTCCTTCCTGTTCATTGTCCTTAATCCTCTGCCACATCCAATGACCTTGAGGTCTACGAGGAGTAAAACACTAAGGAAAAACATCCTCTGGCAGCAAAACTGAACAATATACGAGCAATTAAAACAAAATCCTGGCAACTGACTGCTTAAGTAGCAAATTCGACGAAGATTGCAGGCGAGCAGAACATGCACCATTGTTTGACTGCACAGTATGTCTCGTGGTTCTGACTCACTCAAGTCAGCGTTGACGTAACGTTACCAGGTGACTCAGCCATTTATAGTGTTCAGCACAATGGTTTCAATGAGAGACTTAGACTCAGCTAACAGTGACGAATACTCTGCACTTAAAGTGCTAGTCATAAAACTTTCTGCATCATGAAGGAGTTATGGTATTGATAAACTTTTTGGTTAGTGACTAACTCTTGCTATTCAGACCTGTTGCCAATTTATGATTATTTCCCTTACTCACTTCGTTCTCCAATTTACAGATGGCTGCCGTCGCGACGGACAGGAGGGGATTTTACCTTCCCCCAAAGGTTACTGATTAGTGATTACTACTGTTCTTGACTGAATCCAATAATTCTAGTAAATTACAACACACAAATCGCTTTAAATTAATATTTATTTTTCTGTGATCTCTAAGATAACATCAGGCACCAGACTTCTCCAAAGACACCAAAGCGCGCACCTACAAATATTCCTGCGATTTAACATTCTGACCACAATTGTCAACTAGGGATGGAGATTCTTTCCGAAAAAGATCGATTGTTGAATCGATTCGAATCGAAATTTGATAATTCGATTCATTAAAAAATCGAGGTCTAGAAGATCGATTTTCTAAAAATCGATCTTTTTTCGATTTGGTTTTTGCTTTCGTATTTTCATGTAATTCCAGTCATGGAAAACAAAAAGGACCCCATAATAATCGATCTTTTATTTCCGTCAAAATCTCACGTCATTTTAGAGTGGGGTCGGACCAGATCTCAAGAAGTTTCACCAAAAATGGGAGGGGGGGGGGGGTGGGCGCCGGAATTCCTGTAAAACACCTCACGTAATTAATGGACGACCCCTAAGATATTTATTTCACAAATTTTTTGGTTACATAAAACATTTTTGAAATGATATAGTTTACAGTTGCCAGTGCTTAATGTCCAAGCTTTTCAGGAAAAACAGTCTGTCCAATCTACTAGGATCCAAGCGGTTACACTCATCACTTGCGATGTTGCCGGCAATAAAAAGAAGGCGCTCACAAGGTACTGATGATCCCACTCTGCAGTTATACTTCTTGGCTGTTGAGTAAACGTGATGATAAATTGATTTGTTTTGTTCTGTCCAGTAATGTATAGGATCATATTTCTGGTGCAGAACCGCTTGCGATAAATAGTGTTTCAGTTCTTCGTTTAAACCCTGACTTTTAAGTGCAGGTGCCTTACATGTAGAAAGTGCTTTTTCACATTCGATTTTCATGGGTAAAATACAGATTCACTGGATCGATTCAGTCCTATAAATCGATTTAAAAAATCGATTTTTTTATCCAAAAGATCGATTCGTCGATTAATCGGTCTCAGATCGCCATCCCTATTGTCAACCCATGGAGGAAATTATCACTAACCTTCGACCAACTACTCGTCTGTGCCGCTCGTTTATATAGACGCTACAGAAAATTCCAGAATAACACAAAGAAAGCCGCTCGATGTTTCTGGAAAGTCGATGATGCTGCCAACAAACAAAACCACATGAAAACAACAGAATTAATACAAAATTATTCACAACCATCATGAAACACACGGAAATGAAAATTAAAGATATTAACAATTATTTTAAACTCAAATTATCTACATAAACCAATGCAAAACAATCCTCTAAACATCGTGGCTCATCTCAACACTTAGAAGTACAGACTTTTAATTAATGTTTCATATATAATACTATCCTTAATCGTATTACATATTATGTACACAATTTCTCTCCATAAAAGAATGTTCATTTTCATGACGAATATACATAAATTCACAATTAATCACAAAATTATACAAATCCATAAATAATCAACTCCCTGCTTGCTATACATAATTCTTAAAATAACAGATACGAACCTGGTCAGCAGACCAACTTTTCGCTAATAACACGAAATTACTCGATTCCATCTTAACAATCTGGTTCACAGAGAACTCAAAATACCTTGAAGACTGTAAGCTAACACAAATAAAAATCGAAAATACCTGCCTCTACTCGAGAAATTTTCATTTAAACATCTTACGAAAACTGTAGCTGTGTCAACACCCGAAATATCATCCAGAATCAATGTGACTCCACATAGTAGTCTCCAAGATAATTCTAGTAAAGGTAGGGCCCGAAGCGAAACGAGCAGCGGTTGGCTGTTGAAATGACGTCACTGCAGGAGCAAACACAAGCAATGGATACAAGCGGCAAATAAGCGAAGCGTGCTGCTGTTCAAAACTATTCAATTTACGGATGCCAGAGCAATTAATTCAATGAAATTTTTTAAGTATTTGGTAGTCAGATTCACATACCTTGTTATGCTAGTTTTTCTCCGCATCTGGAACGGACGATGCGAGGAACTGACGAGATTTCCTCCTATGTGCCGCTGCTGCCTTTTGCATTTTAAGTTTTGCATTCATGTAACGTAAACGAATAAACATTCTTGTCCTTACATAGAGTTTTATCACTTCCACTGGCACCTCTGGATATTTTTCTATTATTTTGGCACAAATTCTTTTAACAATATTCTTTTCTTTCGACATAAAATCACAACCATTCACATCCATAAAAATTAGTTCAAATTGTGACACTTTATTTAACCAGTCATCGGACGGTACAATAAGACTTCCGCGTGATAGTACTTCTATCCATCCAGAGGTAGTCTCCAACCCTTTTTTTTATCGTGTGGCTTCTTTGGCCGGGAGATAGTTCCGCCATCTAGTGGCAGAATTTTAAGTTCTCGCGTCTTCAACCTCTGACTTGAGCGCTACACCAACTGATGAAGTGAAGTCTTGTCATCTGTCTGCGAAGCGTTTAACTATGTTCTGCGTGTGAGAAGTTTAATTTTGTTTTTGAAATGCGTAGTTTATGAGGCGGAGACTGTTAACCGTCCTAGCATTCGCCTTGAGTATTACGGAAACCGCCTAAAAACCGCAGTCATGACGACCGGTACACGGTGGACTTGGGCTCGTGCCCTGTCTCGTTGTACCTCACCGATCCAGTGTGCTGCGCCGTAGCGCACTCAGCCACACTGGCGGGTTTTCGGTTCTGAGACTGGTATACTCCTTCGCTGAATACTGCCATCGTGTTTGGCTCATCAGCAAACATATTGACAGACTGAATATTCAATTAAACAGAAGTGTACGCCTAATCTCTGATGATGTCATGTCTGTTATTATCTACTTGCTGTCTGTCATAAGTCACATAGCTCCAACTTCCGAAGGCAAAATGCCCAGATGTTGAGATTTGGGGTTATTGACCCGGAGACCCGGAGGGGTAACTAGCCACCTAAGTGATTGTGGATTTGTCAACCATTCCGCCTTTGTCATTGCTGAAGATACAGTTTAATTTAATTGCGATGGAGCGCATACTTCGAATCGCAATTTGTACACACTCCCCATTATCTATTATTTTAAATTCATTGAGTTTAATTCCCCTCCCCCGTCCCTATTTTGCCCTTTACAGATTTTATTTTTAAATTCATTCAATGTTTTTGATAAACTACTCAGCACTTTACTTGATAATTCATTCCAGTCCATGACTCTCTTACGTACAAAAGAAAAATTTCCCACTCCCTTATGCCTAGCTTGTAGACATGCACTACTCAAAATTCTTCTACCAATATCCTTTCAAGCCCCATCTATACTACACAGCATGATTTTTTTAATAAAAAAAATAGTGATCGTAGTACATATTAGGCCTCTTTTCACTAAGCGGCTATTCGCGGGCGGCTGGTCGCGCGCGATTGTTATTTATTCAATTATGGCATTGACCATACCCATTGACGCGACCGCGACTTGGCAGTCGTCGCGACTGCAAAAGAACACGCGACTCGAGCAGCCGCGCGCGACTTAATACCTATGTAAAATTAATGAGCAATGCACACTGCGCGATTAGCCGCGTGCGACGAATCATCTTTCACGCACAAAACTACGCAACATATATGTAGCTTACGCTATCTATAGAAATCTACGGATGCTTTTAAAGTTCTGTGAAAGATACGCCATTTAAAAAGAGCAGGAATGGGACTCATTGCAAGACAGGATAAGGGTGGATGGCGTCATGGGAGTGTACAAGTCGTCTATTGGTGATGAGGCATGGAAAGATTTTGGAGTAAGAATTAAAAGTAATTCGTGGATGGGAAAAGATAACCATGACCACAAGCTGGCACTTGGTTCCGGGAACAAGGATGTAGGAAGATTCTCTATTTTAGATAAGGGTGTCAGGGATTGGAATAAGTCTTTTGTTCTTGGTGGACCTGCGTAGACGTCGGAGTGTCTCACAGTACACATCCCCCACCTGTACGCCATCCTGTCCTCATACGGACTGTCGCATCATCTGGACGCCGCTTTTGATAAGAGCCTCTGCTCTCTACTGCGCATGTGGGCGCCCGCGCGTGCTCCGATCCCAGTCAGAGACTCCAATCGCATCCCGAGATGTCTCGCTACGTTCTCCCATGGCGGAATATGCAAATATTTAACTGTTACGTTTTTACGTCGTTTCGTACCTTTTCATTTGATCATCCCTTGTATAATGGTACAATTCAGTACGTCCTAAATGCTAATAATATATACAAGGGTAAAATAATTAGGGCCCTATAACTTAGTGGTTCGTAGAATTATTTTTAACATTGTACTGGTCCTTGTGTCGGAAAAAGTTGAGAAACATTGGTTTAGATACATTTAGTTGTGAGTGTCCTGAATGTTATATCAGAGATATCTACAGGATAGTGCTAATAGACACATTTACGAGGTCATTACATAATTTCCTGCCATTTATAATCGGTAATTAACTCACAGCAAATCACTAGCAGCATAAGCTGTGCTGTTGTCGATTTTGCCAATACATAATATAGTACGTAACACACTAGCTCTTGACGACCAAAATAAAGTGAAACCAATTATCTGTTTGAAACAGATACTATTCTTACTGACTTACAGGTCACAGCATGTCCCATTTAGGTTAAGTCTGGTCTCCTTGTAGGTTGATATATTTACATGACGAAACTTTTTCATCTCGCCTGTTCACGAACTCAGCTTCCATCTGCGCATAATCGTAGGGAAGTATAACTCCAATTTTTTTACTCCAGTTTTTAACTAACATCCTTTTTATTAAAAAAAATAATAATGTTTCGCAATGGAAATATTTAGCGGCTTCGTAAATGCCTCTCAGTCGGATGAGCTGCAATGTGACAGTCAGATGTCACACCTTAGAGTATCGTCATGGCTTGTGAGATCAGCTTCCAAGACGGATTACGGTTCTACGCCCTCGTATGACATACACATAGCAGGAATGGCGGACCGACACCTCCGCTTGCGTTTTTCACCTGTAAAAAAAAAGCTTTTGTGTAGAAGTATTAATGTAAAGATCGATAATTTTCAGATTTGACCTCTACGGACATTGCAATACTGAGAATCGCAAATGCCTATGTTTTGCGTGTAATAGAAATCACGTACCGGTAATCCATGTTATTACCGTTGGGGAGCGTCCATACACCATGTAGCTCCATTCTCGCATCCTGTGAATTTCCCTTCCCCTCACGTAGCCCGACCTGGCTTTTACCTCAACCCCCTCTCCCTCCTACGTAGTATTTAGCTTATTTCCCTATTGATTTCAGAAGATATTTTGTACTGTTTTTTGTTGTCAGACTATCGCAAATTACATACGGAGATAGTTAAATGACAGAAATAAATATTCACATGCTATTGTGTTCTGTATCTTATTTTAACTGTGACAAATAATATGAATAAAAAGTTACGTGGCTTGGCTTGGAAGCCCTCTCCCCTCCCACATAGCTCAGCGTAGCTTTCCAGCTAACTACTCTCCCCCCCCCCCTGGGGGTTGGCGGAGCCACGTAGTTTATTGATGCTCCCTTGTACGCAATGCAGGATCTTGGTGGGGTCAAACGGGGCACTTCAGCCTCCGCTACTGCACCGGGCTGCGAGCGATAATATGGGCAGCAAAATAATGTTCGAAGAAGCGGTAAACTCACAGTTTTTGCCCCGGCTCGGAAAATTCCTAGATCTGCCACAGCTTGTACGTTAAACTTGTCTTTGGTCCAAGATTTCATCTTCTTAGAATCCAAAATCAATTGCAACAACGAATCTGAAACTAACGGCCACAGTTTGAATATACAATTAATGGCACTATCCTTAGAACGGTAGATTCCGCTAAATACCTAGGGGTAACAATTCGTAATAATTTGTCGTGGAATGAGCTAATCGAGAATGTAATTGGGAAAGCAAATCGTATGCTTTGATTTCTAGGTCGTAATTTAAAACAATGCACTCCGAAAGTTAAATCGATTGCGTACAAGTCACTAGTGAGGCCTCACTTGGAATATTGTTGCTCTGTATGGGGTCCCCATCAAAAGGGATTAATGGAGGCATTAGAGATGGTCCAAAGAAGAGCCGCCCGATTCGTGACAGGTATATATAGTTGGAGGGAAAGCGTAAGTGCCATGTTGAAGGAGTTAGGTTGGGAAGACCTGGAGCACCGAAGGCGTTGTTCTCGACGGAAGCTAATTGAAAAATTCTCGACTGACGTATTTCGGAATGACAGCAATCAAATATTGCTACCAGCAACATTCATATCTCGGAATGACCGCGAAAATAAGATAAGAGAAATCAGGGCCAGAACCGATACATTTCTCTATTCATTTTTTCCACGAGCGATTAGGGAATGGAAAAGAAAGGATTACCGGGCGAGTAAACACAAAATCGGACAGGAGTAGCTTCCGATAAAGCACTCCGGCCATCCTGATCTGGGTTTTCCATGGTTTCCCTAGATCGCTCCAGGCGAATGCTGGGATGGTTCCTCACTATAGCCCATGGGCGCCACCTGCCATATCCCTTCCAAACCATTACCTTTCCTGATAGGTGCAATGCACCCTCCGCCAAACACTTTTAGTGAATCGCGGAGTAATAGTAATAGTAGTAATAGAACTGCAGTACAAGGAAAAGTAAGGAAAACCGCAAGTATCAGTATTGCAACAAAAAAGAAGATTGGAGTACATTTGTGTTTGGAATAACAATGTACAGTATGGATACGGAAGCTCACAAAATAAGATGGAGGAGGAATGAAGAAGAGTTGTTAGAGAAGTGTATTAAGAAAACCTTGGATGGCCATGACAGCCATCCACGCTGTTATATATTGAATCAGTTGGAAAATGAGCGATCTGATAGCTCAGTGGTTAAGGTGCTTGCTTTCCAAAGTTCATGGTCTGGTTCCAATCCCGGCGGTAACAGGAATATTTTAACAGCTGTGTTTGATTATATGAGGATGTTTAGTGATACGGATTCAACGTTAAACTATAGGCCCCAGAGGAAAGGAACTGGCCGTACTACCTCTGACACAATGGCTTTCGGGAGAATCCAACCGACCTTCGGGTTGTTGATCAAATTAGTTTTTTAGACGGTAAATACCATTAGCGAGCAAAACCGCAGAACAGCATCTCTGGTATCCACATCGTATTATGTCTTCCAGCTGCTAACAAAATAAGTCGATGCTCGCCAGTGTCAATAGAAGGGGCTGAAGAGGCAAAGGAAATACTGACAGCACACAATCAAAACCGACGCGGCTATGTCAACGATACACCTAAGAACCAATCACTGGTGGATAAACGGGTCGATAAAGCAAACGGAAGTTGGAATTGACTGAAAACACAGATCATCCCGTTATTGGTGGGAGCCTTTCCTTGTTGTCCTTCGATACCTTACACCTCCAAGACCGGTTTGACCTCGGAGAAAGGTAGATTTTTTTTTTTTTTTTTTTTTTTTTTTTTCTTTCTAAATGGCATTCGGCCTTGTTAGCCATTCAGCCAGCTTGATGTGTTTGTTTCTATTCCAATCTACAGATTTCTCATAAGTATTATTATTTTCTATAATGTGTAAGGACAACACAAGACGAACACAACACTTAATTAAAACCACCCATGCCCTAGGCCGGACTCGAACCGGCGACCCCTGCAACGAGAAGCAAGCACGCTACCCCTACGCTGCCGGGGTCGGCAAGGTAGATGTTTCAAAAGTATTTTAAAGTTTATATTTCCGTTAGTATCTCTGATATCACTGTCTGCCTCGGCAATTTGTGCTAACACGAAGGAATCTATTTATTTTTGACGGCTAGTTTCATGGAATGGAACTATTATGCTATCACCTTGAATGCGATTACGTATGATTGCACGTTAAACTATAGGTCTCAGAGGAAAGTAACTTGCCGTCGTACTTCTGACACAATGGCTTAGTATGGATCCTTCAGGAGGATCCCATCAACCTTGGCATATTAGTTGCCGGAGAGATAAATGAAAATTCTTCATTATTGCAGGTACTAGTGTGAAAGTTCAATATTCTGTGTTTTCCCTAAAACGAATTTAAGATAGATTAAGGGTATAAGCGAAATTGCTTAATGTAATCATAATGGAGCGTTTACTGCTGTATTAATTAATCAATTTAATTCCGATAGGTCATTTGCTCCAAAAGCAATTTCACTAAACACCTGATTTTCAATTTCATGATTTTCTCCTGTTTTTAAACTTAAAATTATATGTGTGTTATCACAACCCATTTACTTTTGCCCTTCAAGATTTAAATTCTTTCAAAGTTTGTTGTAAATTCCTCGTCATCTACCTAAACAATACATTCTAATCCCTGACTCCTTTACCAACAAAAGAAAATATTCCCACTTCTTTATGCCCGGAATCTAGTTCCTGCTTCCAGTACGGATCATTCCTTCCCTGCCAAGTACGATTCCTAATGCTTTTAGCAATAGCCGTCCAAGCTTCATCGTTAATATATGCCTTATGAATTCCCAGCACTCTCTTCGCCTGTTTCCCATCTTCCAATGAGTCCCAACCCATCTCTTGTATCATATCAGTTACTATGTTCTGGGACAATTTGCTACTTTGCACTGCCTCCAAGGCCTGTGTTTGATAGCTCAAATGTGGGTCCCATGGTACACCACCATATTCAAGAAACGAGAAAAAGGTTCAAGTTTCATAATCATGGTATTGATTCGCTTTTAGAGAAAAATGGTGATCGCATCGTGATGGATGTAATTGCGGATATATTTCAGAAGCCATTTCTATTCGGTGGTAAAATAAGTTTGAATGATAGAGGAAAATGGACAGAGAGCGAACAAATGGACAGCTTATTGTAATTCCGGCTTTTTACCTAGGAGCATTCGTCCACCTTCGTAATAATGGATTCTTCCTGTTGACATGCAGCTGATGTGACAAGAGCCTTTTGAAACTACGGTGTAGGTATACTAAGAGGAATATAGAAGTAGTTTCATATTCTGTCATTCTGAAGGAATGATCCTTTTGTGACCGAAACTACTTGAATGGTCCAGTAGTGCCGAAATGTGACAATTTAAAAAGTGAAAAATTTTATATTGATGCGGATTGTGTTCCCTTTTAAATACAATTGCGTGTTCAATGACTTATACACATTTACAATTTGTTGTTAGCCGAGTAAATACCTTATCGAACAGTAGTTTTCAACCCGAAGGCCAGCTTATGTTTCCAAAATTGAAATGTACGTTGCAAGAGATACAATATTCTGAGACTACTCCTGGAGACACAATGAGCTAGTTTCTTGAGTTTATAACATCATCTTGCTTATGGTAGGAGCTAAGGATGTAACCTCGTTAATGATGCGAAACAACAAATCCGTCTTAACAGTATGTATGTACCGGGTGTTTCAAAAATGACCGTCATATTTGAAGTTATCTAAAGTTCTAAGGAATAAACCATTTATTCACAGCAAACTTGCAATCAGTGAACAGCACATGCTTACAGCAGAAAGACGACTTACAGAATGGCCAACTCACAGACTGCGTTTACTTCTATATCTTTCAAATCGTCTGCAGCGCCATCTGTTGTTGAAAATTGAAACTAATTTCGAAAGTTTGTCTGCCTGAAAATTTACTGTTGTCCCAAGCATATTGCAACAAACGGTGTATTTCTATCGCTGCCCGTTTAGTTTTTATTGATTTTTCAAATATACCGGTCATTTTTGAAACACCCGGTATATACAGAATAAGATGTTACCTATCGACCACACTTATTACCAGGAAAAGAATCAGTTGAAATCGTTGCATGGTTTTTGATTATTGTTGTTGTATTGCACTTATCGCGCTTGAACGAACAGGTCCTTAGGGGACATCCATAAATTACGTGAGGTGAAATAGGGGGGCGGGGGGGCCGGCGAAATCTCACCAGATCTCACCAGGGGGAAGGGGGGGGGTCTACGGAAATCTCACGTGAGTTTTTGCGAAAAATTTGGGGACAGTAGAGCCAAAAAAGGTAAACAATTTGCGCCAAAGTCGATTTTAGGAGGGTATTTCGTCAAAAAAGTTAGGGTGTGACCTAAAAAAAAAAGGTCTACAAAAGTTTCCAGGGCGATTTGTAGGGGGGGCTCTCACGGACCAGATCTCACCAGAGGGGGGGGGGGGGGGGAGGGGGGTCCGGCCAGATCTCACGAAATCTCACCAGGGGGGAGGGGGGGTCCAGAAATCCGGAAAAACACCTCACGTAATTTGTGGATGCCCCTTTAGCATCCTGAGCTACGCCGGTTGAATTACTATCATTAGAGCACAGTGTTAAAAGTTAATAAAAGAAAATATCTGGTTCGCAGTAGAAAGATATGCTCAACTTAAAACATACGAGCATTAGAACAAAATAAAATTTCTGACTCTAAGGTATACCACACAGTTCACAAATAGAGTATTCATTTTGCTGCGTTGAAAATACCTGAAAAACATCTAAAAACAGAAAAAAAAGTATTTCTGAAAGTTCCGCGAAGCCATGTGCCCCAACTGGCACGCAGTGAAAATCATATCTACATAAAATGCCATGGATCTCTCTTTCTAAGCTTCTCTCAACCTTAATGAAGATTCTTCCACAAGAATCATTTAAAAAAGAATAAAATAGCATGTACATGATGTACCAACAACGGAACATAGAAACCACCATTCTCATCAATCAAAACATCTATGGGCGAAAGGAGAATGACACATCTGAAGACACATTAGAAATCAAATGAATGATTGAGTTAATCATTCGTTTTTCATCATAATAACGAAGTAGGCGGTTAGAGATAAACCGTTGACTTCTTTTGGTTATCATAGAAGGAGGGAGAGTGAATTCTCATGATCTGGAGGAGTTATTTTAAGAAAAATGTTTGTTCTGTAACGCGTTGAACATTTTAAGTGCGGTATCTCTGCATCTGTTTCAGTATTTAGAAATTATTAGTTTTTTCAAAGCCAAGAAAAAAATAACAGACGTCATAACGTAACATCAACAATAAACTCTTTTTAGAATTATTTTTTTTTAGAATTATTAGAATCCAACAAAGAAATGCAAGTTAATACTTCGTCCACGAATCTCTTCCTCATCTACCAGAACAACATTACTGCAGAATTGGCTACCAAATAAAAATTTAAAAAAAGAAATAATTGCCTCAGATCAAACATGTCAATGCTCCTCGATCTGAAGTATCTCTACCTGCCTTTATACATGTTTGTGAATTAACCTTTTGGATATTGCGAAGTGCACGAAGTTTGATATACAAGATTTTTTGCTGAGCTAACAAGCTGACATTTGCGTGCACGATGAAGTGTTCAGTTAACAATTATGTCTAGAACAGGTGACATTCAACAAACAGATCTGAATCAGACGTAGATAATTGCTTGAACCGGAACGAACAATCTGTACAGGAAATGTGGTTTCTGGGAAGTAAAAACTGCGGTTTTCCGCTGTGTTATCATTGAACCTACACCTACATTGGAAAAATGATTATGTTATCTCTTTTATTCTATATAGTTGTTACAAGAATAAACAAATGGAATGTTTCATGTGTCCTTGAATATTTCTTACGACCACTATATAATTCAAGTAGCTAATACATTCATACTGTTGCATATAACACAGTGCCTTCTAACTTGTAGACAACGCACGTACTTGACAAACACTGAACTCTATCTAATTGACTGTATAAAAAATTAAAGCTTATGCCATGTTTTTATTTGCAGGTACTGGAAACATTCGTAATCAACTTAGCAACGTATTTCACACATCCTACAAGTTTGAGTTTCGCCGAGTCTCTTTCATCAAATTATTCCTATCTCTTTAGGTGTGTATTACAGTTACAAAATTTGTTTTCTGGCGCTGATGAAGAAAATGGTATTACATGAATTAGCATCACTTTGAGATTTCCTTAGTTTGTTTATTTTTTACATTTCACTATTTTCTTTTATTTATTTGACATTATGAAGAAATTATTTAAATTTCCGTACTATCAGATGTATGTAATGTTGATAATTATAGTAACTACTTCAGCGGATGTTGTCATCTGGTTTAGTGATATAAGATTCACATTTCCATTACTTAATTCATAGTTTTATGTACAAAATGTCAGCATTATTTGTGAAATGTTTTATTTTAATTTACTGTCTTTAAAGTTAACATTACAAGTTTTGAAATACATTTTGCCGTCATCCTATAACACCACAATCCTATCCGCTTTTACATGATCTTGGTGAAGAGAATTTCCAACCAAACAAGCTGTGACCGAGGTTTGTTCTCCGATTGACAGATATGAAACAAGCAGATTAAATTTTACAGACTGGAGGCACGCCTACGATTGGTTCAGAAAAGATGACAGGAACTCTTCTGGTGGTAGGTTTTACACGAAGCTGGGTTATGCTTTCGGAAACATATCAGTTTCAACGTCTCTAGAAAACTCGCCACTGTTACGACCATCCGACTTAGTCTAAAGTATATCTATAGACGTTCTTAGAAAACAAGCCTCACTTGATGTGCTGCAGAGTATTTACAAATGTCCACAAACATCAATCTGTTTTCAAGTTGATAGCTTCCTTCTCAGGCCGCCACTGTCATAATTGCCGTAAGTACTCGCGTCTCACAGTTTGTACTTTATAATAATATTGTCACAACCTATGGAATCAAAGTTAAGTAGGAGAGGTATACAAAATTTGGTTATAGACATGGTTCGAAGGATAAGGAACTCAATATTCTTACAATGACTTCTCAGTATATATATTCTCTCATGTGCTTTGTCATAGATCATTTTAACCTGTTTACTTCTAATTCACAGGTACACAATTTCAATACAAGAAACAGAAACAACTTGCACAAAACACAAACATCTCTGTCATTAGTACAAAGAGGAGTTAATTATTCTGGTATACATCTGTTTAATAAACTTCCGAAGAGTATAAAACAGTCTGCAAATAATAAAGATATATTTAAATAAAAACTGAGAGATTATCTTATTGGCAACTCCTTCTACAACATTCAAGAATTCGAATAAATTAATTAATTGTATTCAATATGACTTTTGCAAAATTCAGTTGTAAAAAATAATGTTAATTGTTATTCTCTTTATTTATGTTTGGAACATATACTTGTTTTTACTATGATTATGACTCATATTGTATGTATGTGTATTAACCATGACATGTTTCACATCTCAGAGGTCTTTCCTCAGCAGGGATCCATGAAACAAGATTGATAAATAAATAAATAAACAGATGCAGGAATTTAAGTATTTGAGAAGTAATACCAAATAACATATCTTCTGTAAATCCAAAAGAAAAATAACAATGATTAAAGATGGAGAAGCATCCAGTAGGAAAACGAAGACACTGCTTTCATCGCTGGAAGAGGTCCTAAGGACTACCTTTCTAGATTGTTTCGTGTGGGGTATTGTATTGTTTGGGAAAGAGGATGAACGAAGGATAGAAGCAATAGATACGCTTAGATAGTTAATAGTGGAAAGAATGAATTGGGAAGATACGGTGTGGAACAAGGAGTCAGTGAGAAGAGTAACAGGGTTCTGCAGTACGTTGACGACGAGCTCATTAGATCTGGCGCAGGATCGAGAACTGGTGGGAAGTCTGTTTTCAGATGAAGTGATTTCCGAAAACAGTATCGTCGAACCGGGGATCGAACGTGTATCCTCTAGAACGCCTGAACCGAAAGTTACCGTCCAATCACAACGCTCACTCCATTTACCTATATTACAAGTTTTACAAGATTGCAGTCATATCTTGGATGAAAAATGTGAAATTGCTTTTTGTTATTAGAACACAAAAAGACTAAATTTGGTTCCTACTTTGTGATGTGGCGACTACTACAATACAAATATTTCAAACCGAATCAAACAAATAGTTAGCAGTTGACACAATCAAGGCGATAACTTGTGAACCATTTCTGATTGGAATGAAACAATTTTTTTTTTTCAAAAGTCATGCTCCAACTAATCCACTCATTCTCGACAGAAATCGGATATTATAATATTACTGCGACTTTATAAAATACTAACTAAGTTAAAATAAATCTATTTATATTTAGCTTCAGGAAGCGGAAGAGGAGGCAAAATAAGATGCATGTCAAATTCATATTTTGAACTATGATTTCAAGCAATCATTATATTACAGTCTAATTTCAGGTAATTTGTTAAAGCAGGATCATGTTGAGCCTCGAACATATTCATATCCGCCCCGTTGTTGACGTATTCGTTATATGTGATGACCGCTTTATCAGATAAAAGATGACGCAGAATATTACACGCTGTATGAATATTGATACCCCGTTGGCAGTCATCCAACGCTTGACATTATCATAAAATGTCACCCGACAGATCAGCAGAGGTGATAGTGCAGCGTCTAGCGTTACTGAGATTCCACAATTTGTTCAATGCGAGTGCCTGTTCAGACTTCTCATCTCCTATAATCGAGCATAGTGTGTGAGCGATAGCACTTGGGCCTTTCCAAATAAAAATAAAAAAATCCATTCCTATGTTGCTGTGGTAAGATAAAAATTTGATGCCCTGCATCACTACACAACCAATGTGACGTACTTATCTCACTGTCTCTCATATTGGCATATGGTTGATAGGTCAATGAAAGCTCCAGACTCATACAAATCATAAACTTAACCACATCTGGAAGTATGCAGTCGAGGTCACTGCGAAGTGAACTGAAAAATCAGAGGAAATAAGAGATGAATCTACAAGTTTCTAAAAAGCTCCAAGAAACTTAAACGAACTGAAAGCAGACATGAAACTGTTAACTGAAAACGCAGGTAAAACTCTACTTTGAACGTACTGAATGATTCAACAAAATCAACATGATACCGCGTAATAAATGAAACTGACCGCTACCCAGAGGTTACGTGGAATAAAATTATTACCATCAGCAATGTGCGAACAATCCGGTATTGTAGGTAGCCTACAACACCAGTTTGTAAGTGGAACAACTAAAGATGTGCGGTTCTGCGAAAAAGTAAAAATAATTGTGGGATAACCGCTTCGCTTTCTTTCATCGGTTTTGATACTAGATGAGAAACATTTTCCAGTGATGAAAAAACAATGTTGTTGCTGGACCGAAGTCTCACATGGTACACTACGTAATGACCAAGAAAAGCGAAACAGACCTGCACGATTTCGGATGTAAGATATTACACGACTTGCAAATCACTAGAAAGAAATTAAGGGGAGAGTATGGAAATATTTGTACGCAATTATGTGTTTCATTAAAGACTGAAAATAAGTGAAGAAGCTGTCTCACAAGGCAAATAATGGGATAACTGGTGCATTTCTGGAAAACCCCAGGCTCAATCAATAGGAAGCGTTGAAATTTTTGGCGGCAAATTCAAATCAGTCACTAGGAATCGTAGGTTTGTGAAATATTTAACAAACATTTTACGTCAGTAGTAGATAAATTAGGCATAGAAAAGCAATCCCCACATAGTGCTCTAAGGCTTCTTGAGACTGCTTTCCCAAATAGCTTTGTGGAGATGAAATTGCCACCAGTAACAGTCTCAGAAATAAATAAACTCATTAAACAATTAAAACCTAAAAATTCTTCCAGCTATGACAATATTTCAAGTAAATTACTGAAAAGATGTTCAGACTGTATCAGTCATGTACTTGCTCACATTTGTAATGAATCCTTAATACAAGGTGTTTTTCCCGATAGACTAAAATATGCTGTTGTAAAACCATTATTTAAAAAAGGAGACGTAACATGTGTAGACAACTATCGTCCCATTTCATTACTTTCAACATTCTCAAAGGTTTTTGAAAAAGTCATGTATAGTAGAGTAATAAAACATGTTACACACTATAATATCCTAACTAATTCACAATTTGGGTTCAAAAAAGGATCATCCATAGAAATGGCTATATATTCATTTTTAAATAACACATTTGAGGAACTGAATAATAAAATGAATCCTGTAGGAATATTTTGTGATCTTGCAAAAGCATTTGACTGTGTAAATCATGAATTACTTTTGAAAAAAATGGAATACTATGGTATTTTTGGGACCGCAGGTAAATGGTTTAAATCATACATTGAAAGCCGAATGCAAAAAGTTTCAATTTTTGATTCTAAAATAAGTAAAGATGCTTCATCAGACTGGGAGAAAATAAAACATGGAATTCCACAAGGCTCTGTCTTAGGTCCCCTCCTCTTTCTGTTATACATCAATGACCTTCCTGGAAATTTATCCGACAAAGTTAAGAGTGTTTTATTTGCAGATGACACTAACCTGACTGTGCGTAAAACACCAAACAGTACTATAGAATTTAATGTAAATGAAGTACTTAGAGTAGTAGCAAATTGGTTTAAGGCAAATTCATTAAAATTAAATTTTGAAAAAACACATTATATTAGGTTTAAAACAAAAAACTATGCACAGCCAGATATATGTATAAACTATAAAAACAACAAAATCTTAGAAACAGAGAGTATAAAATTTCTTGGTATTAAAATAGATCAGAAACTCTGTTGGCATGATCATATCACTACACTACTGGCAAAGTTAAGTAGTGCCACCTTCGCAATAGAACACTTTCTCTAACAGCAGATCTAGAATTAATGAAACAGGTGTACTCCTCATATTTTCATTCAGTAATGTCATATGGCATAATTTTTTGGGGAAACTCTTCACAAAGTAAAAAAGTTTTCATAGCACAGAAAAGAGCTATTAGGTTTCTGTGTAGGGTAAAACCAAGAACTTCTTGCAGACAACTCTTTAAGAAACTCAATATTCTTACAATGTATTCTCAGTATATATATTCTCTCATGAGCTTTGTCATAGAAAATTTTAACCTGTTTACACCTAATTCACAGGTACACAGTTTCAATACAAGAAACAGAAATAACTTGCATAAAACACAAACATCTCTGTCATTAGTACAAAGAGGAGTTAATTATTCTGGGATACATCTGTTTAATAAACTACCTAATCGTATAAAACAGCTTTCAGATAATAAAGATGTATTCAAACAAAAACTTAGAGATTATCTTATTGGCAACTCCTTCTACTCCATTCAAGAATTTGAAGAAAATAATTAATTGTACTCATTATGACGTTAGCAAAACTCAGTTGCAAAAATGTATGTTTATTATTATTTCTTGTATTTGTAAAATATGTATATATATATATATATTTACTATAATATGACTCATATTATGTGTATATGTATCAACAATGACATGTTTCACATCCCAGAGGTACTTCCTCAGCAGGGATCCATGGAACAAGATTGATAAATAAAATAAAATAAATAAATAAGCGCGAAATTTGGCCTCGACCTTGATCAATGAGAGGCGGTGGAGGGATATCTAAAGAGATTGAGAGGTTTTTTTCAATAACGCTAGCGTCCTGGAATTTCACAGCCAGAGATCACTGACGTCAGAGCCGTGGTATGTGCCTTAGCTATTTCAGTCCTTTCAGAAGCTTAACAGCATCATGTTCACAACTCTGACTAAACATTGTACGTTTTGAGTCAGGGTGATTCACACGTCATATAGATAATTAACTCTGTGCTCTGTAGTGAAGGCTTGTGTAGGTGCAGATACTCCAACTTGTCTGTCTGGTAATGGTAACGTAATGTAACATTGTTGAGCGGCATAACATATTTCAGAAACACGATGGCCGGTCCCATGAGCGAAAAATGTGGAAGCCTTCTTCGGAAAACGACGGTTAACCCTGCATCTGTTGTCTGCAAGTTCGCTTGACATGTCACCCTTCGAACATATCTGGCGGAATATGGTCGGTCGGAAACTTGTTGATTCTGGCCCACCTGCAACTAGGGTTGTGACGGAAGTCATCTTTGCGAATGTTCAATGCTTGACATCCGTGGATGCGAATGTTTTGCGGATGTGGAAGTGGAAAAATAAATTTATAATTATTTAGAGTTTAATATTTTATCAAAAATAAACTTAAAATCAAAGTAGGTATATTTTTATGCCATATTCTACATTTTTCAGAAGTAAAGTCTATTTCCATATAATTTCGCCACATTGATTTATTTTTTCCTCATCTTTCAACAACAAAAAACATGGGATGATTTCACAAGTGAATTCAATTATTTACATAACGACGCACGCGTCTAAAAAAACCCAGTCTTTGTCATGTGAACTTTGCAGAGTTCGCGGCTCGACTAATTCAAGCGTCAAGCACAATGCCACGCCACCACACATCTTCCTGCCGCCATCTGTCTTTCCACCGCTCTAGCGGTCCGTTCACAGTACAACTTGTAGGGCCCACGTTGATCCGATTTTCGATAAAGAACCTTGATCGGCCGTGAAAAGGGTTAGAGAACTACATGCAGGACGTGTTGGATGCTGGGACTCCCAAACAACCAGCACGAGTCCTTGCTGTCCAACAAGCTACGGGGTTAGATCATGATTGGAGGAAAAATACTGGAGTATGCGATAAGGACACATGGTGTGCCGCGAGAAAGTACGAGTGGAAAAGATTGCTTGGAACATTTTGTTAGACTCCTTTTACTAGCGTGAATGGGTGAGCGCATTCTATTGTAGTTCTATACGGATGTCCTGTAAGTTGGACCGTGAAAAAGGCGCTTTACTTTACATGCAAGTTTAAACTTGTAAATTCGTCACTTAGGTAATAACACCATTTAGTTCATTGTTATTTTTAATGCAAGATCGTCGAAAAAAACAACCACATTGTTGTTAGCTAAGAGACGACGGGCAGAATCTCGTATAAAGAGAAAAGATTAATATATATTGCAATGTAAACAAAACATCCGCTATACATCCGCAATAAATATTGCGGACGTGAAAGCGGATGTGATATTTTACGTGAAAGTTTCGCACTTGCGGATGCGGATATCCGTTACATCCCTACCTGCAACCACTGTCGATGTTTTGTTAACGCTCCTACAAACCGCATGACAGTGTGTTCTCCAGCAGCGTATCCAGGCTCTCTTCGATTCCATGCCACGACGTCTAGATACTCTGATACCATCACGTGGTGGCTTCATGCTGTACTAAATTCTCACTGTCAAATGTCATTTACAATTTGATAGTTCTAAACATCTGTCAAGTACTATTCTGTAGAATAAATTTCATTGTAATCACATGTATGCTTGTAGCATACCCAGGCTCTCTTTAATTTAGGGAATTATCTTCCTTTCATTATCTCTAAATAACTGTCCTTCTCTTAATATGCCGAATTTGTCTGTACGTGTAGTGAGTCTAAAAACATAGTTTCTGCATTTTTTTTTTCTGATTTCTGAAGACTGTTCGGTAAACTGAAAAGGACAATTTATGATGATTTTATCTACCCTGTGGGGAATCAGCGTAATTTTTATGAGTTTATCCACTTTGACTAGGTTAGTGTTAGGCAACGCTCAGTTTGCCTCGTCAACGTCAAAGGACGCATTTGAGCGTGGCAGAATCATTGGTCTCCCGGAAACGGGTTTTTCTTACTGTGACATTGCGGCTCGCATGACAATGGATCTCGAACCACTTACTCCCGTGTAGAGACCCTGAAACCTAGTACATGAAATGGCAGCCCATCGTAGTTAACAACAAACTCACTTCAGAGTCTATTGTCCTTGGCATCCTATGATGTCGGTCCTCATGTCCGCTCCTGAATTATCCAAGTTAGTCGAAGAGTTTTGGTCAGATTTATCGAGGGCTATGTAGGCGAAAGGAGGACATGTGCATGGACATGACATCAAAGTCATGTTCTGGCTCAGTGGATTCTTTCTGGTTTCCGGAGATATGAAACTTTGGATATACTATATGTCGTGTAATGCCCTCGCTGTTGTATATTTTTCGAAATTACCGCTTGCTGTTTAACCTATACTTTGATTACATGCTGCCCAAATTGTCCTTTAAACTTATCCTTTCTTGAGTGTGTGTTTGTGTATGTTTGTGTGTGTTTCTTTTTGTGTATAGCGACAGTCAGAGAACACGAGACGACTGTTATATTCAGATTTTTCATACAGGATACTAGAAGAGATATTAGGTAGGGATCAGTTTGGGTTTGGAAAAATCGGTGTACAAGATAAATGATTTTGGCTTTAAGGGACAAACGTATTAAGAAAAACAGGGATTATGTTACGGCGTTTCAGACATTTCTTAAGAACTATTTGATTATGCTTCTGGTTCCTGAATGTGCGCGCGTGAATGGATACCATTAAACACGTCAAATCCAAAATTTAAGCGATCATGTGGGTAATGGTTTATTGAACCAACCAACTCCTTAGTTAAAGTGAGATTAGATTTAATTTTATAATTTCTAACTCATGTTTTTTTATGCATGTAAGAATTTTTTCATGTATACTGCTTTTATAAGGATTGGAATTGTTTAATAATTCTCTTCACAATTTCTTACTTTTTTAAGAAAGAAGTTCAAATCTATGAAATGGTTACTTTCATTAGTCAGATAATTAAAAACTGAATTACTTTATTATTATTAATCGCAAAGGAGTTTTTCTTCGAGCGTTGCACGTATTTTTACACTTTATGTGGATCCCATACTATCCCACGATAACTCTGGCCATTACCTAGAATCGGGCACTTGAAATAAGAACGATTTTTTTCATTGGTTCACTTGCCTGATGCCTCTATCAACAAACTATTTTATATTCTTTCACTGTAGGCGTTGAATTTTTTAGTATCTTCCTCAGAAAAGTATTCCAGTCCCGGGCTCCCCTACACACTAGCGAAATAATTTTCTGTTTACCTTACGGTACTTTATGGTTATGATCTCTTTTTCCCATACCCATTCTACTCCTAATTATTATTATTTTTTTTTTTTTCAATATCCGACCAGTCCTTTTCTCCAAAGTTGGCGTGAAGAACACCAAACACTTTCCTCACCATCTTCCAAAGATCCCTAATCCAATTCCCTTATCTTGGCAGTTACTATGTTCTGAGGTAATTTCCACAAATAATTCTAGCAACACCCCTTTGTACCTTCTCCATTTCCTACAATGTGAGTCCCACATTATCCTACGATAACTGTGACCACTCCATAATATATGCCAGCTGAAATAATAAGGAACGATTTCATTTGTTCACTTATGTGCTGACACTATCAACTGTAATTTACCTGACTGACCAGACTGTTACCTGCTTCGTCCATTTTGTAATGGTGCCAATTGGCCATCCCTTTGGTGCCTCTGATTGGTTTTAGTGCTCGGCGCTCTTATATAATTACTAGTTAGAAGGAAGCACGTTCGGAAATCTCAGACGTCACTCTGTGTTTTCATTACGTAACATCGACTCAGCCTTCATTACAGGTAAAACTCTCGCGCATTTACTGTGAGAGTTAAATCTTCAGGATGTAAGAAGAAATCGCTTAAAACACCAGCATTTAAATCGAATTAAATCTTTCTGTGTAAAATATGATAAGGTTTCCCGTAGCTCAGTCTCCATACGTGTCTTATCATGGACTCCTTTACTCGCTCTTGCAACCATCTTAAATGTGGCTAGCCTCTACGTTTCCGGTTTTCTGGTTGATAATTAAAACGTATTTTCGGTACCCTCCCTGCTTCTATTCTAATCAGATGCCCGAAAAAAACTAGTTACTTCAAGATAAGGTTTTGTGAAATAGGGTATTTCGGATATCAGTACTCCAATTATTCTGTTCGAACATGCTTGTAACAAAAGACAGTACAGGAAGATGTAGTTATTGGTAGATCAGAGGAGCTCAAATTTCTAGGTTTCGTGTTATTTAAAGTGGAGGGAAATATAGAAGAATAAGAGCAGTATGAAAAGAAAGTCGGAAGACGTATCAGAATGAAAGTTTACAAGATTGTGAGACAAGATACGATTTATCGAGTTGATGAGCTGTAAACAGAGTACAAGAAAAGAAGTAGGAAACAGCAAAAATGAATATATTTACAAGAAAACTGGGAGAAGTAGCATAAGGGATTAAAAAAATGTATGAAAGATGACTGGAGTAACATTTATCTGACGTCAGGAAATAGGATTTCTGTTTTATAAAATGTCCTCGAGTCTCACATCGGGGAAGCGTGTCAATTGATGGGACTTGTCAAAGTCGTTCTCCGGTTCCGCTGGAAGACATCAAACTGACACGCTCCCTGTGGCAGGCCACAGAGCATTACAGCTACTTAATCTGAAAACCTTCCATCTATTCATCAGGATTTAAATTGCAGCACAGAAAAAGAAAAGTGTTTGATTACGGAATTATTCTAGTCTGATGAACGAATACTTTGGCCACAACTGTAAACAAACATTAAATTTTAGGAAGCTAATTTTTCATTCATAAGAATTTATTTGATCTTATTTTATTTCATAAACATTATCATCTAAAAAAAAAAAAAAAAAAACATCAATTAGTTAAGGAGCACATACGTCTGCTGTGTGTTCTTCACGTGGTAATTTTTTATAAACACTTTGAATTAGTGGATGCAGTGCAGAGATTGCAATAGAACAGACGAATAAAGTGTTGAATCCATGGTACTCGGTAAAATCACTTGATTCTTACACTAAACTACCTTACTCTACATATAGGTCAGCACAAAAATCTGTAACTGTAGCGAACGCAGAAACATGCATG
>CM061919.1:199121039-199369984 GCA_031002005.1 Vandiemenella viatica
TATCCCAAAATCCTCGTCTTTTCATCTGTATGCTTGTCGCTTTTTCTTTATTGGCATTTATCTTCATTTCATACTTATCCACCAACTAGATATAATTTGTTGATCTCTCCTGACGCCAGGGGCACCGACTCTGTGGGTGCTCGGGGGCTCTGGCACCCATGAGAGGGCAATAGTGGGTGCTGAGCACCCATGAACATAGACATCAAAACTAACGAGTAATCGGCTTTGATACCTGTTTTACCTAACTCACACACCATTTGCAATGCAAAACGTCTGAACGAGGATGCGCTTCATGCCCAAGAAAAAAGTAAATACTACGTTAGGCCATACTTAAAACCATCTAGTGTGCGGTAAGTACAGGTGTGATTTGTGAAGAGCACGCACACAACCAAGCCTAGCAATCGAGCTAGTAAATAAAGCACGTGCTTTCAGAGCCCACCGCGCGTTTTGTTATCGAGTTTATTTCAGAAAATTATTAGATTGGACGGATAAATTCGTCGTTCAAAATCGTAAATTACCGAAACCTGAAGAACCCTCCACTAGTAACTCTTCTTAGCAAAGTACTGTTCAACAAATCCATCCAGGAAAATGTTATTTCTGAAAATTCATTTGAAGAGAAGCTGAAATTTTCAAAGCATGTGGCAAACAATTTTTCGATGGCTATTATATGATGGAGTTAAAGTGTTTTGCAAAATCTGTAAAGTAACCATGTCTCGTAGCGTTGATAAAATCATCAAGAGATGATGAGTCTATTAAGGCATTCACTCAAAGTGCTTTAGAAAGGTTTAAAGGTCACGTTCACACTGCATCATATGTAGAACTAGAAACACCTTCGTAAAAATGATTTCAATTCTTCGTTTTTTAATAACCGGAGGCCTAACCAAAACGGGCCACGAGGAGAACATTCAAATTATGTTCGATTTTTGAAGCCGTGATTACAGGATTTTCCCGAGTTAAACTCTTGGCTCCAGCAGCATTACGTGGAATAAAAACTTATTTAATGAGTACTAAGCAAAGACTGAATGATAACAAGGTAGTGCAGGTAAACCGAGAAATAACGGATAATTTGGACCTTTAAGAAATCGCTTCGCTGATATATTTACAAATACAGCTGTTGTTCGAGAATATACGTTTGAATTTTGCAACAAATTATATCATTATATAGAATATAAAATTTTTCTTCTTAAAAAGGTTTATTAATTTTGGTCTTACAATACATTGTATAATTTTGTACATTAAGTAGATACTAATAAGTATCTCCTGCTAGTAAAAATTGTGTTACACATTGCATAATGGTTTCATTTTTGTTTTTATGATTATAATAGGTATCCATTCATTATTGTTCAGATCAGGATTTTGTACCCTGTTTCTTCCCCGCACCTCCATATTAACTATTAGCTGCACCCACCACTGCATTCTCGATAGCGATCCTTGCGAACAGAAATCAAATGCAATTGCAAAGTTCTGAATTGTTCTAGCGGTACAAACGATCCTTAGTACTTATCAACTGATATTATAATTTGAAAATCTGTAAGTTTTTTCCTCAATCACGTCAAAAAGACTGAACCAATTTTAATGAAATTTAGTATATTTTTTGTATGAAATAAATTTAGAATCTTTGTCCTGCTCTGCCTTCCTGTTCGCTTATAACTTGATATCTACTGGACGGATTTAGAAGAGATTTTTTTTTTTTTTTTTTTTTTTTTTTGCGTAACCTTAAATATTTCCAGGATAAAAAGTGGCCTTATTAATTACTCCCTCTCAGATGTCATAACAGCAATCCGCCAGAGAAGGTCCAGTCAAAATCAGTTTACACAAGAAAAAGGAGTCATCGAAGGAGCGTGAGCACCCACAAGGTTTTAAAAAAGTCGGCGCCCCTGCATGACGCTGTTTATGATAACTTCCTTAAAGTAACATTATTGCACGGTGTTATATCATCTGCAAACAACACAGTTTCTGATTGTAGAAACAACAGAAGAATCGGTACGGCGGGTGTTCCAATTAGCTTTGTAACGGAGGTCATCTTTGCGAATGTTCAGTGCTTGAAATCCGCGGATGCGGATGTGGAGGTTGTAAAATTTTTTTTAATGATTCAGATTTTAATATTTTTAAAAAATAAACTTGAAATTAAAATAAGTATATTTTTTATCCCAAATTCTACATGAGCAGTCTGTTTCCATATAATACTACCATACTGATTAATTTTTCGCTTCATCTTTCAACAACATAAATCATGGGATGATTTCACAAGTGAATTAAATTATTTGCGTAACTAGCACGCGTAAACAAAACAATCTTTGTCATATGAACATTGCGGAATTCGCGGCTCGACTAATTCAAGCGTCAAAATTATCTCCGTTCCCGCCACCCGCCTTTCCACCGCTCTAGCGGCCCATTCACAGTCCACCTTAGAGGAGCTACGATGATCCGATTTTCCCAAACAGGACTCTTGTTGGGCCGTAAAATGGGTTACAGGACTACATGTAGAAAATGGGTCTCTGCCATCCAACAAGCTATGGCGTTGGATCGTCATTGGACGAAACATCATACGAGTGTGTGATAAGGACACACCGAGAGTGGTGGGTGAGTGGTTAGTGTTCTGGCCTCGCATTCGGGAGGACGGTGGTTCGAATACCCGTCCGGATGCCAGGATACTTCTTTCAAAAGGCCATGACCGTATTCCTACCCGTTCCTTGTCCCCAGTCCTATCCTTCCTCCAATGGCCTCGACGTCGACGAGGGGTAAAGCAATAAGGAAGTAAGTATTATAAAAAAAAAGGACACTGGTGTGCTGCGAGAAAGTAAGGAATGCTTGGAACATTTTGTGAGACCCCATCTACTAGCGTAAATGGGTGGACACATCCTACGGCAGTTCGGGAATAGGCCGCTTTACTTTGCATGCAAGTTCAAACTTGTAAATTCGTAGCTTAAGTAATAAGTGAAAACCTTAATACGTTTATCCGTGTATAAGAAGAAAACGACGGGGTTATTGCGGATATGAGATATATAACAGAAAAAAACATTAACTGAAGTGTACCCCACCAGCGAAGCAGTCCTGAGAATTATTACCACCACGCCTAAGACATAAAAAAATTTTCATGGTTAAAAATTATTAAAACATATTTGAGGAATTCGATGGCACAATACCGGTTCACAGCCCTTTATATTCTTCGAATTGAAAATGGCGTAGCTCATTCGTTAGATTTTTTGCTTTAATTAAATATTGTAAACATCCTTTTTAAAACCCTCCGTATATCTTTCAAGGCATGTACTTCAGTTTATACTTAATAATTTGACGTCTTTATGTTTGTTAACTTTTAATAACTGTTCTAATATAAAATTTTAAAATTTATTTATGACTTTTGCATTTTTCGATGATCATCAGAAATACCTACTTTCGATTCACATACTTTGCACAAAGGGCGAGGGCCTCGCAAAGATCTGCCGCCCCATGGAGGAAAGGAATACAGTAGGACTCCAATTATCCGAATTGCCGATTATCCGAATCGCTTTTTTAATTAAGACGGAAACGTACTGCGAAAAAGCTTCCCCTCTTTCATAAAAAAACAATCGAAAGATCGGACAACTGCACCATTGTTTAACGACTGGTACGGCGAAATTTTCATCCCTGAAGTGCAAAAGCACCAAAAAAAAAAAAAAAAAAAAAAAAAAAAAAAAAAAAAAAAAAAAAAAAAAAAACATTGGAAAAGAAGGCACTTTCAACATACATACACTAATTAATTAAAATAGACCCTTGTTTCGGGAAAAATCAGATTATCCGAATGGGGTACGGTCCCAATTGATTCGGATAATTGGAGTTCTACTGTAAATAGAGACGACGCAAGAGACCTTCCCATCGGCAGCTTTAATGTTCACACCTCTTTACTTCATTTCTCCAAAATTCTGTTTGATCGTTCTATATGCAACATCTAATTTTCCTACGACCATTTCCTTTTCTACTTCTTCACACTTTTCTTGTAGCTATTTTTCTTTTGCTATTTTGCATTTCCGATTTATTTGATTTCTAAATTGCCTGTACTGCTCTCTTCCTGCTTCATCCTGAGCATTTTTGTACCTTTTCCTCTGATCCATCAGCTCCAAAATATCTTCTGTAAAATGTCAAAAATTGGTATTTTTATTTTTTGAGTGAAATGTAAGCTACCAACTTTCCTGATTACAAAGATACACAGTTTATAGGAGACAATACATTTCTTTGGGGTGTTATTGATGGTTTTCATGAATCCTACACTCAGACGCCACACCTTGATTTTTCTCAAAAACTCGAAAATTTCTGTGTTATGTACCTTTTTCTCAGGAACGGAATGTTAAATTAACTTCAAATTTTGCACAATTACAGAAGCTTACGGTATAAATAATGATCTGTAAAGCAAATTGAAAATTATCGAAGCAATAGCTAGTGAGCTGAAATATAATAAGTGTCTAAAATATTTGCTAAAAATAGTTTCATAATCTCAAATTTATAAAATCTAAGTCGGTTTCTAATCAACAATAAGTTTGCTTCACAAGTTGTGTCATTAGCATTAAATTACACCATACAAATTTTATTAAATTATCTACAGTAACATCAGAAAAAAAGAACATAACTAGGATTCAGTTTTTTAATATTTTTTTGGCTTGTTCACATAAATATACCATATATTTTAATGATATTAAACAGACACTAAAAGAGACAATATGATGACTGTGGTGAAATTTTGTAGAACCATCTATGCGATGAGTCGCAATGTATGTGTGGTGGTAAGACTGTCAACCTGTAAAGGAAGCTCGGGACCAGTCGTGGGTGGGACGACATGGTCGTGTGGACGGGTGGAAAATAGTCCCTATATCAGGTACCTCCACCTTTCCACACTCACAACTGGGCGAGTAGCCCCTATCTTCCCTTCCAGACCCCATAACCTTTCTCATTGTTATTCTTTGTCGCAAGCTTATTTGTTACAGTGTTTTAATTTGGTTTAGGGTTTTTATCACTCTTAATTTTTTTATACTTTCATGTACCACTCGGCCTGCAAACGATCCGGGGAAACCCAGATAGGAAATCTGGATCGTGTAACGAACGTGCAAGGAAATATCTTGTTGAGCCTTGGGGGAACCTTCTCTTAGAAGCCTGTTTCTTTGGTCCTATTTTTTTCAGATCCGGTCACGTTGGCGTAAGTCCAGCTTAAAGGCCTATGAAAATCCCCTCCATGACGTATTTGAAACGGGGAACTTTCGATTCCCAATCAGACACCTTAACCACTGAGCGACTAAACCACTACACCACATGTTATATGAAAGCAACTGAGATTTATAAACCAAGCCGCATAGCTCCACCTAATAAGTGAAGGGACTTAATGGCTAGATAGTTTACAAAAGAAAGTAGTGTAAATAGAATCAAGACAAGCATTATTTGGATGTGAACGATAGGTTCGGTGATAAATTCAGAGTTTCTTAAAGATAATGAAGAACTTACAGTCAATCAAAGCTCAAAAAGCTTGAAGATATGGAAGAAAGGAACTTAATCAGCTTCTAGATATGACATTATGTGAGCCATTTCTTCCTCCACATATCATTCCACTATCACTTGGAATGAATCATTATTTATTTTCACCCACAAGCAGTTTGTAAACAACATACATGTGCTTTATATTGCACAACCTCAAGTACCTGATCTTGCTATAAAAATGTAACCACAAATATATTGGCAATAAAACTATTGTTATTGTTAATAAACTATGTCCAACATGCAAACTAGTGAAAAGGTGAACTGAACCAATGATTGTTCCCAATTCTTGCTTACTTCTGTCAATTTAAATACTCTGTGACCGCAGATTGCTTTATATTTTCCAGATATAAATTAAACTGAATCTTGATGTATCATAAACTCCACAATATTAATAACTGAATAACCTGCAGAACCTAACTTAATGCTTCAAACATGACAGATACAAATGCAAACATCAGAAGACAACACATCTCAAATAAAATTAAATCTTCATTGTACATAAATGAGTAAAAAACAAATTGTTTTGAATATATCCTTATCAAACTCTCTTAATGCACACATTAGTGATTTCAGTTATTAGATTTTGTTTATATTGGTAGTTGCCTTAAAAACCATATAGCTATTAATTCTGTAGTTTAGTGACCCTCAAAATACTATCTGTGTGACATGTCTTCCATAGTTACCTTGTCATAGTATAAAAATTGTTTCCACTCAGAACTTACATGTTACAGAGAACCTTTCCTTGACTAATATTTGTTTCTTATATGCCTCTGAAATTAACTGAAATATTCTCTATTTATCTCATTTTTTCCCCCTCAATTAATGAAGGGTCAATGGTTTTAAACTGTTATGTTTCTCTTATGCTTCCTGTCAACCTTGGAAATTTTGTTTGCTCTTGCTTTTATTCTTCATCGGGATGAATAGCAATAAGTGGATAATGGAAACAAAGAAACTGCTGCGAGGCACTGAAAATATGATAGGATAGGGGGAACAAAACAGATGCCAGTCACTTACCACAGATGAAGACAGGAAGGCGAGACAAACACGTAAAAAAAAATTAAAAAATATTGCACAATATTTTAGCATGAACTTTAATCATGCGAGAGGCGAGACATATGGCAGGGGGAAAGACGTGATCACATACCAATCTGCCACATGAAGTTATAATTTTATTTAAATTGGTTATAGATGAAAATAATGGGAGATTTTGTGATGATGATTAGTGGACGTTTATCTTAATTCGTTTACATTTTTTATATGGGTGTTTGTTGATATCAGTATATCTAATTCTATTTACTCTTCAAAACCAGCTAAAAATTTTTGCAGGGGTCATACACTAGTATACATTTTCAAATGACTCATTTAAATGAGAATGATAAACAGTTTTAAAAACTGAGTTAAGTAACAGGCAGAATGTATGAGAAGTATATATTAACATTTATTTCAAAAAAATATATTCAGATCACAAAACATCATTATATTTTTTTTACAGAAGATAACAGTTACACAGTAACAAAAAATATAGTGTGTATTCTAATTTTACTTGGCACAGACATTAAACATTAAAAAAAATTCTAAGTCTCTTAAAGTGAATGCTTATGGCTCATTTAATATTTGCAATTAATTTAAAGCTATTGCAAACATGAATATTTCAAGTGCTTGAAATTTTTGTCTTTAGTAGGAAGAATTATTATATAACAATCCAACATGTTTATTCCACACTCCATCACAACAGTTAACAAGCCTAAAGTATTCACTTAAACTCAATTTAAGAATGGTGATTTTTAATTACTTGTAATAATCTTAATGCAGATTACAAAACTATTATTGAAATCAATTTGACACTCTTGTTATCAAAAATATATTTAGCTGCTACATTTCTAACTGAAACATCTGAAACAACTACCAACTTATTTTACTGACTTAGCTGTCCAGTAACACACAGAATTAAGTTAAAGCTTTTAGGTACACAGATGATGATGTCTTACATAACATCACAGATAAAACTTTTTTCCAACAACTTAATTTAATGCAAACATCTAAGTAAATGCATAGAATTTGTGAAGGCAATAAGAAAAATTTATTAGTACTTTATTACCAAGTTATTTCTTGCTTGGCCAAAATTTTATAGAACTACCTGCATTGGAAAGGACTTTAGTTCCTCTTTGGACAGCAGTGTCCCTTTTACAGGTCATTCTCAAATTTCTGACATTAGATGTTTCAGCAGTCACTAATTCCACAATAATGAACAGCTATTTTAGTTAACATCAAGGTCTGCATTACTGAATCTTACTTCTAAAGCTTCTCATCACAGGAAGTTATAGAGGTACAAAACCTCAATTCATAATGGTGGGGTAATGAAGGACTCACGTTGTAGATATAAAATACAAAGTTTGAAAAAGTATAAAGTATCGCAATTAGGTTTGTCTATGGAAATAAACACAGGATACAATAAGTATCTGATATGATAAAGAGCCTGGGTAGTGGGATGTAGTAAGATGAGAAGGAGGTGAAGAAATCGCCCAATGTGTAGGACACATAAGTCATGATAATGTATGTGTGGATACTGAACATTAGTAGTAGTATGTGGAAGGGAATGGAGGACAGCAGCCATAAAGTAGAGCATGATTTCAGTCATAAAGAAATCAGGAAATTTTCATTTTTAATTAAGGGAGTTAGAAAATGACACAAGAAACAGTATTCTGAACAGTGTATCTCAATCAACGAAAGATTTTAGAGCAAAAAAAGCACATAAATCATAAGACAAATAGCAAATGGGTTGTAAGCACCATAACAATCAATAACAGAATAGTGAACAAAAGATATTTATTATTTTTATAAAATTTCAAGGCATGTATCACAGCCTCTTTTAAATGTAAACATAAAAATACAAGCAAGGAACGAGATTGTGCATATAATACTGCTGTACATTAACCTTGACTTATATAAAGAGAATAAAAAATAATAGAATGTATCATTAAAAAACAATTGAGTGGAATTAATGACTTATTTATCTAATTCCTTGGTGTTTTTCAAACATATTACACATTTCATATAAATTGAATCATAAAATATTTATCTGACAAACTACAAGTTTTATCAAATCTTTACTCAAATAGTATTATAAAATATTTCTTTTTCACAAGTCATTGCAACTTTTAAATGACAGAGATCACACACTGTGAAAATTTCTGCCAAGCAAACTCAGACAGATTCTTGTGCTCGGCGGTATTCATATACACTACCCCTCTCAAGAGGAATGCACCTGTTTGACGGCACTCGTTCGCCACCAGCTTCACTTGGTAAACCATAGCCACCACCACCAGGAGTCAAGAGCTGGAATATGTCCTACAACACAAACAAAACAAATATAAGCTACATTTTGTGGCCTTTAAAGGATCCTGACTTTTTGTTTTTGTTTATTTTCTGTGAAAAAATTTAACTGTATTTTCCTTATCTTTGTCTTACCACTTCAGAATTTATTATCCATTTCTGTAGCCACACAACTGTTTTCAAAATAGTCAACTGCTCTTTATAATATGGCACAGTTTTTTTCTTATTATTGGAAAGACTGTAGTCATGTCAATAATTCTAAGACTTTGACATTCACTCAGATTGGTACACATTTGAGATAAATTTATAAAATCTGACATAATATTTCAGGAATCAGACCACCCAATATTTGTTTGCATTTCACATAGATATTTTAGACTTATTGGCTCCCTTAATTACATCTCTAACTTGTAGGAATAGTGAATATCTGAAACATTTTGCTGATTATTTTATTATTTTTATATGTTACTTCCTTTAAATTTTGTTATCGTAAGTATTGAATTACACTCTAATACTCCATATTATCTATTTATGTATCATCAGTAACAACATTATTAAGCACATTGAGTGAAGTCATACTTACTCCAGGTTCAACATCAATTGCTGTCTTCGGACCAAGGTTGATGATTCGACCATCCTTCTTGAGCATCAGATTGAGTCCTTTCATTCCAGGGCTCCCTCCTGAAGTGGGAAAAGTGATATTTTTTCTAACATCAGTTTTATACCACTTAGCTAAAATGATACATCATACTGAAATATGTGAATAGAAAATAATATATATCCCACTGTTAGAAGCAATACAATAATAATACTACATAATACACATCATAATAAAGGAAGAATAACATTACAATTAGAATGAATGGCCACAGGCAAACAGTTCCAACCAAGACCATCCCGTGGCAATTCATGCGAACTTCCATATTTCAAACAACCTCAACACCTGTTACACAGTCAGAGCAATTAGAGTTTTTCCGAATACCACCACCCCTTCAGAACTCCGCAGATGGGAACTAGCCTATCAACATATCCTTGACACCAGACACACCCCTGGCCTAAACCTACGTTAAACCTGTCACTTGCCATCTCTCATTTCATTTTACAGTCGGTTATTTATTATTTTTTTTTATTTTTTTTATATATATTATTATATTATTTTTTACTATTTTTTTAAATTATTTATTTACAACTTTATTATTTATTTTCAACTTTTTGAATTAAGCTACACAAAGATTATATTGTTCTGTTTCACTTTTATCGCTGGTCAAGCCTATTTCCCCCCCCCCCTTCCTGGCAATTCTACCACTACCACGCATTTTCCGCCTGTGCTTCATTCATGTGGCAGGTTGGGATGTGACCACATCTTTCCCCCTGCCATATGTCTCGCCTCCCACATGAGTAAGACTAAGGTCGAAATATTGTGCAATTCGTGTGTTTCTGTGTTTTTACGTGTCTCGCCCTCCTGCCTTCATCTGTGGTAAGTGACGGGTAACTGTTTATTTTCCCTATCCTATCTTATTTTCAATTACAATTAGTCTCAGAGAAAAGATGGGTCACTGAACTCAATTACTAACATTTTTAAGATTAATCCTTAAATTCTTGTGACTATGTTGACCATGGGTACCTGTGTGATTTCAGATACATTTCTATTTTCATGAGTAAACGCATAGCCTGAATATATATAATAATGCTGGACAGTAAACTTTCAATTTACTCAAAATCGTATTTTTTAACAATTGACTATAACTATTTTAGGTTATTTACTCAAAACCTTCAGTTGAATTTTTTTGCTAGTAAGAAGTAATTCTTGTAAGATTTTGTCATATCCCATGAAACAGCTGAGTTTTCCAACAATTAAGCTAGTGATAAACAGTATTTTGTGAACTACATGACAATCCTGTGATAACTATTTTTCGAAAATCACCAACGAAATAAATCCCATTGTGCGCAAAACAGAGTGCAGTTCAAAGTGTTTAAGGTATATAATTTGACCATGAACATGCATATACACAGTAACTCATAAAACATGGCAGTGCACACAAGTCTGCCAACTCACCAGCCATTCCATATGGTGCAAACACTCTCCGCTCAGTGAGAACAGACAAAGTCATGGGGCGGCGGAACAGCAGCTCTCTGATAACACCGTCACCTCCACGATGGCGTCCAGCACCACCTGAGCCCTGCCTCAGAGAAAATGTACGCAGCATCACCGGGTAACGCCGTTCCAGGATCTCTGCGTCGGTGATACGCGTATTGGTCATGTGCGAATGCACGCCCCCTCGGCCATCCCATGTTGGACCCTGGTAACAAAAAATAATGTAGTAACTGAAATACCCATGTGCTTCATATTAGTGTTGGAAAATTTAGCAACTTATCTGAAAGATTTTAATATTACTATTATTTCAACATGAGATACACGAAAATAGTTATCTAAGGGGGTCAGGGATTGGTATAAATTACCAAGAGAAATAATGAATAATTTACCAAAGATGCTGATAGAATTTAAAGCTGAAATTTGTAGAGGGCAAAAGCAGTCAGGTACAAGAAAGGACAAAAATGGGTGTGTAACGTGTGCTCTATCATAATTAAACTAATTATAGGGAATATTAGAAAAATTCAGTTGATGTATGACACAAGAAGACCCATCTAACATGAGGACATATATTGCAAAAGGCACTAGGCAGACAAAGAATGAGAGTATAGGCTAATACTGCATTTGGAAAAAATATAATGAATCTGTTGCCTATTACATTCAAGTAACAATTAAGTATTACAGCCTACATATCATTTGTTTTATGTTTTTGACTGGCATTCTCCTAAATATAATTATCTGAAATGAAATGGTAACTTACAGCACCAGCACCACCAGCTACAGTCTCATAGTAACCCCAGCCTTCTTCTCCAAAGGTGATATTATTCATACAACCTTGGGACGCAGCACAAACTTCAAAAGCTTTAAGCACTACATCAACAATTCTCTGGGAAGTCAACACATTTCCTCCTACAACAGCTGCTGTGTCTGAAGGATCCAGCATAGATCCTGCTGGAATTACTGTTGTCACAGGATTTAGGCAACCCTAAAAATGAAATTATGGTTATATAGGACTGAAATACAGAAAAAACATGAGGAAGGTGGGAAAAAGTTATTTTCAATATTTATCGAGTAATTCAGAATCAACAGAATATACTGATGTCCCAAAACATTACTACCACCTGTTAGTTCATCTCAGGAATGCAATACTGCATCGATTCGGTGTGGTTTTGATTTGGCAAGTCCTTGGTAGGTTTCAGGAGTTATCTGGCACCAGAAGTCTAAGCATAGACCATGGAATTCCATTAAATTATGGGCCACTGATTTGTGATCACGAAACTGCTGTGAAATCGCATCCCAAATGTTTTCTATTGGGTTGAGATCAGGAGAATTTGGTAGCCAAGAGACACTCCTTGAACCACTATACCACAATTCTAGACTTGTTATCTTGCTGGAAGCATGAAGATATGTAGGTGGCCCACAACAATTTTCACACGTCATGGTGCCTTCAACACCACAGGTCCCATGGAAGCCTACATGAATGTCCTCCAAGCATAATACTGCCACCACCTGCCTTCGTCTGTGGCATAGTGTACATTTCAAACACCTGTTTGCCTGGAATGCGGCATATCCAAACACTACCATCAAGCTGGTGTAATAAGAAACTGATTCATCTGACCAGTTGACAAGTGACCTTGTACAAACTGCAATGTTAATTGATGATGTCACTAAGTTCAGATGGAAACACACAGGGATCAACTGCTGCAGTGCCCTGTGTGCCCAAGTGTGCTGAACTGTGTGCTCTGAAACACTTGTACCTGCACCAGCACTATACTCAGCTGTCAAATCTGCTGCAGGTTACCCCCATCGTTTTTAAAAACAGGCAGGTCTCTGATCTCCATATTATGTGATGAAGAGTGAACATCCATCATTTTGTTGTCTAACCGTGATTTCATCATTCTTGAGCCACTTTCCATAGATGCTCACTACAGCAGCATATGAACAGTCGACCAGCCTCACATTTCTGAGAATCTCATTCCCAGGTACTGGGGCACAACAAGCTGCACTTTGTCATTGTTGTTTATGTCAATGGATTCCCACATTGGAAACATGTATTGTCACTATAATTACTCACCATTTATCTGTGCTCTGTGTTTATATCATATGTACACATTATCACCAGAAGGTATTCAATCTCGTCATGTGCAGGGGTTATAATGTTTTGGCTCATCAGTGTACAAGAAACTTTCTCACTTTTGAACAAATCCCACATCTTGCATTAAGTTAATCTATTTGGAAGAACCACATTTACCTGGTTTAGTGGGACATCATGACCAACCATGCAACGAAGGCAATAGATAAGGGCAGACAATGTGATGGCTCTTGGAGCATTGCAGTTGCCCCATACTTCAGTTCCAGTGCCACTGCAAAGTAAAAAAAAAAATTATCATTGAATTGTAGAACACAGAGTTCATGCTGAAGCCTCATGTCCAATCATATATATAAAACAGGTTTTATTACCCCCCCCCTTTCCCTTCATACCCAAACTGCTGGTTTTAGGTATTACTTCAATATCAATTCATCACTAGTATCTTCATAATTTCAAATGACTGCACCCTCCTCAATTTCCATCCTGATGTAAAAGCTGTGTTATAAATTTGTGCTTTTAAATTACCACTTTCTTTCAGCAGGGAAGTTATAAATAAGAAGCTACTAACGGCCTCCTCATCAATACATCACAAGGCTTTCTCAAAAGCTGCACAAGATACAACTCTAAAGTTTCACTACCTTGCCTTATTAGGGGTACTAAAAAATATTTAAAATTGAAAGACACTTATTTTTTGATGAGGTATCCCATTTTACCACTAACTCATGTGAAAACAGATATTAATCAAAAATAGGTGAAAATTAAGTTAATAAAATAAAATTGTAGTTTAAAAATTATTCATGATTGTTTTGTTTCACCTGAATCTAATATTGCACAAATTAAAGCAAAGAAAATTTCTCACCAAGTATACAAAGTTTTCACAAGTGTATTTTGAATTAATGTTAATAATTTAAGACACACTGCAATAACCTGTATTTAGGAGCCTAAATTTATGAACATTTTTGATAGTTGATACTATGGATTCAATTAAAATGAAATATTCTGTTGATCATGCTAGTTCATTCACCTGAAATCACAAACAGCAGTTCCTTCATTGATATCAATCGTCACTTTCAGTCTGATAGGAGATCCATCATCCATGAACTCTTCAGCTTGTAAGATGCTCTTTCCTGTTCGTGCCAGTGTCTTCTTGCCAATATCTTTCAACATATCACAAACAGCAACTTCTGCATTAGACTGAATGTAACTCATATATGCTTGGACAACATCCAAACCATATGCATCAATCAATTCACGTACCAGGTTTATACCCTGAACATAAGAATAAGAATTGTTTAATCTAATTAAGCAGTCACAAACTCAAATAGATATTGTCAAAAATTCAGATCACTATCATCTTTCCCAAATATAAAGGAATAACACTACAAAATGTTCTCCTACAAGCATTGCTCCATAATATCTTTTGGATAATGGAGACAGTGGAACTGCCATTAAACACTGAAAATAAGATAGGCAAAATCACTTAACACAAATGAAGGCAGGAGGGCCAGACAAACACACACAAAACAAACACACTTCACAATATATTTCAGTTTGTAACCTTAATCATGTCAGAGGTGAGATATATGTGTGCAATTCGGACCTACCATAATTCGTTCGGTAGGTCCCAATGTGTACATATATGTCTCACCTCTGAAATTATTGAGATTACAAACTGAAATATTGTAAAGCATGTTTGTTTGTGTGTGTGTGTGTGTGTGTGTGTGTGGCCCTCCTGCTTTCATTTGTAGTAAGTGATGGGTGATTTTCCCCCTCTTTTGTTATTTCCATATCTTTGAAATGGCCTGGTTTTACTTGTTTAGAACCTTGTTAAATAATTTTATTCCAATATAACTTTGTTAATTTTACATAGTTCAATATAATTATCATCAGTCAGATGTTTATATCCAGTATTATAGACACTTCTGTCACTCCTTAAATATTATATTTAAGCATTATCTAGTATAAATAAGTTGATGCAAGGTGAAAATTTAATGTTAGAAGACCAAGCTGAACAAAGAGTGGCCTATTAGATTCATTATTTATAAGCCTTGTGATATAGTTAATAGCATTCTATTGGCATGCAAATACTTGTTTTTCTCCTGTTAGGTTATACCATAAAGTTATTGTAAGTTGATTGTACACAAATTCCGAGTGATATGACTTATTTTGTCTCTCTCTCTCCGTTTTTCACAAATATTAAAAATAATTTCGTTAGTATTTTGTTTACTGACAGTCAGTTCACCAATGCTTATCCAGAAAGAGGAGCTTTAACTATCCATTTTTTTTTATTTTTTTTTTTGTGATATAATCTAAGGATCTGTGTTTACTGTCAAGAATATGATGTCCTCTGCACATAACAAATGTAAAATCAAAGCTGAAAATATCATGCTATTACGTAAAAATTCAAATTTTCAAGAAATGCATCTAGTTATTATTTATGCAAAGAAGACATGTAAAGTGAAGAGTGCAATATATTTGCTGCAAGTATGTTTATGATCTACAAAATACAAAGCTTTTGTACTGATTAAACTGAAAAAAAGGTGGAGTATACTTGACAGCAAGCTAAATTGATTCATTCTGATGTATCACAAACTTGCCTCCATTCTTTCATCATAAATTTGTTTTCAAAATTCATTAAAATAAATTATATAAATTTTAAGAACTTTAACCATTTCTGCATCTACTATTGATAAGCACTGAAACAAGAGTGTCACATTTGCTGCTGTAACTGTATCATAAATGGTATTAACAAGTTGATGGGTTTTCTAACCTTCTGATTAGCTGCAATTTGTGCCTTCAAGTCAGACAAATTGTCTTGTAGGTTCCTAGTGCCTGATGATCCTGGAATCTTTCCAGGTTCCATCAAAGCATCAATCAATTCCTTCTCATTGAAAACTCCCTTTTTCACCAGGAAGAAGCTCTTAAAGCTTGCTCCTTCTTCAATCAAGATTTTAGAATGGGGTGGCATTGACCCTGGAGTGATTCCACCAATATCGGCATGGTGACCTCTACTTGCTACAAAAAATACTGGTTTCTTTTCATTCCTACAAAAGAATACATTTTATTACAATCACAATTAATTCTAAAAAGTTCAGTTCATTATTTTCATTTGGTTTGTATAGTATTAATGAGCCATTTGTTATTTTTCACAATATCTAAGAGCACCTTAGAACTTTAGATGGGAATAAAAATTATGGAACCTTAACTTTTCATATGGAAAAACGATAATCACAGGACGTTTTCTCCACAAGCGTTATTATCTCTTTCTTTAACTGAAAAAACCAGATATTTGGTGTCTGTAACTGAAAGTGAAGTGAAGTGAATGCATACCAAAAAGAGAACTTGCCAGTTCTTTACATTTGGTTCTAAATTTCTTGGTCAAACACAAAATTACTTAGGTTATACAGCTCACTTGCAACATGACACTGCAATTTTCAAACATTCTACAACATGAATACCTCTAATGACCTTGACATCGATGAGGTGTAAAGCCATAAGTAAAGAAAATACACTTGTTACTTACAGAAAGTCAGCTGAGTTACTTTAAATAGAATAAATTTAATAAAACATTTTTAGGATGCTGTAATAGTAGCTCTATTTTAACAATTATAATGGTCATGAAAATGCTCTAAGGTAAGGAAACTAAGCAAGGATAAAGAAATTATACCCAGCATTTGCCATAGATGAAGGAAGATGGGATCAACAAACACAATATTTCAGTGTTAAACCTTATTCTTGCATGTAGACAAGACAGATGGGGATCAGATGTTATCACATCAATGCCAGCTGAGTGATTGTGGAATCTGAGTAACAAAGCAAGGGTTACTTTCTTTCTCCCACCACCCCAGCCACCCTGGCTCTACTACTTGGGTTCTGCATTCACTCAGTGGGTGTCAGAGTGACCACATCTGACCTCCATATTAAGCCTCTCATCTACTTGCAAGAACAAGGTTTAACATCAAAATATTGTTTTACATATCATCTTGTTGTGTTTGTTGATCTCCACTGCCATTGTCTGTGGTAAGTGCTGGGTTGAATTTCACTATTGCTTCTTAGTTTGACTGTGTCTAAAGTTAGTTAAGTATAAATGGCTCAAATCTATTATGACTAACATATCAGGAAGAAATGTTGCTCTGTTAGCTTTACTGTGAGCATTTCTTGTAAAAACTGTACTTCTAAATGTATCTTTATAGTCTTCATGTGCAAGAAGAAAGAAATGTTTAGTGGTAGATCTTTCAGGGAGTAAAGAGAGGAACAAACATGTCAGGTGGCAAGTCTGCACGGGGGTTTGCAACACCTTCACCTGAACTATGAACAATTAAGTTCGTGACCATGTGTAGCCCTCTGGTACCTATAATATTAAATATATCGGCCACCACGCATTTGTATTAATAAAACCCAAATGCGAAGGGTAAACAAGATAAAGTCATTTAACACAGTTTGAGAATAACACAGTAGGCCTACTTATATTCTTGATAATAGTTCACTCGTACATTGTCGGTACCAGAATCTTGAATAAAGCATCGAACCACAGTTTCTTTGAAGATTGCAGATTAAGTACAATTCTACGAGAAGACAAAAACTCACAAAGTCCCCCTAACATTAGTGAGTACTACGGCATGTTGAAATTTGCCTAAACCGCTACCCTAATCAGCGCCGCTAACTAGCGCAAAGTTGAGCGATCACTTTCCGGCGTAAGAATGAGACTATATCGCACGCCTGGGTTATATGTATAAATAACTCAGTTCTTACGCTTTTAACAGATTAACATTTATTGTTCCCAATTCTTATTCTTCTAGGAACTACATTGGTCTTAAAGTATCCGAAGAATGCAAGGTTCTTAAGCAGTGAACTTGTAACAAAGCAACCTTTCGGCCTTTACGTCGCTAACCTCTTGCTATCTCTTGATTTTCCTATCGCCATGGCAACTTACATTTCCTTGCTATAGGAGTAAATATATCATTTTTTGTTTAATTTCATTTCACAAAAATATGATTTTCTTATGAAATTATTCTGTTCTGTCACAACTAGAATGAGACTACATAGTACGATGTTAAACTTTGAAAGTCTAGCATGGAGTGAGACAATCTGTGCTTGCTGCAAGGTCTTTTATAGACTTATCTGAGCCTGTGACCTTGACAAATCTTTCTTTAATTAATATCTCCAAAAGTAGATAATGGTTTAACTTGGAATTTTTACAGGGACTTTCTATTGTCATGTTCTATATGTTTTAATTTAATTTAACATTCCAAAGGGTTTCTAAAGTCTTCAAACTAAAGTCATCACATGACCAACTTGGCGGAATTTCTACGCGCTTCAACAACAATCCGCGACAATCTACTTTTCAAAAACTTAATTACCGGACAAATGCTTAAACTTTTTACTGAAACCATTATATCTTCATAATCGCATCAATTAGGGCTATCTACTGATATAAATTTCAAATTTGTATTCCTTTTAGTTAAAAAGTTCATTTTTTTCTCTTAATTAAAATTGCTAATTAAACTTTGCTGAATTACTTAATTTTACTACCAAAATATGCAGAACAGTGCTGACTATAGCTGGTGATAAAAGATCAGTTGTAGCTTTACTCTGTCTGAAGATATCTCAAATCTCAGATTTCTACTTTTCCGATCGCGTGTTTCAAAACGTGAACAAACGGGAATATCTCTTAAACTAAAAATTTTACGATATGATAAATACACTTTAAAATTATTTTTATGGTGAATTCTCACTGTAGGAAAGACTACAGGGAAATTTTTTTAAGTTGACAATTACTCCTCTCAAAATTTCTAAGTCCAACATAGGCAACTTTAAAATCAATCTGTAGACTATTTTACTGCTGGGGATAGCTAGTGCGAGTGCTTTTGGTGAACAAAAAGGTACTTTACAAAACATCTCAGGTTCATTACCTGTAAAATACTGGCGTGATGACAGTCAAATCTGGAAGATGAGAGCCACCAGCTGAAGGATGATTAGACAGTATTACATCTCCATCTTGGAAGTTATCCCCAATTACACGCATCTGGAAAGCAGTATGCCAAATGTCAGTAGTTATTATTCAATTCATATACTTTCTCACATATTATCTTCATGAACTTTGTGATGGCTTTCGTGGAAGCTTTCTTGTACCTGGTATTGAACTGTTTCCTGCATTGCTCCTAGATGTACAGGAATATGAGGAGCATTGGAAACCAAGCCACCATCAGGTCCAAAAAGAGCACATGAGAAATCCAACCTTTCCTTGATGTTGGTTGAGATTGATGTTCTTTGCAATATTCTGCAAAAGAGAAGAAAAACAGTATAGCACAAAAATATATTTAGAACTAAACAAAGATACATTTGATATAGAATTGTACCGATATCTTCAAGCCTAATAGGTATACTGCATGAGCTTCAGCCTCAGAAATCATATTTATACATATCATATGGTTTGTTTAAAAACTTACAGTGGAAATCCTGTTATGCAATGAAAATAAGAAAGGATAGGGAAAGTAAACCAATAATTCACCACAAGTGAGGAAAGGAGGATCACAATGAAAACACACCTTCCAGTATTTTGCTACAATCTTTAGTTATGATTAGAGGATGATGTATGGCAAGGGAATCAGACACCACATACTGAGACTCACCAAACAATTTATGTGGTGAACTGAGACATGGTCAAGTTATAACAATTAGTAAGCCACTACAAGGTAGTCACATTTCAGCATTAGAGTAACCAAGAAGGTGAAGCTGAAACGTGCTTGCTAGATACATCTCACATACATGAATAAAGGTGTAATCCCATTCGTGAGGCCACAGTCATTCACAAATTGCTATCATCACAGCTTTGTAGGCAATCTGTGAACTTGCACGTGCAGTCAGCTATATTTTCTCTAAGCTTAATCAAATGTAGAATATCAAGAGCATTTTAGCTGTGAGACACTTTAGTAAAAGGCTTCAACATAGTCATTTATGCTATGATGAAACAGACTGACAAGGCCACATATGTCAAGACTGGAAGGGATGTGGTTGAGGCATACAAAAGTTATGCTGCTGCTCATAATCATGTAACATATTAACCTGGCAGTATTAGAAAAGTCACCCAGGAGTTATTTAACATGGCTACGTGTGACAGGAAAATAAACCATAGTTATCTAACATCGAAACACATGTCAGGAGAAACAATAGGATTAATGAAAATTTGCCATAAACAACATACACTGAAGGAAGTGATTGAGAATTCTTTTTTTTTTTAATATTGTATGAGACATTAAATAACAAGTGCTCCACAGACTCCTTTGATTTTTTACACATAGATGGGATACGATCTGAAGTTGCAGCAAAAATTGGAAGTTGTACCTTACATCACAACTGGGAGTCAGAAAGGGTACAAATGTCAAAACAGATTTGTTTGAAAAAACCATCAAACAGATTGATAAAAAAAATGTATAGTGAGTAAGCACTTTATTCCCAGTGCCAAATATAGGGGGGAACAAACTGGAGCACTTGCCTTTGGTAGCAACTTCAGGGGAGTGGCAAAATTATATTTCAAGGGGTCGCAAATTTATGTGGTGGAGACCTTTGCCCCAGCTCAGAATATTAGTAGGCCTGCCACCAAGTGTTTCTCAACTTTTACCCTGAATGACCTCTGACATTGGCAATCTGCAAGAACAATATTGGAAGAAGTGTCCATGAATGCACATCTTTTTTTATTTTCCATGAGATATTAAACAAAAAGTACTACACAGATTTCTTTGATATTGTGCACATAGACAAGGTATGACCTGAAGTTGCAGCAAAAATTACAAGCTTGACCTTAAATCAACTAAAGGGGCCAGAAATGGTCAAAAACAGATTTTAGAAGATACAAGAAAGATTCATGCCTCAAATTCCTTCCAAGCACCAAGCATTTTTTTTGTAAATTTTGAAATCTTGTAATCATGTACACATCATAATAATATTTATATTTTGAATTGATTTAAATTCCAATTGCATTTTTCAATGACATTTTAATAATAGAGGGGGAAATAATCAAATAAATCTGTGGGGTATCATCACATTGTACACTTCAGTAAATTAGCAGATTTAAAAAAAAAAAAAAAAAAAAAAAAAAAAAAAAAAAAAAACTTGAAACATTGTTTGAAGAAGAGATAAAAAATTTAACCAAGTGTTGCATAGATAAGAGTTCATACAGCACGATTTGCAACAGAAGGATCTCCTACACCTCAGGAATGATGTGTACACTAACTAAGCTCATGTTCTTAAGTTTTACAGTAAATTACCTTAGCTTTAACATAAAATTGTTGATTAATAACATATGAACAGCAAATCAGAAAATTGTTATTTTGCATGTCTAATATCAAGATCTCACTCCAAGATTATTATTTAAAAAAATCTAAACTACTATTTAAAATTATAATAAATTAAATGCAGAAATTACTATTGTTTATAGTCATAAAATATGTATGTATACAGACAATAAATTTAAATGTAAGACTTGCCTTCCCATCTGTTCAGCAATGCTCATGAATCGATGGGAAAATATACTAAGCTGAATGGAATCCAGTTCTGTGCCAATTTTCTTCAGTTCTCCTGTTCCTATGGTAATTTTAACATCACCTGAGGATGTTATGGTGGCAGTACAATCTGGCTCCACTAGAATAGTGCTCAAATTGTCCATAATGATAGAAGGACCAGAAATTGTGTGACCAGCCTTCAGTTCACTTAGCAAATAAACAGACGTCCCTGGTAACCTCCCTCAAAGTAAACTTGAGTAACCTTTAAATGAAAATATTTACTGTGAAATATAAAAAACATCGTATGTTAAATAATTTTACAAGTTATGACCCAAATACAGAAAAGAGATTTATATAGGTATGAATAAATAGGGATGAAAGTAACGGATTTTGGTTTAGACGTCCAAAATACAGTTACAAACGGAATTAAAAGTAAATATGATGAATTTCAAGGTAGTTTTTTCATTAAAGAAAAAAAACTGACAAATCGTAAATAAAACTGGTAATTGTAAGAAAATTGCATCAGATTAAAGATCTTTTTGTGGAAATAAGATGACAGTAGTTTGAGATCATTGGGTTGAACAAAAGTTTTTTTAAAAAAAAATTAATTTCAAAGCAGAATATCTTAATTCATCGGGGTGAAGGAAATTCTCGAGAAGGCATAAGACTAATGAAATTAATGCTAGAAAAGGCAAAATTTAAATATGCAAAATTTCTGAGGGAGGCACCATATTTTAATGAAAGTGCATTTTTTTAAAAGTTAGTTTGACCTAAGTTTCAATGAAAACAATCCACTTCTAATACGAGAGATTTAATTTGAAATTCTTTAATCTGAATTTAATAATGGCAGCCAAAGAGAAGTGAAAACTTTGAGTGGTAATATTTTTTTAATTAAAGTCATTTACAGGGGAGCAAGATACATGAAACTAATTGTAAAAATATATAGAATTTCCTGACATTAGAACAAATATGCTAGAACAAATAGTTTTGACAGTAAATCTAAAAAACAGGGTTTCAGACTTCAGAAATTAATAATAAAATGAAAGCAGATTCAAGAAAATTTATTAAGGACATAAAGTGCATAGAATAAAAAGTTCTACATTATTACAAAATTTCAAGGAAACTGGAAAAACTTTGGGAAAATCCATGGAACCCCCAAGTCAGACATATAGAGAGAGTAGACACATGGTAACATATGACAGGCAAGACAAAGTGGAAATTTCCATCAGAGCTAGAGTCCCTTCATGGTAGACTATATAAGAAATCCAAGGCCCAACCTCAACCGCTTTCAGTTTTGACAGTCACTAGGGTGAGGATGTGTAAGGAGTGAGTGACAGTTCAGGACAGTGGAGGGCTGTAGCATGACTTCATGGAGGTTAATAATGAGTAGCTGAACTTGGAAGATTCGTACAACAGTTGTTTAAATTTTGAAATGGATCTTCAGTAAATGAACTTCTTTTCCAGAATTTAATTTATCATTAAGGAAAAGTTGTCCGGGAGTGGAGGTTTCAAGTGAAGTTAATTTTTATTGTGATTGAATGGAGTGTAGATAACTCTCATGGCATTAATCTGCAATTTTCGGAATGAAGTCTTACTGGAAACATTTCTGTTGCCAGAATAGTGGTGTCAAAGGACTTTGAGCAATAAAATATTCAATTCTGCATTTTGGACAGTCATTTAATATTTCCCTTTAATTGGATGTTTTTACTATCAAATTATTGGGGTGAAGATCTGTAAAGCAAGTAATTTCTATTTGACAAACTGAGATGATTACTGAAAAATATGAAAATTAAAAACATTGCACTCATAAAATTATCTACAAGTTAAAACAAATTTTTGAAGTAATTATTACCTTGTCTGGAACTGGTAACTCTTTGGCAGGAAGTACATTGTGATCAATCTCAATCTTTGTTTTTCCAGTACCTCGGACTCTTATGTCATCCACAATTATTTTTCTATGTGCAATTGTAAAGCCAAATTCACGTTGGTACCTATGTTATGATTTTTAAAACATAATTATATTTAGCAAGCGTTTTATATCACCTTAAAGTAAGTAAATATTTCAAAATTTATATATGTTAAGCAACAAATCAAATTAAAATAAGAATTTTAAAATTTGGAATTATTGCCTCATAAATTTCAATAACAATTTTTAAAGAAAATAAAATAAATTAAAGGAGCTTAAAAATTAAAACTGCCATATTAATATAATCATGATGAAGTGAGAAAAACGACAATGATGCTCTCTCCTATAGGATTCTGCTTGTTAGAATAGCACATTTGAACATGTTAGTTTGTTTATATGTATGCCACAAATTGTTTACAACATGCAATACTTCAGATACATTTCAGTTATTATACCAATGAGCGAAATTCAATTGTATGGCATATAGAAAACCAAATATTTTTTAAAATTACTTCTGTTAGTTTGCCATTGTGTAGGTATACTAGGAAGTGACAACTGCTAATTATTAACATTAATAGTTTGCAGCTAAATAGGAAATGGCAAATATTCTCAGCTTGAGGAATATGCATATACTAATCTTCAATAATTCTAAACTTCTTGTCACAATTACGTTTTATGCTACGATTACAGGCACTAGATACAACACCGGTTATTTGTTTTGTATGGAGTATTGAGGACATAAAAAAAGGGTATGTACTTATTTATCATAGTAACTAGTTTGAATGGACTTGAAGGGCACAGGAAGCTAAGAGGAACTGCAATAATTGGTCCAACATAATGAAAAGCCTGATGAAGTTTTGCCATAATTATCTAGATGACTACTGGAATTGTCATAAATTTCCACTTCAAAGACTACACATGACAGATGCAAAATAATGTTTCTAAATGCAAATCACATGATTCACAGAGAGATGACTTCACTTAAGTTTGTATTAGTGACCAGTAGCAGGGTTCTCAAAATAAGCAACCAGGTCGGATCTAGGTCATAAAGGAGGGAGGGGGGGGGGGGGGCAAACTGGGGCACTTGCCCCACACTGCAACTTGAGGGGGAGGCAAATTTTTGTGAAGTGCAGCGCTTTAAATCACAGCGACCTTTCAATGGGGGTGGAAAAATAATGTTCACAGTTTTTGCCCCCGCTGGGAAAATTCCTAGATCCGCCACTGATAACATGACATATCTAAAAGTAACTTACATACTGCACCCAGGAAACTGGAGTTTGGAGCTTACAATACCTAACTATATATCAAACATGCGATACATAATTTTACAAAAAGAGAGGGCAATAAAAAGGGAATATGTAAATCATAGAGGAAGAGAGAATAAATTGGTCAAATAAATAAGATTATGAGAATTTTAATCATAAAACTACAAGTGATCTTAAAAGTAAAAAAGGTGAAATTAATATTATTTTCTTGACAAGAAATGACTATTCGTTTCTATTTTTAATTTTCTAAACAAAATCAGAATATAATGATAAAAAAAGATAAGTTATTATTTATAAAACATTAAATGCTCATTTCTAGTAACCACTAACCTCTGTAGGAATGTTTCCTGAAAATCACCATGTTTGCAAGTGACATGTGCAGTAGCAGTTTGACCACGTGGGCTGCACATGAGAGCACAGTCAGTTCCATCATAACGGAGATGCAAGAATGGTTCTGTTTCAATCTGCTCATCGGAGAAGCCTTGCTCACGTAGCTTCTTACGACACTCTACTTCCAAGGCATAAAGCCGTTCATCCAGGTAAGAAAATGAATCTAAAAATTTTCAAGTAAGCAAAACAATATATAAATTAGATTATGATTACAATAAGAAACAGGAACATTCTTTATGGAAATATGAATATAAACAAGGGGAGAGAAAGTAAACCCAAATTTACAGAAGCTGGAAGAAATAGTGCTGCGATGACACGAAATACAGTAAGAACATAAATAGACAATATTTTGGCTGAACCCTTATGTGAGATGATACTGAAAGATGTGTGGTTTCCATCATCCATTCACATGATTATATTGTGTATCTCTCCCTGTCTTATATTTTTTGGCATCATAGCTCTTCTGCCTCAAGCTTTGGTCAATGATTGGTTTACTTTCCATACACTTGTTTGTATTACATATTTATACAATACATATGGAGGATTTGTGATTGTTTACTATCAGAAATTAGACTGTTTGCAGATGATATAAGCCATATATGTTTTGTTTTTTTAATTCTTTCTGTACCGAAAAAATATGTAAAGCAGCACATATGTTGCTTAGTTTCTCTCATTTCTTTTGGAGGACATTTTAAATACACTTATAAACACAGGTACAATGATCTGAAAACTGAATGATAGAAGCTGGACCGTCTACAAAACTTTATAACCCAGCGGAAAGTCCATGCACCACACGACAATGGTCATTTTTGTGCGTACGTTCCTACCCGCACTCCTGGCATGCGCAACTGGAGTGTTGAACATTTTTCATCACACTCTCCAGGAGCATTGCTAAACCACACATTACGGCGCAGCAGTCCAGAGCACCATTCCAAACCGGCAGTTTGGCACGTACGTGTAAACTGACCTATTAGTGTAAGAATGAGAAGTAATGCATGGAAGGGAAAAGATGACGAAGACCACAAACTGGCACTCGATTTCAGGAACAAGGGTGTAGGAAGATTCTCTTTTTTAGGTAAGAGTGTCAGGGATTGGAATAAGTTACCAGCGTAAATGATGAATAATTTACCAAAAATGTTGAAAGAACTTTAAGTTAAAATTTGTAGAGGGCAAATGTAAGTGGGTGCAGGAAAATGGGAAGATGGATGTGTAGGGAAATTACCACCACAGTGTGCGCTCCATTTCAATTTAATTAAATATTAGTACTGTTATCATCAACTTCTTGTTTATCTAGACCGTAACTTCGTGCAAAGAATAAAAACTACGACCCAAAGTTAAATTTATGATTGATTATATTTTACAAAACAAATGAATTTTTATTTGAACTAAAAATACAAATAGCTGCATACTTTAAATAATGCATTTTTTAATGGTGATGACAGATAATGCTAACTGAAATTTAATCAGTTTCTTGACCAAAAGCAAATTTTTCAATGAAGTATGGAAAACTGGATTTGGGTATTGATGATAATGAAATTCTTCCTTTTGGTAACAAAAGGGTTTAAACCTAACAATTAAATTAAATTCCACATTTCCAAGTTTTGTGTGAATTAAGTTACACTGACATTACCTGTAGTGAATAGCAGTTTCTCCCTCTCCCTCAGTTTAATTATAAAGCCTATTGCATTTTAATGACAAATAAAGAAACCATTGCTTGCTACAGCTGATAACAGGACAGTGCAGAATCAAAATAAAAAATTCTGCAGAGCATAAATACTTCATCATCTGAAGAAACAAAAGAGGAAGGAAAGTGCACTGGATGGGAAAAAAGGTGAATTCAAACACACAGGCAACAGCTACATGACCTTGTCCAAAAATTGATTTATACTGGAACTCATTTTTTTCTCATACTACTGCTTTCCTAGAGTCAGTGATCTATAACAGCAGGTGACAATTTGTACTGAGTCACTATTAAAATTTGCTCATCAACAACTATCCATATTTTCAATCATTTCTAGCCAGTGTTATTACAGTAGCAGTTTATTCTACAACAATCATTTGTCATGTTCTGTACCAGCGTGCAGGTAATGAAAATCATTGGGTTTTTTTTTTGGTATATAAGGCAGAAAACTAAAATTGTATGATTACTGCTGTGACTGTAAAAAGTCATGAAAGAATTAAAACTGTGATTCAGTACATATTATTTTTTAATAAGAAAAGAGTAAAGAATATATGTTGTATGAAACTTTTTTTCCATAATAGATGCCTGCTTTTCCTTCAAAAAAAAAAAAAAAAAAAACATCCTGACTGACTATGTATTCAGTTTCAAATTTTGTTCTTACCTTCATTTTGTTATTTCAAAACAGCCTTCCCTGATGAATAGAATTTATTAAAATATATATAGTCAGAATTGTGTAAACTAACAACCAATATACTTAGCATCCAGCCAGCAGTATAATGATAGTGTGGTGGATTTGAATCACGAGAAACAACAATTACCTGAGTAATAGACTTCTGAGTAATGCTGTGGAAGTCTTAGGAATCAACAATTACCTGGTTCATAAACTTTAGCACAAGGCTCCTGTGCCTCATGCACAACATCTGCCAATGCCATTCCAAATGCTGATAAAATACCAGCATACTTGTGCACAAATACTGTTCCCATACCGAGGTCACGAGCAATGGAACAAGCATGTTGTCCTCCTGCTCCTCCAAAACATGCCAAGACATGGTGGGAGGTATCATATCCCTTTGCCTGTGGAGGATGAAAATGTTTTGATTAGATAGACAACCATTCACACAAATTCTTCAGTTAACACTTTTTCCCAAGTGATGGAAAAGTTACAAACTAAGATCTTTTTTGAATAATATTTTCTCGGGTAACTAGCCGAGTTAGTCTGATGATAAAACACAATGTTTTGGTGGTCAAGAGTCACTTGACAATGGCGGCAGAGATTGCGACCACCGAAATGTCATGTTTGATCGACAGACTAACTCAGCTAGTTACCCGAGAAAATTTTATTCATTTACAACGCCGAGAAAACCTCCAGTATTATACAAGATATTTTTTGTTTAATATTATTTTAAATTTTTTATTCTCATCCTTGTCTAAGAAACTCTACTTCTCCTGAATTTATAGTCCCAATAAAATTGCACATTTTGTTTTTCTCTTATCCTAACATCAAATCCAGTATTACAAGGATTTGTCTGTAGTACTTGCATTAATTTTTTAATTTTTATCATCCACAATAGTCTATTTTGTGTCAGTAAGATGAAATTATTAAACAAACTGTTGCAATTGTTTTTAGTGTCACAAATCTGATTACAGAATTAATAAAAGCTATAGAAAATTTTGCAACTGGTGTATAGTTAAGACTTGATGAGAAACAAGTAGAATATTGTGTTGAGGAATTATTTTTTTTATTTGGTATACATTAAAAATTAATGAATCACAGAATATCTACCTCAAGTCTGTCAAAGTTATACAGAGATAAGCACAAAATATTTGACATGAAAACACTTTTCCTGTACCTGATCTCATAATTAGGAAGGCTACAAAGAAATTTCCTAAATTAATTACACTGGTTGGAAAAGCAAAAAGGTTTCAATACCATCCGTGATGTACTGACACCACGAGTGGGAATTTTCAGCATAGAATTAAAGCTGAAAATACATACTTTTTCTAATAAACCATCATCTTTGCTTATTAACAATGTATTTAACGAATATTTTTCTTATAGTGCAACTGCTACATGTCCAACAAAAGAAGAATAGAATTAAGATAAAAAAAGTATCTTCATTAAAGGTCTATAGTAACAATGTGATTTTTTAATTAGTGTGTTGCTACCATTCAACAGTTTCTAGCATCAGACTTTAGTCAAATAATGCAAATGAATGAACGAATTTTGTTGGTGGTGGAGCCCAGATGACATTTTGCCCATTCAAATACTTTTGTATTTTGTAAATTTTTGTTTTAAATTCTTAAGTACAGTTTACACACTTACATACTTTCAACTTTATGAATTTTTATTTTAAATTCTTTCAATGTTTGAGGTCAGCTGCTTATCATTTCCCTAGGTAATTCTTTCTATTCACAGACTCCCATAACCACAAAAGAAAATTTCTCCATTTCCTTACGACTGAAATCAAATTTTAGTGTGTGATGATGGGCATGTCTTCCCTTCTTACCTCATTAATACCAATTCTACTACAAACATCCATCCAGGCCTCATTGTCAATGTGTGCTTTATATACTCCCCACACACCCTTGACTTGACTCCTGCATTCCAATGACTGCAACCCGGCTTCTACATCATGTTGGTAATTTACTGTTTTTGGGATATTTTCCTCTGAGTTTCAGTTCTACATTGAAAATAAGGAAGTGTATATATATATATATATATATATATATATATATATATAAACTTTTGGGAACTTGCACTTGATAAATTTATTCCCTTCAAGCAAAACCATCAAACCAAAAATGCCCAAGCCATACAATTAAACAAAAATAATTTAAATGCAAATGAGTGTAAACAACATTCACACCTGTGTGTCAGTTCATTGTTCTGTATCATTAACATTACCTGTGTCAGAGCTCTAATGGGACGGCACATAGCTTCATTAGCAACTTTTATAAAGCCCATAGCAACATCTTCTACAGTCATTGCATCTTTGTTTGTTTTGTCTGATGGTTGACTACTAAGAAATCTGTTGATCTGAAAAATCAAATATTCATATAGCATTAAAATGCTAATCAGTAAAGAACAATCATTGATAAAAATTGTGTAATTGTCAATTTATTGTGATAGCTTTCTTCAAAGAATGTAGGAAGACACAAAAACAGCACAACATTTTCATAGATGTAAATCAGTTCAGAACTATCGTCTATTCGTTAAACATATTGTTAGAAATGATTAAAAGTTGCCCTAAATCAGTTCAGAACTGTTGTCTATTCATTAAGGGTATTGTTAGAAATGCGTAAAAGTTGTCCAGTGATTAGTAAACTGTTTATTCTACTGTTTGAGTTAAAAACATTGTATGAATTCAGTTTATCTTTATAATTAAATTATGACAAGAATTAAGCTAGATGTTGCTTTCCAGTTTGTTATAGCCGGTTTTCTTTAACATCCCTGTACTAATGAGCTACACCCAGAAAAAAGGTGATGTAGTTGTGTCATCCCTCAAATGTCATTAACATTTTTTCCATATTGAGAAAAGTATCAAAGATAAAAAATATTAGACAAAATTTGAAAATTCATGATACTATTAAAGAAATATATCTGCAAAATCTTACTTAAGCTAAGGATTTACCTCAGCAGTCAAATTCTCAAAAGCAGCTGCTGTTGCCTCCTTATCAAGTGGTTGATCTTCAGTTGAACCAAATATTTTGGGAAAGTACTCTGGCAAGATTCTACCAAGACAAAGATTAGCATCAGTCACAGCAAGTGGTCCACCCTTGCGGTAGCAAACTGGTCCTGGATGTGCCCCTGCTGACTCAGGACCCACTACAAAGAGACCCGAGCGAAAGAACAGCATTGAACCACCACCAGCAGCTACTGTGTTTACATCCAGCTGTAAAACAAAAAGTTTTTATATTTTCATTAAATTTCTTGTTGAGTTTTCTCAATACAGAGGTTTCTGCGAATTATAAGAATGAAGTATGTGTCAGTCTCTTGGTATTTTATTACTTCTTTCAGCTAAAACATCTTAAATCCCTCCCAGTTTTTCTTACTCATTATTCTTGCTGGTCAACACAATTCAAAAATTTATAAAATACAACATAGAAAATCTTATTAGCACAAGTCTCTTCATTAAAAAAAAAAAAAAATAAAAAAAAATGTTTTACTGACCAAACAATTTCATTTTTAGATGTTGTTATAATAAATCTGTTTTCAACTGTTCCATTACTTTTGTTTTCTTTTTATTCATTGCAATCACATCCAAAGACTATATCAAAAAATCAGAATACAAAAGCTAACACAACTCTCAAGATTCTTTAGAACCTTTTTGCACAGGTTTTTATTATTGGTCTGCAAAAGGATTATCGTGACTTACATGGAAGTTAGGATGAGGAAGCACTGGAGTTGGAAATCTGATTGAATAGTCCCAGTATAGTTATCTATATATCTATAAATGAGAAAATGAGAAAGTTCGGATGTGTGTTTGGATGTACGTTGGCAATCAATCACGCCTTAATAACTCAACATATCTAAATGAAATTTGGCATGAAGTCAGTTAATTGCGTGCGAAGTGCAATAGGATAGATTTTATCCCGCAAAAACGCATAGTTCTTTTAGAAATTGCCATTTATATCAATTCTCAAACAACAAAGAGTTTCCTACTTCGTAGACAGCCGTGCAACGTTTACTCTTTGCTTTTTACATAAATCGTAAACACTGCTTTTCAGAAATAATAGTGAAAACTTTACATATGCAAGTTTGTGTTTAGTTTAAAAGCCATAAAACCGATGAACTTGACAAACAATAGTTTGGAAGCAGGAATTATAAATATGTACTTAACCTTAAATTAAAAAAGGTAGGTACTGTTGTTAAGTTCGTTAAGAGATTTTTTTCATTTGCGTACATAAAATAGTATGACATCTCAAATACTGCACCATAATTTCGATCGTAATATAATAAATGTGGAAAATCAGAGCTTGGAAAAAAACAACGTAAAATGCTATGATTATACCAGCACGAAAGTCGATTTACTAAAAGTGCAAAATGCCGGTGCTCCAAATGTCGTATTTATAAAAATGTTACGGATTTCATTCTATCTCGGTTTAATTTATTTCCTGTGTGTCTTCTTTTTTTCCACTACACATTCTCTGTAATATTACAAATTATTAACTAACCCTTTTTTGTTCAAAATTTTTCTATAAATCAGTACAAATAGTAGACTATGATTTAGGAAACAGTGCTTTTTAGTTACTGTTCAATTTCTACAAATACCTAATAAATCCGCTTCAAGTTTACGTCGCGATACACGACGATGCTAACTTAGGATAAAATAATTGTTTCAATGCGCGTGTGGTTGAGGTTTTGAATTTGTAGCGCCAATATTAGCGGAGATTGTGGTTACATTGATATTCAGCCTGGACCATAATGAAAACTGAATTTTGTCACAGCCAATGGCATGAGAAATTTAGTTATCAGTTATTTAAGCAAATATCATAAGCACTATGTCACGTTGTGACGTTATGTATCGCCACGTAAACTACTCCAGTAAATTCTTCACTTAAAACGAATGTATTCAATGGACTAACGTAGAGACTTAATGTTTCATGAAGCAATATTGCAAGTCGTTTACAACGCGATACACCTCATTTACACGGAGCTTATGAAAGCTGCTTATTTATTACTAATAATAACTAAATGACTTCTGCCTTATACTGTAACAAAAAGATTCTGGTCCAGGAAGCATTTCAACCTAACCACTATCTCTGCTAACATTGCCGCTACAAAATCAAACGTTATGAACACACCTAAACACATTAAATGCATTGGAACTGGATTTCGAATAGTAACAGAATTTTCTATATCAAGATTCCTAATTAGTGTAGCATAAATTATTATCACAATTAATTTCATAATACGCCTTACTACATCACGAGCAGTAACAGTCACTTTATCGGGATGTACGCTTAACCAGCAATATTAACAAAAATTGTCTTAGAGTTGTAGAGAATTATGAACTTTCCGTTGTACACTGTAATTTACAAGCATTTTAGTATAATTTTTTTAATTACGTAACTGCAATAATGAATGTAGTTTCATATGTATTCAGGATTTATTTTCCTGCGATCTGAAATAACAATACGTTACTAATGTATTAATGCCCGTTTTATAGAAGCTTTGATTTTCTAGCGGTACTTTGTTGAAATGCAGCCTGGACCAAAATGAGAACTGAAACATTATTAATAGCTTAAGCTTCTTTCACAAGCACCATTTTAGTGACGTCATGTATCGCTTTGTAATGATATTGTATCAAAAGATATATAATAAGCTTGGATGATTTAGCAAAACACACGGCATTGCTCGAAATAAATTTTTGAAATTTATAAATGTAATTTTCAGATACTCAGCGCAAATCAAAATATACATTTTCAGTTTCACAATTTTTTAACGAGATCAACGTCCTTGGGCCACTTAGGTACTTATTTGCTCTTTGAATGTTAGTAAATTTTTTGGATGTTTAGTCGCTTCCATCATATTTTGACGTTTTGAGTTTCCATTAATTAAAACTATATTAATTTTTATTCGCAAGTCCTGAAATTAGTATTTTTAAGAGATGCCGGGTAAACGAAATTCAAATCTTTCAATGAAATGTAAGAAAACTACGGCTGTGAAAAAAGCCAAAACCCAGGAACAAATCCTCTAGCAGAGCTGCACAGCAGTCACAAGTTGGGCGACAACACCAAAATGAACACTTGGTGTCTGGAAGATCACACCGGGAAAATCGCGAGCTCGGTGCTAAGAGCAAGCGGATTGGCAATCGATCTCAAAAGCTTTTGAAACACCGAAGCAAACAAAAAGACGGCAATAACAATACGCCACATATTTGGCATTGCAACGAGTTGCTGAAACACCTGAACAAACGCGAGCTCATTTCTAATGTTTTCCCGAGGATTCAACTACATATTATCAATGACGAAAACTGGTTATGTGAGAGGACAATACTTGCCCCGAAAAATGATTCTGGAGCAAAAAAAATATATATATATATATATTGGAGGAAATAGTCGGGGAAGTGACAACACACTCTTCCATCGATACAGTAATGTTAACTGACGATGCTGCTACCTACCCCGTCGAGTTTTCAAATTCCTTCGAGTTATCTGGGCTATCGTCCCATAAACTCGAGCTTAAGGTTGGCACTCGAGTTCTCCTGATGCGTAATCTCGACCCGCCCCTCCCCTCAAGGTATTGCAATGGCACCAGATTACACATCACAGAACTAGGAAGAAACATTGTGAAGGCGACAATTCTTACCGGTGCATCTAAAGGGGAAGCCGTTATAATTCCGCGTATCCCAATTATTCCCAGTAATATTCCCTTTGAATTCAAAACATTACAGTTCCCATTAAAAATTTCATTTTCAATGACAATTAATAAATCGCAAGGTCAAACGTTGAAATTGGTGGGAATACACTTGGATACTCACTGCTTTTCCTTTGGTCAACTATATGTTGCCTGCTCGCGGGTATCGAGTGCAAAAAATTTACATGTTTTTCAGAAAATAACAAGTCCTACAATATATATACCGATGTATTAAACTGAAAATACTACTAACATACAGAATATTTTTATTGTTTTAAAAGTTTGATGAAGTTGTTTGGAACAAATACATTTTTGTTATTTTATTGCAGTATTTATTACTACTATCACCAATAAAAATAGCTCTAAAATTAATTGTATGGTCGTATTGACCTGGTGGCAAGGCTTCATTACGTCTACGAAATCAGCCCCTATCGTAGCCGCTTAACCTAACGCAGTAATCCTACTGGGCATAGAGGACCTACAGTTCAACGTGAAATCAGAACCACGTGAGCATTCTGGCGCACTTCACATCACACAACAACCTGTGCCAGAGGTGAAGCTAGAGCTAAGGACCTATGAAAATCCTCTGTGAGACTGGGATTCAAGCTGGGGACTTTTCCATGTCCAGTTGGACGCCCTAACCACTGAGCGACCAACCTCTCAACAAAATCTTATATTACAACACTCTTCCACGCGGACGAAGTCGCGGGTAACTGCTAGTCTGACATAAAAAAAGGGTAGAAAAGGTAACTATTAAAAAGTTGTTAAGTGGATATTACTCTACCAATAATTTGAAACTACAACAGTGATATAAACACTTACCTGAGGTGCCTGAATTGTGACTCCTGCAGTAGTGGACTCAAACACATGCTCATATTCTCCAGCAAACCTGCTAACATCAGTTGAAGTTCCTCCCATATCAAAACCAATCACAGGTAGATTTGTTTCGCGTCCATAAGTAGTCATAGCGTAGCCAACCACTCCACCTGCTGGTCCTGACAAAACAGCCCTAGCTCCATTGAACCTGCAAGCAGTAACTAATGTTCATTAATAGTACAAAATAGCTAATTTATTTGTATGAAATCAATAATTTACAACACTAAGAAAAGCCATTCTGTTTCAGAAAGTGAAGTGCGTAGATAGTGGAGAATGTAGATTTGGCTCAGAACAAGCTGTCAACATACAGCCACAAGACCCTGCTCTATTTTTACAAATGTTAGTTTTGTGGGATAGCTAGTTTAACATAGCAGTAAATGAAACTTCTCTTGAACATACAGATAGGAAACATTATAAACTGTCACCAATTAGATGTTCCTGCTAAACAAAAGAATTCTTTATTAAAAATATATCAAATTTACAGAAATCTCTTAAATGTTCCAACACACTGAAGAATCAAACAATACTTTTATTACATACTTTTTTTATATTTGTATTCTGGTTTTGTATTTAGAACAGAATTAACCATTAAAAAAATAAGGTTTAGCTTAAGTTTAAGTTTAAAATAATTGATACCGCTGTTTTCAATTAAGCGAAAATATATTTATTACAGTAAAGGCCAACACTTACATGTCCATTGGTGTGAGTCCTCCATCGCTCTGCATAAAGAGCACATTGACCCCCTTAAGATTATGCTTGAAGCCAGAAGCAAAACCCTGCACATATCGCTGGATGTGTGGAGTAAGGTATGCATCAGCACATGCCGTGAAGCCTCGAGGAACAATGCGTACCATTGGCATCACTTGATGCGACAGAGACACATGGCTGAATCCCATCTCCTTTGCTATTTTGCCAACAGTTAGCTCATGGTCAGCATAGCTATATGGAGATGTAATGCATAAGAAATTAGTTCATTATAGTTGGATAATTTTTCCATGTTGATAAATATAATATTTACATGAAACTGCCTGGGTTTCAAAATTTGGAAAAGTTTTAGTATTTTTTTAATTGTCAATATGCAGAAATATTTATATTAAAAATGGAATTGTTAATGTTAAATATCAGTTAAAATAGAATTATCTGAACATAATTTAATCTTATACTCAGGATATTTATTTAATGGATACTGCTTTGTTGATATGAGATATGCTCCATGGTTTTCATTCCATTTAAAAATTTGTATCGGGACAGAAATTCTGTCACACATAGACTCTTTGCTAAACAATCCATAAAAATTTATATTTTCTGATCTTAATGTGATTTACAATGTAGTAACTGCTCTAAGTTCTTTCCATTTTAGAACTTATATATATCAGTAACCTACATCATGCAACAAGTTAAAATTTGTAGTGCTATCATGTCTATCATTTGAATAACAGTTTATTGCATCATGTGATACTGTCAATCCTGATATATATTCCTCACCAACAAGCCTTTATATGTAGACACTGAAGGAAGGTTCTTGTCCTCAAATACAGACCAATAATAGTTGAAATGAACATAATAAAAGTGGTCTTAGCTATAGAAGTATTCAAAAACCTATTCATTAGTAACCCAAAATTAATAAAGTAGCAAAACACTGGGTTGCTTTGTTCCTGATCACAGTTCAGGAGCAACCTCGACATGAAATTCCTTTAAAATCCCATAATTACGGATCAATGCTGGATCTATGTGTGCAGTTTGGTGACTAAAGAAATGAAAAACAAGTGGAAATATGACTTCTACAAAATCCCAGCTATACTATTACATACAAAAATTTTCAGGGCAGTTAATATCATTCAGTTCTTTTTGGGGTTTAACTTTTTTTCATGTAACTTCAAACCAAATACTTTTCACAATGTTAGATCATCTGCAGCATTTATTGCTGTACCACTCTGTAGAGCCTCAAAGATGCAATTAAAATGCAGTATGAGCAAAGAAGCATTAGCACTCATTCTGCTTAAGAGTGCTTTAACAGCTCATTGGTGTAGTTATTAAATTTTGTCCCCAAACATAACATTCTCCTGCTCTTGCACTAATATCTTCCTGTTTCCAAAGATAATTCCTGGATGAGTGGTCTAACAACACTGATGACATAGTTCCACAAGAGCATAGTTCTCTAAAACCAGCTGTAGAGCAAGATCAAAAGATCCAAGAAGTTGTCTCGATTTCTGGAAGAATCAGAAGGTGGGTATTTGTGGACCAAGATATTCTTGAGATAGGGTGGTCTTCTGAAGCATATGAGGGGGATGGGTGGCAGTGGGTAGGATTTTGGGAGTATAGATGCATGCAAGGGTAATAGGTGAAGAACATTTCCACTCATGACATTTAATTTCATATTCAAAACATGATGCACCACATCTTCATTAATGTTGAGAAAACATTACCTACACATTATTGTGTCCAAGTTCACAGCAATATCAGAAGTAACTTAATTTAATTTATTTTTTAATTTAATTTAATTGCAATGGAGCACAGGCTCCGGTGGCAATATCCCTACACACCCATCTTCCCCCTATCCTGCACCCACCTACATTTGCCCTCTACAAATTTTATCTTTAAATTCCTTCAAAGTTTTCGGTAAATTATTCATCATTTCTCTTGGTAACTCATTCCAATCCCTGACACCCTTACCTAAAAAAGAGAATCTTCCCACACCCTTGTGCCTGAAATCGAGTGCCAGCTTGTGGTCATGGTCATCTTTTCCCTTCCATGCACTACTTTTCATACCTATTGCAATATCTTTCCATGCCTCATCACCAGTATATGCCGCTTAACTTAATCTCTTGGAGACATAGACTTTGTGTGAACAGCAAGCAGAGAGATTTTCATACCAGCCAATGTCTGTTCATGGCAGGTATCAGAAATCACCAGACTAAGTGGTTTTAAATATGATGGAGATGGAGGAAAATGTAAGAGTTGGAGGCAAGAAACAATATGAAAATCTGCAGAACAGGCTAAAACTACCATATTATTAGTTTCCTGAGTTCGAATGTTGTGTGAAAGTGAGGAGAGTTAGAACAGTGCCTTAACCAACCACAGGCATTTAAATAAAAAAATAACAGAATTGTGAGCATTATTGGTGATCCTGAGAAAAACAGTGCCTTAGCCAACCAAAGGCCTTTTAATTAAAAATAACAGAATTATGTAGCATTATGGATGATCCTGAGTAAAATGAAGTTTCCACAACCATAGGTTTCGGAGCAGAGAAAATGAAACAGGACTCAGTACAGGGAAACCAAGACAAGGTGGGTTGTAAAGGAGGAGACAAGGGGATTGAAAGTATGTTCTTGAGGGTGAATTGTGATTCTTACACTGGAAAAATTCCTGGCAAGATTTGTGTGTGTTGCAATTTATGGCCACACCAGGCCTCTGGAAATGAGCAGGCTAATTACACACTGTCCACTAAACTGGTCCAACCAGCATGACAGATGGTTGAGCTGGTTGTCACAGCCAACATTACACAGGAAGAGGACATCATTTCCCACATCACTTAACCGTGATAAGGATCATCTCTTTCTCTCTCTCTCTCTCTCACACACACACACAATCTCTCTCCCTCTCTCTGTAATAAATTTGATATTTTGAGCTATACCGTGTCTGCTTGTGTTTTAAGTTAATTTGGCCCTAGCAACCATTTATCATTATTTGGAAAACTGAACACAACCTCTAACACTCATATTTTTGAATGATTAAAGTAGCATTAGAACACTATGATTTATGATACTTTAAGTAATAAATTAATTAAAGTAATTAAATTAAATATGTGTTCCATAAAAAACTAGTTTCATCACAAAAGTAATTGTAAATTGTTATATTTTAGTACTAATTTCAATCTGAGATGTTTAGATACTTACGTATAGGAATGAGCGAAGACAACAGCCAGACTGTTGTATCCTTTCTCAAGGAGTCTCTGTAGCCCAGCCCTCAGTTTATTGGTGTCCAATTCTTTCACAACTAACAGCTCCTCACCAGTGGAGCCTCGCACTTTCCTCCACTTGGTAGCTACATCTCCAAGCAAGCAGCGCTCCGACATTGCTGGTATCACTCGGCAGTCCACCTCCAGAACCTCCTCATACAGTACTTCAGGGGTCACAATCTCCTATGTAGATAAAGTACAAAGAAATTTGACTGCTTACTTTCATGGTCACATTTAGATATAACAGCTAACAAAGGAAAGATTTACACATGTGTAAAATATAGTCAAATTATATGATTTATATTACAAAATTTTCTTAAATGTTACAGTAGCTATTAACAGAAGGTATTATTGCACAACTTCAGCAGAAAAATATAACATCTAAATTTTATGCATAAATATGACGGCACTCTGATAAATTCTTAAACTTCGGCACAGATAATGATACTATTGCTAACTTTGAACAATTTGATGATTATAACTTAGATATAATTTTTTTGATACTCCCTAAATCTGTTTATTATATAGGCAATCTAAATTGCAAAGAACATGTAAAATAAATCGATCTTCACCAGAGTTGATGGCAGAAGGTATATAACAAAAACACAAATCACATCATGTGATAAGCCTTGGAGTGTGCACACTTAACATGCCAAATGGCCAATACCTCTCCATTTTAATAAGGTTTTAAACTGAAATATTGTACAATTGTGTTAATCTTGTTTTATGTGTTTGTCACAGATATTCTGCCTTAAACTTTGGTGAGTATTGGGTTTATTTTCATATCAATTTCTAATTTACATTGTCTAAAAGAAGTCTCATTTTCCTTAGCATCTTCATTCATTATTTGTATTACATAGAATAATTGACGTAGCAACATATGGTTAAGGCCAGTCACACCACCCTCGAGACAAGAGACATTAAGGGTGCAAGAATGAGATGTGGATATGTAACATTCACTCACTGGCAAGTCAAGAAAGTTCTTTTGTATCAATGAAGATGGTTGATGCCGATTCTTCCTATAAGAGCAATAAAAATATACAATACATTTAATTGTTCTTACTTGGCTTTTCCAGCGAAAATATAGCCACATCATTAAATTGCTTGTTTAAATTTTCAAATCTAATTCCTTCATTAAAATTCATTGCTGATCCTTATCAAAAGTATTATTTTGAGAAATTCTATAAAACAGTGATAGAAGTTTCCAACAATGTATGAAACCAAAATACAATTAGTATGAAATTCCATAAAATACAATAATGATGGTTTAATTAATAAAAGGAAATTATATGTTTCTAATAAACATTAGAGTCCAATAAACAGATACTTTGCCATGAGCATGGCTTCCTGTGTTCCTTCTAGAAAACATGCATCTGTATTCCCAAAATCCTACCCACTGCCCCCCTCCCCTCCCCCACATTTGCTTCAGCAGACCACACAATCTCAAGAACATCTTGGTCCGCAAATACCCACCTTCTGATTCTTCTAGAAATCGAGACAACTGCTTGGATCTTTAACATGCAATAAAGCTTGCTGCAAACTTGCAGCATGTATCTAGCCACCATAGAAGAATGTTTTCCTATTATTGCACATGCCACTTGCACGATTACACACCTAATTTACCAACTTACCTGCCTTCACAGTACAGCTTCTTATATAGGCCTCACCACTATCTGTCCATCAGCATCAATTGTCATACACTGATAATCTATTCCATCCAACAACAGCCAGTTCCCACAACTCTAACAACTTTATCAATTGTTTTACAGTGAGAACGGTCAAGAGTTTTTTCTGATATTGCTATCCCTATTGAACTCTATGGATAGGAACTGGCCTACCAACATATCTTTTGACATGATGCATTTCCCTGGCCTTAACCTATGGTAAGACAGCACCAGTAAACTTATATTTTATTTTTATTGTATTTAATTTTATTTATTTCTAAAGTGTACGTAAAAATATTTCTGATCCAAATACTCAATGTTTCATTAATTTATTTTTTTATTACTTTTTACAGTCTTTTCCGGTGATCATATTTTCCCATAATTGTTGATTGACCACTCCTCCTCCATTGTCATCCCAACACTTGCCACCAACTTCATTTGTGGCTTCAATCATATAGTGAGTGTTAGAGTGCACACATCTGATCCCCTTGCTGTATGTCTCATTTCTCTATATAATTAAGAATTGTATTGAAACATTGTAAAATGGGTGAAAATTTATGCATTAATTTCAACCCTCTGGCCTCCATGGTGATGGGTAGTTTTCTCTATCTCCTCTTATTTTAATTGCTTAACAGTATTTTCATTGTTACTATTATTATTTTAATAAAAAAATATTTAGACATATTTTGAGCTAGCTAAGTTCTATTGGTGCCGAAAAGTAACTACCAGTTCAAACATTAAATTTCAATTTTTTGGACCTTATGCAATAAGTAAGAATTGGAACCTTACTAATAAAAAAAGAGGTCAATCAAAGATAGGATTTTTGTTCTTTGTAGAAGCATTGTTTTACCAGGTCAAATATCTGAGGCCGTGCTTGATTCCCAATGAAGAGCACATCACGGAAACCACTGTTGATTAGAAGAGCCATGCGTTCACCCTTGCGTTCCAGGAGAGCATTGGTAGCGACTGTTGTGCCCATGCGGATCCATTCAATGAGGCTTCCATCTATTGGCTGGTCTGGCGGCATAACTCTTCCAGTCTCCTGTTCCAAATGAATAACAGAAACTGCCTTTGATGAATTGGTATAGATTATTATTTATAGATAGATCATGGATTGTTTGTTAAGTATGATAGAAAAATCTAGCACTGTTACTAAACAAAACAGAAACATTATCTCTGAATCTCTTCGAATAAACTAAAAAGAACTGTATTAGATGTATATCCATACCAAATGTTATATTCATTACTTCAAAATACCTTAAACAACGCTACCAGTATAAACTGAAATCCCCAATACTTAAAGTATAGGGAACTAAAATCTAAATTATTACTAATAATCAATAGAATGGATAGTTTATCTTCAACAAAAATGAGCAATGTTAATAGTAAGCCCCTTTTCTAGTATTTGATTTTATTCTCTAGTCTTATTGTCAGATACAGTTTAAATATTAAAAGTTAAGCAGTAAAGAAAAAGTGCAGTCATCATCCAGTGTCGTGGCTCTTTTTATTTCTGTGAGGGACTGGAACAAATTACCAAGAGAGATGATGAAAAATTTATCAAAACTGCAGAAAGAATTTAAAGTTCAAATATCTGAAGGACGTAAGTACGCAGGTACAGGAATGGGGAAAAATGGGTATGTAGAAAATTGCGAATGGAGCATCTGTTCCATTGTAATTAAATTAGATTAAACAATATCAGAGCTATAACAAGTGAATGGTTAAGCTCATACAGATGTGAAAGATAGATTGTCTAGTTAAGTATCAATAATACTAGAACTAACTATTTACACTTAAAATACAAATATATGAAACCCATTTTGATACAAGATCAATCCCCAGACTTATAATTTCTTTGCTATATGTAACTGATTTATTTCAAAATTATGCCATGCTTGTGCATTATTGGCGATTAAAATTGTTTATTCTGAAAATAGGCTTAAACGGCACTTGTCTCCATTATCTAAAATAAACATTAAACTTTTAGGATATGTGGTTTTTCTATATTCAGCAAAACTTCAATAAAATCTTTTTAAACTGGAAATAAAAAAATTGTAGGGAAAAATATAAGTATGATGAGTACTTTGGTTGTGAATATGCATACTTAGTATTAAACTACAAAATACATAATAAATGATTCAGAGTTATGAACAGAAATACATAGACAAAATTATCAAAGAGATAAAAAGAAATAGAACTTCATGTAAATTTATATTAAAAAGTGTGCACATTTAATCTCAATCTCATTTGGAGATCCTAGAAACAGTAGTTTTATCAAGAAAAATATAAATTTTAAATTGTAAGTACAACCACAAAATAACAGAGCTGTAAGAGTATTTAATATACAATAAACTCTGTCAACATAGACCTCTACTTGTGGAATTGAGGGTTTTTTTACTATTTTTATGCGGCACAACATATAATCAATCGGTTATTGTAAACAGAACGTCTGAGTTGAGAAAATTTAATTGCAATGGAACAGCTTTCTGTGGCAATTTCTCTAGCTGCCAACTTTCAAATTACTTTAAATTCTTTCAGTTTTGAAGGTCTCTAACTGTAGCGTAGCTAGGTTAACAAGGACCCTGGTGCAAAATATTGGGACCAGATGGGCGACCTGAGCTTTGGGGAGCTCCCCTGAGCTGATTTTGTGGGCCCCCTAAGTCTGGGGGTCCTGGTACACAGCACCGCCTAGCCCTCCGATAGCCTTGACACTGGTCTCTAATGTATGCTGCTGCTGAACTGATCTTATTTTTAAATGACAAGTCAATATGTTTACATTTTATGCCTTCAACTAGCAATCTTCCCTCCACTTTATAATCACAAAAACCTTTAGTGTTCTATACTTGTTCAGTTCCTGGTAAATATCTGGATGCCAGAAAACATGTTAATAAAGTGTTTAGAAAGTAATTGTGGTACTTGGGTGTATACAATTTTAACTTATGAGTTACTATTACTGTTAAGTACATTACATTTTATGCAGTTCTACAACTTCAGTGCACACACTATTTCAATGTAACCATTATTCATATTTAGTACATCATGATAATATGAATAGGATAGAATATATGATATCATAACTGTGATTATCATTAGCATATCAGAATTTACATGTCTTGAAGGATGGAACTACAATCTCAACAATAACTGCGAAATCGAAAGTCTGTATAGTTTTTTTAGTGTTTGGCAATAATGGATCTACAATACATGTTAATACTTTTTCTTCTTTGCTCACATTTCTCAACAAATACCAAAATTCATTCTTTAATAGTTTGGCCTTCAAATAGTGTTAACAATGCCAACATGGTAGGGATAGATAAGATATCAGTGCGATGAGAAAATGAAATAAGACTGTTTGCACGTCACTGCTAGAAGAAGAACAAGATTTAAAGAATGTTTTATATAACTTTTGCTCATACTGTAGACACCCAGAACTATATTAGGTATGGTACAACACAGACAAATTAGATGGGCATTAAACAGAACCACAAAAAACTCACATGAATAGTTCAGAAATAGTGTACTTGACAAATTTTATTACCAATTATTAAAGGACATATAATTCAGTTTTTTAATAATACAGCTGTTGGGGGGGGGGGGGACAACAGAAAATCATTTTTTTTTCCCTCCACATTTAATTCTACTCTCACTTCACCTAAGATATGCCCAAAATGTAGCAGCAATTATTTGGGAACATATTAACAGAATTCTAGGCACATTTTTTTAATCAACTTTTAACATTAACATGTGAAATTTAATTAATAGGATTTACAGAGACTCGCATGATTTCCAAAATAACTATAGTTTTGTCCACAAATTAATCAAACATTACAAACATTTGGGGAAAAAAGACAGAAAATAAATGGCAAATTAAAAAAAAAAAAGGGAGAAGACTTTAAAACATGAAGTGTTTTTAGAGATAAACATAACAAAAATGAAAATCATTTCACAATATCTTGCACCACACATTTCACTAACAATACACCATCCAACTACTTTTGGTAATAAAGTTATTTTCTCATGTTGGATGAAGAACGTCTTTATTTATTGACTTGTTCTTTCATTACCTCCTTATGTAATTTGTTCCCTACCCTCATGCCCCTACCTGTAAATGAAAATTTTCTATTGCTTTAAGAAATCAATTGCTAATTTATTATTATAGTCCTGTATTCTGTTCCACAAAGTGCACCTATACTTTCCACTAATATTTATCGAGGCCTCATTGCCAGGATATGACTTAAACATGACAACAATTCTTTTCATTCATATTCTATTCTGCAATAACTCCCAAATGGAACTAATTTTTTTCCTATATGTATAGCTATTACTAACAACTTGTAGAAACAATGCTGTCCTATCCACCTACGGAAAATGCCAGATTTTTATCTAATCATTGAAATAATGATATTTTTAAAAAAGTTGGCCTTATGCTTTACACTTGCTTAACGTCTTATAAAGTACGAATATGGTTTCTAAAATTATAATATTCAGCGTTAGTACTGGTTGAAAAACTATTACGTATATGAAATTCAGTCCTTGGACTCCGATACACATTGTTTGAAAAATGAATACAACAATTGGTACTTTCGCGCTTCGGAAGAGTTCTTACGTATGTCAATCGACAAAAATGTACAGTACTAATACAAGTGGGAATTCTCCTATTTAAAGCATTTTCTTATGGATTTACGGTACATCGACATCGAGGTAACAGGAGCCTGGTGAGGATGGGGACAAGGAACACACAGTAGTTCCGTAAAGGCTTTTTGAAGGAACCATCCCGGCACTCACCTTGACTGATTTCTGGAATCCATGAAAAACCAAAATCAGGATGGGATCGAATACGCATCCTTACAAATACCAGGTCCGATCTTTAACAGCTCGCAGAGCTCCGTGTGCGAATTATAGCTCACGGATGTTACCCAACAGCTCCGTCATTGGTGAAAGCATAGCACAGAATACAGTAACACAAAAAAGTAAATTCATCATCAAAACCACAGAAGAATTATGAGAAAAGAGTAGGCAGTGCCGCCGTTGGCTCAACTTGATTCGACTGCCGTGCGCCCAGTGCTGAACAAAATAATAGAGAGATTCATGTAACGCTGTCTTACAAGGGCGTAGCCAGGTACGGGCAGGGGGGGGCAGCTGCCCCCCCCCCCTAGCTGGACTCGGGTTGAGCTCGATCAGAGTTCTGCCGAACCGAAGAGTAAACAATGTTAAGTAACTTTCAAAAATTAATTCGGTTCGTTCGATTTAAACCTGTTTTTTACTGCTATTTGCGGGAAAACAGACGTTAGCGAGGGCGGGACAGCACAATGGGCCACGTACGGCGCTGCTGACGACTCTTAGATCGGTTACACACTGGGCGGTTTCGGCCGCGGCGGAAAGTTTTCCGTCGCCGTCGTTCCAGTAGTGGCGCGAGGGATCAAATGGGAGCTTACACACTGGGCTTACACCCACGGCAGAGCTGCCGTCGACGGCAGGTATGCAGCCGTGCGCTGCCACTACATTCGACGGTAATTTGACCGCCCCAATCCAGACAGTCGCCCATGTGGTCAAATAGGTGCTTGCACACTCGGCGATTTTTTAACCGCTTGTGCGCTTTGTCTGTTTAAGTTAACATTTTTTGAATTTAAAAATCGTAATGTAAGTTAAGTGATGATGAATACTGATCTTCTCATATCGTTAGCAGTTTTAACAGACAAAACTATAGATTCTTTTAAAGATCGGAACGCTGCCAGGAACGCTTGGAAAGAAGTGTGCCTTGAAATTAGGAATGATTTTGACGAAATGAAAAATGCCTTTGGATAGTAAACTTTTGATCACGTATTTACATAAATTTTTAGAGCTTCAACTAGAAGTTGAAAAATGTTGAATCACATTTTATAGAAAGATTTTGATGTTTAATACTATCTATATAATTGTGTCCTTATATCTTAGACATTTGCCAAGGAAAACTTTCAACATTCGCAATTCTGTGGATCGACATTTTTCCCTCTTTTTTTTTCTTCTTCTTCTTTTCTTCTAACACAGCAGTGACGAATACAGTGAGACAAGGGTGTTCAGTAACTTCGGCATCATCTTCGCCATTTACTTTCGATTTTTCTTTTTAAAGTTATAGTTATTAAAACACTTAACAGATTACAATCTAATCACAAAAGTTTAACTAGTCGATTGTGCTTGTAAGTATAAAAAGCAATATAACTCAACACTGATAGTTGATTAGTGATTACACAGTGAATAAATGTAAGTTTTAGCCATTAGGCTATATGGCATAGTGTATTTTTCAAACTTTTCTTGTACATCTATTCATATTCACCTCAAGAAGTTTTCACCCTAATTAACATAAAATAAATATAGTGGATTGGAATTATATGAAATTAAATGTTTATTTATAGTAGGCCCATGAGAAATCTGCTTACTTCAAGGTGATTGCCAGCATTTCCACATGTTAAATACAATTCATCAACTGGGTATTCCTCCTTTGAATGCCTTACTTAAGTTTCGCAAGCAACTGTCGAAATAAACATCCCAAAATAATTGAAAAACTTGGTATCGCCGTTCCTAAAATATTCTGTTTTCCTTTGGCTTTTTCTTTACCTATTCTATGGCTATAGAACCTTCAAAATAAAATTTTTAAAACTTAACTACGAAGTAATAAACACCAAATTAATTAAATTAACTTCTAATTTCACAAAATGAGACTCAGGTCATCAAAAGAAAGGTACTGACGTCCGAAAACGTCATCTTTTACCAGCTCTTCATAGCAGCGAAAATTTTACCGCTGTAATAGCAGCAACAGTTCTACCGCCCGAATATGTAACACATCTCAAATTCTGTAGGCGGCGACGGTTAAGTTTCCACTGCGGTGAAAATCGCACAGTGTGAACCGGCCTTAATGGATTGTGCATAAACTACGTGGCCTCGGTGCTAGAGGGGGAGGGGGTTGGCTGGAAAGCTACGCTGGGCTTCTTTAAAGGGGGGGGGGATTTCCGAGCCAGGCCACGTAGCTTTTCTTTCATATTAAGATACAGAAGCATGTGAATAATTAATTCTGTCATTTTATTATCCCCGCTTGTAATTTATGATAGCCTGACAAGAGAAAACAGTACAAAATGACTTCAGGAATCATTATGAGAAAAAGCTACGTGTGGGGGGGGGGGGAGAGACAAAAGCCACGTTGGGGTACGTGGGGGGGGGACGGGGGTTCACAGGAGGCCAAAATGGAGCTACGTGATTTATGGACGGTCCTTAAGCTGCGTATCGATTATGAGCGGCTGCTGCGCGAGCCATGTTCGAGCGTGCCAAACCGGTTATTTGCCGCGCGAACCATTTCTGTTGACGAGCGCGGCTTGCACTGCAAACTATCCAGGCACTGTCTTTTTGTGAAGCCACCGTGGACATTTCACGTGCGCGAATAGCCGCAACTTTCACTGTGATCCGATACACTGTATTCTAGAAACCTAAACGAAAAATGATTTGGTGGATATGGAAATTGTATTTTAATTGAATACAGTATGGCGAGAAACTCATGGAAGACATTAGATATGAAGCCATCGAGGATACAATAAACAAATTTTACGAGATTAACAATCGTAGAGTTTCTAAAATAATTAATTGAGCCAGTGCACTCAATTTCGGGAGGCATTTCAGTTACTGACGCTGTCAAGATTTCTAGTAATTGGAGACTCGTGTACTAGCCTGCATTACCTTTTTCGAGTTTCAAAACAATCATTGATTTGACCAGTTTCAAATGTTTCTGACGCACTATGCGAAGCTCTGAAAGAATGGTCAAAGATAAGGTAATAGCACCCGTTTAATATTATTTTTTTTTTTATTGCTATTCAATTTTCTGTTGCCATTCTTAACGAGAACTTACTCCTTACTTAGGTAAAAGGCGATTCTATATAGATTCGTTGATTGGAGTTTCAAGTGACGGTTGTGGTAGTGATGGAGGTGATACCATCTGAGTCTGATTAGGCTGCACAATTGCTATTACACAAAAAAATTTGGCACCGTACAATTGTATTAAAAGGCAGCCGTTTTTGTTTTCCATGGCAACAAACTGTCTCTGTGCCGCGCGACCAACTCGAACAAAGACATCCCGTCTTAACTGTGATTAAATACCGATAGATTTCAGGCTGACCCGACCCGCACACAGCGCATCCGATCGTTTATACTGTGATATAACCAGAGAGCGCGCTAATAATCTGTTCTTAAAAGTAATTAATTTGTATTTTCCATAAGACTAACGATGGCTTTTAATATAGTATTACATATAGTAACTATAATAACTGCATTCGTTTGTATTTTATTTATTTTTATTACTATCAAGCGATTGTGAAAAAGTCGATAGTGTAAGAGCTAATTTGTGACAAAATATTTATTACTCTTGACTTTACAGTATATTTGTCGTCGGATATGAGTTGGGTCGGTCCAACGGTCAAGTTGTTTCTCATTCTGTGGTCGTACCTATACTGCTACATACTGTGTTACAGCCCAGCTCCTGGGTACCTTCCTGGAAATAAATTTTCTGTAGATGCTAAAACCACTAATTTGAAATTAAAATTTAATCATTGTTGCTTGCAGACTTACTTGCCTCTGCTAGTATAGTCTAATTAATTTGTTACTCAAACTTTCTGTCACTTTAAAAATATCCATGAATATTGCAAAAACATGTTTCATGACATTATCATCAATCAGCAGCTAAAGATGTTAAGAACTTCTTGGAGAAAATACCGGTCGCTGTAATGATGAATACTGCTCACCAGAAGGAAGTAGAAGACAATTATAAATCGTGTCATCTATAATATCTACGATTATTTTCTGTGCTACACCGTACAAATAACTTGCTTTGAAGATGCAAAGAGCAACATCAGGGTGTTCTTGAATACCTGCTGAAACTAAGAATTGATTCAAAGTGTTCTGGTTTTGAAACAGCATATTGAAAAATTTAAGAAAAATGTGATGTATATCTCCCACAGATTCAAAACGAAATCATTGCCCTGTGCGGCTTGGTCGTTAAAAATGAAATTGTGTAGGCCGCAAAGATGGCTTTATACTTATATTGTGTGCCAGATGAGTCGTCTGATATAGCTGGGAAAGAAGAGCTTTTCATAAAAATAATTTATTGACGAAAGATACAAATACAATCCGCCAAAAAATCTCTCAGATTCGTAGAACCGTTTATAGCATTAGAAATCGACAGGTTTTTTCGAAAACGAAGGACATGGGCCTAATAGTTGTGTTAGCCAATGATGTGAGGTGTGTTCTACATTGGCGGGGGATATTGATAGGGTTCAAAGTTTTTTAAACAGAAATATAAAAAAAGCCTTGTATTTTCATTGTGAAAGCCACAGACAACATGGTTGTAAATAATTTAAATCAAATTATAGGAATATGGAACACAATTTGTACCACAGAGTACATCATAAACTTTTTACAAAGAAAGAACGTGCCATATATTTCAGCTTTATATGAGACTCACTGGTCTCAAAAATATACGTGTTTTGCTATTTTTAACAAGAATTTTGAAGACATTGACAAAAGACTTTCGAATGTTTCTAGGGAAGAAAATGATGCGGCGAGGAAAGGTGCTTACCAGTTATAGTGCGCTGCTACTAAGTCAGAATTCATTATATGCGTTGGATTGAATACTCAGGATTACTGGAACCTGTTGCCACTGCGTAAAAATCAAAGACGATCGACATGGGAGTAATGTCTGTCATAAAAGATTATCGCAGCGACGCGGACACGGAGAGCTAAAATATTTTAAACACATCTACCAGTACTGCAGCTTCCATTAAAACCGATTTGAAAGTCCGGCGCATTGTATCTGTCCAACAACGTCGTTCGCAATCACCCTGCTCAATCTCTATACGATTTTTGAAAGGAATCTATTTTCATACCTTATTTAAATTCCTTGATAGCTTCTATGGAGTAGTGTTTTAGGATTATACATTGCACTTTTACACGCTTTGTTTTAAATTTAACTCTAGTTATTTAGGAAATAGTCAATTATAGTAAGTATTTAGTTTTAGATCAATTTACATGTATCACAGAAAAAATCACGTCAGTTTGAAAAATAATCTGTTTATCTAATAAGCGCTGAAATTATTACTTTATTTGCAAAGAATTTCATATATTGCCAGCAGCCGAGAAAACCCTTTCTGCCTCCTCATTCGTTGGCTTGATTGAAATGGTCATAAATAAAAACTTTTTGAAAAACTTAACAACTTTCTGCACTTCTTTGAGATCATCATATCTGGGAATCACCTCAGTATGTGGAATATCCAGTGCTATGATCGCGCTTTGTGCTTCAATTGTGGCTTCCAGGTCTTTGTGGTCTACGTCCGAGTGAGAGGTTTTTCTATGCTCTCAATTTCTTTCAGTGGTTTTTTTGTGGGGGGGAGGGGTATAAAACATCGACAACTGCCAATTGTGTGCTGTGTGAAAGTACAATTGCAGGTACGAAGGCAGAAAGTTTTCCATGACGCTTGTTCCATTAGATCTTTTGCCGATAACAGCAGTTTCAACAGCAACACCAAAGCCTTGACCAAACTGATGCAATGCTCCGTGGTTCACGAAACCGTGTATTCTAAGCAAGCTGATATTAAAATGTGTTACTTTGTGGTGAACATAGCCCCGGGTCCACACGCTTAGCACTTGCCGAAAACTCCAAACCTTTACAAACGCTTGGTTAATTGTGGGGAGCCGAACATTGACAGCCACACACTTGCGAATGCGCTGGTATGTTTTGGAGAAGAAAGCGTGAGGGACTTCGATGTTGTGTTTGATATAAATTTTTGCTTAACCTATATTTATCATAAAAATTTAAACGAAAATGAAAATATAACGAGAAAGATGGCGAAGAAGATGGTGGATGTTAAAAAATCCATAGAAACCGTTCCAGTTATAATTTCATTCATGTAACTATGTTTAGTATGTAGTTTCATGTATGTATTTCATTTAATATAATTAGGGGCCTATATGAATTTATTGTTTTATATTTGAAATTGTATAATAATTATTGTTTTTACAGTATTATAATGTCTTTATCAATTAATTTTTGACTGCAAAGAATTTATGGAAAATAACTTAATGAGCTACTTTATGACTTTTATTTTGCTTATGGCTTTACGCCTTGTCAGTAACGAGGTTATTAGAGGCGGTAATAGACATGGGGCAAGGAATGGGAAAGAATTCGGATTTGGCCTTTTTCTGAAGGAAGCATCCCGGCATTCGTCTAGAGTGATTTGGAGAAACAATGGAAACCGCAAATCTCAATGCCCGGATGAGGATTCGATCCGGCGTCCTGCCGAATGCGAGGCCAGATGGTTAATTGCTCACCCACTACGCTCGGTGACCACGCTTCTTTATGACCCATCTTGATAACTTCTGCCGGAAGAGATATGCTGATTTTGAACACACATTTGTTGCCGTGAGTCAAATGTCACCTTGAAGGATACAGTTAAACGGGGCAATACAACTGGTAAAAATGAGTCGGACTGGAAAGTGACGACAGGGAGACACGGTGACGAAGACTGAAACATGTTTTCACCCCATTTTACGGATTGCGGATTCGCTTAATTAGGTGCTGGATCCGCCAGACTGCCAAATGATGCCGGATCCCGCATTGCTGGATTGCAGTCCCTAGCTACATCCCAGCTAAAGTTTAAGTAAGTCATTGGTTGAATTAAAAAAAAAAAAAAAAATCACGATGTTTCTGCCAATGCTACAAGTTAAAATTGTTTGATTATGAAGTCGCACTATGGTATAAACTATGGAAGGACAAGGGTATGACAACAGAAAATCTAAGAGAACTAGACCTTATGAAAGAGTTAAATAAGATGGAAATATTCTAGATATCCAACTGACCTGTCTGTGCATGCTTGGTGTACACAGAAAACTTTTACAAGAAAATTGTGATAAAATTGCAGATGAAGTAGCTCGAAAATTATTATTAGTATAATTATATATACTAATTAATTAAATTATAATCAATTAAAATATAATAATATTAATTAATTATTCAATTAATAGAGTAAATATGTATTACATTAATAAAAGTTTTTTAGCATATGTATTATCAGTTTCTCTTGCCTGCCCCCCCCTAAACAAAATCCTGGCTACGCCCTTGCTGTCTTAACGACATATATTGATTCTTTCTATGGGTATCGTATCTTTAAACCTAGTATATCACATTAGACCAACAATATGTCAGCCGTTGTTCGAATGATGAAAAACAGGTAGACCTACGAAGTGATTAGGTGAAAAATAATTATTACAAATTTTATGTAAATCGAAAACCGTATTGCCAATACTGTGGACGAAAAAGCATATTGCGCCGATTCTAACCAAACTTGCTAGTTCGTTCTACAGTGACCGATTTGAAGAGAGGTTATCCTCCTCCGGTAATTACTGATGTACCCCAAGTTCCCCAACCATAAAATCTGAGTAAAATGTCACCACCAACCTAGTTTTAATGTTTTTTGTCTTCTTCTTTTCCCAACATTAGGGGTCGGAGTTTCCTCCGCTTTCCTGGTCTACAGCGTCCTCTTCTGTCAGTCCTATATTCACGAGGTCTTTCTTTATTAGATCCTTCCACCTTATTCTTGGTCTCCATGTGGATTTATTTCCTCCCGCATCCCACATGAATTCTTGATTGGCTCTTCCTCGCTGCTCTCATGACATGACGGTATAACCTTAATCTTCCCTTTCTGATGACTTCACCAGGGGCGTAGCTACTATGGGGCTAGGCGGTGCAGTGTACCGGGGCCCCTACGCTCAGGGGGCCCCCAACCATACCTCAAGGGGCCCCAAAGCGCATCTCTGGGGGCCCCCAAGCGCAGTTTAGAGGGCCCACGAGCCCTCTCGGCAAACTAGCGACCTTTTTTTTTTAGCTCTACCGTCGTCTAAAGGGGCCCCTGAAACACAGGAAGACCCCCACTAAGGGCCCTCGCTGCTCAGGGGGCCCCCAACCACTGCTCACGGGGCCCCTAAGGGCAACTCAAGGGCCCCCATCCTCAGCTCAGGGGGCCTATACCAGCACACGAAGCAAAAAAAAGGTCGCCCGTCTGGCCTGAGGGCCCAAAATAAATTTTTTGCACCGGGGCCCTTGTTGACCTAGCTACGCCACTGGACTTCACTAATACTACCCACTTCAGTTATTAAATTCTTTCAGTGTTTCTAGTAAACTGTTAATCGTTTACCTTGGTAAGTTATTCCAGTCCACGACTTCCATTGCTACAAAAGAAAAAAAAAATTCCGATAGTTACACTTGCTACTGAGGGCCCAAAATAAATTTTTTGCACCGGGGCCCTTGTTGACCTAGCTACGCCACTGGACTTCACTAATACTACCCACTTCAGTTATTAAATTCTTTCAGTGTTTCTAGTAAACTGTTAATCGTTTACCTTGGTAAGTTATTCCAGTCCACGACTTCCATTGCTACAAAAGAAAAAAAAAATTCCGATAGTTACACTTGCTACTTCATAAGGTAGAACCATACATTACCGCAACGAGCTCTATGTCTAACGTGACCATTTTAAGTCCTGCTTTGGGCGGGACAGCCCCACTTTCAAGCTGTCTGTCTCGCCTGTTCCCAGCAAGAGTAAAATGTCCCGCTTTCGCAAACAAAACGACAATTTAATATATCTATCAAGGTCTAAAACATACGCGGTTTTTGCCAACGTATGGGCCATTGCTGATCACACAAGTATTTATTAGCAGCAGCCAACATATTATGGAAATGTTAGACGAGTTTTCGCTTATTTTCATCTACGTCACAGATCAGAAAATCACTAGCTGGAACGCTGAGAGCGTTGCTGCTGAAGACCGTTGGGCGGAATTATTTCAGTTCTTCCATGCTAACACTAAACTGTACAAACTTTCGAGTAACTGTTAAGTACGTTATGTGCCCGCCTGGAAGTAATCCACCTGTCGAAAGAGTTTTTCTCTAATAAATAAAATATAGACCAGTGACAAGCACATTTAAATGTCGCAGTATTGAAAGCCATTTTCATTACTAAGACAAACATAAACAAATCATGTAATCAGCTCCATTCCTACTCGAAAATTAGACCCAATATTTTGAAATTTATTTTTTCCACTGATAAATACAAAACAAGTGCCTAGTTAATTTTTTAATTAATTTAATTTAATTGCAATGGAGCACAGGCTCCGGTGGCAATTTCCCTACACACCCATCTTCCCCCTATCCTGCACACACCTACATTTGCCCCCTACAAATTTTACCTTTAAATTCCTTCAAAGTTTTCGGTAAATTATTCATCATTTCTCTTGGTAACTCATTCCAATCCCTGACACCCTTACCTAAAAAAGAGAATCATCCCACACCCTTGTGCCTGAAATCGAGTGCCAGTTTGTGGTCATGGTCATCTTTTCCCTTCCAAGCACTACTTTTCATACCTATTGCAATATCTTTCCATACCTCATCACCAGTATACGCCCTGTACACTCCCATGACCCTCCTCATCCTCCTCCTGTCTTGCAATGAATCCCATTCCAGCTCCTTTATCATATCCGTCACTGATTGCGTTCTGCGATAATTTCCAGAAACAAATCTAGCAGCCCTTCTTTGCACCCTCTCCAACTCCTGTATTTGATGCGTAAAATGAGGGTCCCACACTACACTACCATATTCGAGCAATGGTCTGACCAAAGTTTTGTAACCCAATTCCTTGACTTCTCTCGTACATCCCCTCATAACTCTCTCCAAGAGGTGCAGAACTTTGAAACCTTTCCCTACCACCTGTCCTATGTGTCCTGCCCAGTTAAGTTTGTTATCAAAAGTAATTCCAAGATATTACGTTAGATGTCAGACACTAAGACTAGGTAACTCAGATAACATGTAATACATTCTGCTTACTGAAAGTGTTCTAGTACAATTAAAAAAAAATACAAAATAACTCCGGCGTCCTGTCCTGATAAAAAAAAAATTCATGCGTCCTGCTTTGACAAAAAAGATAAAAGGTCACGTTATCCACGTCACACAGCGGCCGATCCTTTGGCCTCTCCCGGCCACCAATACCACACGCTTTTACATTTTTTCGGCAAGTTTCCATTTTTGAAAGTAACAGAAGCCAGCATATGTATTTAAATATACCTGAAATGTGACCTCCAGGCTTATATACCTAAAATGTATTTATATTGCTAAAAAAACAAACAGACTGATGTAATGCTTTTACTCAATTTTACCGATTCCATTTTACAGCCGTGAATGGATGATTTTCGCGTAATGTGAAACGCCTTGTCCCTTAGCTTGAGAAAAACTCACTCCGAACTAACGAAAAATCAACAGTGAACATTGTTTGAGAAGAATAAATGTCTACCAACGCGCAGCCAATCGAAAACCTAACGGATATCTATCAAATGCGGTTTTAAAATAATGCCGAACAGACTGACACCATTGCACGCAGTTTCTCCGCAGTCCTGAGTGAACGTACGATTTAACGTAGAATTCGAAAAAACTACATTCTTAATATTCTTCACTTCATTATAAGCATTATTGCAAGTTAGATTGGAGTCGTCGATAATAATTCTGTAGAAAATGATAATAAAACAAATCTATTAGCAGTTAATTTTTACTTTTTAACTAGCCTCTTTAAGTCTCTTTCTCATTTTTTTGCTTGGGACTTTAGGCCTATGCCTTGTCCACGTTGGTGTCATTAAAACCAGAAGAGGTTGACGAACAAGGAACGGAATTCAGCCATAGATTTTAAAGAAACTATTCCGGCGTTCGCCTGCAGTGATTTCGGGAAAGCATGGAAAACTGAAATCTGAATGGCAGGGCCGGACGAGTATTTAAACTCGCGATCTCCTGATGGCTAGGTCCGAGCGTTACTGCTCACCCACAAGACACGGTACAAAAAAATAAATTGGAGCCGTCTACTATCTTCAAGTAATAGCAAACACCGGGTTGCTTATTCGCTTCGAAGACCACTAAATAATGCGGGAGAGGCGAAATGCATTTACCGCAAAATGTTTATAACACCGTTTCAGCTAGTCAACGTTTTATAACGCACGTTCAAGGTTTGAAAGGAATGAGAATTTGTCGACGATTGTGACGTGAACCCAAATACTCGCTGTAGATAACCTTGACACTACCTTGAAGTGTTTAGTAGATCTAGCTTCATAAATCAGATTCACAGTTGACAGCCGTCCACAGGGTAGCGTATTGGGACCATTGCTATTCATTATTCTAATGAATAATTGTGTTGATTGTTTACTATCTGAAATTAGATTGTTTGCAGATGACATAATGCTGTATAAAAGCATCAAAACGATAGAGGATTGTAAACAGTTGCAGGGTGATCTAAACAGGATATCTAATTGGGTTGGTAAACATGGAATGAAGATAAATGCAAAGAAGAGTCAGCTTATTACATACACAAATAAAAAACAAAAGGTTAATTATGAATATTTTGGGCCCCCCTGAGCAGCGAGGGCCCTTAGTGGGGGTCTTCCTGTGTTTCAGGGGCCCCTTTAGACGAAAAAAGGTGCCAGTTTGTCGACAGGGCTCGAGGGCCCTCTAAACTGCGCTTGGGGGCTCCTTGAGGTATGCTTGGGGCCCCCTGAGCGTAGAGGCCCCGGTGCACTGCACCGCCTAGCCCCATAGTAGCTATGCCCCTGCTCTTTGTATGTAATTAGAATTTTAATTCAATTTGGGTGTTGCTCCATTTATTTGCTAGAAGCTCAACACTAACAACGTATTGTTTTAGGGGGCACGTGAACGTTGGAGCCAAGCTAGACGTGAGGAAGAAATCGCATTCGATTACCGTAACGGGCGTACAGATTTCTGAAATTAGTTCAGGAAAATGTAGGGGAGCTCCCTTCATAAATAAAGAGGAAATACAGCTCATAAATGTCGAACAGGCAACAAAATAACTTTACGTGCAGTTTTATAGTGAAAATCGTCCCAGTAGAATGATGGCTACCTATAGACTACTATATCCTCCGGATTCGAATATAGAATGTCGTTTTAGTAACCGGTAACAAAACCAGGTATTTTTCATGGTGGAAACAATGTAGAGACAAAAACTATTCATAAACTCATAAAAAATTAAGCCCCTTCCAAAATATGTATCTCAAAATTTGTTGTGTTGCTACCTCAAATCCGAAGGGCCGTTTATATCGTGAGTGGGCCGGCCTCGGTAGCGTAGGGGCTAGAGTGCTGGCTCCGCGTGCCGAAGGCCGCCGGTTCGAATCCGGCCGCGGGCATGAATGTTAAGTGTTGTGTGTCTGTGTGAATGTCCTGTCCGTCCTGTGACGTCTATACACTGAAAGCAATTATAATTACCTTGAGCTGGCTGTATGGCCTCCGTTGCCAAATGCCATTAAAAAAAAAAAAAAATTATCGTGAGCGGGTACATTTCACGTTTGTGTCAAAAATCTGGCAATGATAGTCTCAATTTAGAACTTGGAAATTATTTAGAACCAAGTATTAAAGCAGTTATACTAAATGAAAAGAAAAAAATAAGTCTTCTGATACAGAAGTTCATGAATAAGTTAAAAATGTTTCCAGAGGTTACAACTGGAAAACGGCTACATGTACTGGGAAAATGGAACCACTCCTTAGTTAAGAGCTAAAAAATTTTGGGCATAAGAGGAAGCATATACCATTAAATCGATTTGTTTTTCTTATATATGTACACCTCGTCAACGTCGAGGTCGTTAGAGGCGGGGAAATGTTGGGGAAATGAACAGCCATGACATTTATAGCAACCATTCCAGCATTCGCTTAGAGTGATTTCGGAAAAGCATGTAAAACTAAAATCTGGATGGCCGCAAGGGATACGAACCTGCATCGTTATTGGTGGAGTCTGGTAACACTATAGTTTTTTAGAAAGAACCGCACCGCAAGAGTGACATTTACAGAACATCTACGAAAGCAACTGAATTTATCTGTCGAATGTGATGTCCCCACACCACTGAAAAAATTAGTCAGATGTTTATTCTTGCTTCTGGCTTTACGCCTCGTCTACGCCGAGGTCATCAGAGGCGGGAAAGAATTAGGGGCAAGGAACGGGAAGGAATTCGACCATGGAGTGATATAGCATGGAAAATCCAAATCTTGATGACCGGAGGGGATTCGAACCCGCGTCCTCCCGAATTCGAGACCACGTAACATCGTAAATAGAATGTTAATGTTATAGTTTTTAAGCAGTTAATTAATTATGCAAGTTCGGACCTTTTCGCCACCAAAGGAATGTTGGAAAATGTTCTGAAACGTTTAGGTTTCAAATAAGAAGTCAAAAGCTGCTGCAAGACAACAAACACTTTTAATCGCCGTCAATGCTTGCTGTGACCACCACCTTACAACATGACCGTGGATTTTTATATCGTGACTGCCAAAGATGCAGGTTCTTGCGTTTGTTAACACTTCCACCAGCTCGATAATGAGTTCGACCACCGACAGTTATTAATTACGCTAGTTCCTGACAATGAAGTGGCTGTCTTTTCTTCTGTATCACCGCCTACTTTCACTGTTCTGAACTATTTAACATCCCTCACTAGTTAAATCATACTTCGCGTTATGTAAGAGATCGTGTGAAACACAATTGGCCCTATTTTCCCATGACATAATGAAAGTTATCGATGCAGGTTCGCAAGTTGGTGCTGTTTTTTTTGGATTTTCAGAAAGCTTTTGATTCTGTGCCACACAACCTACTTTTAGCGAAGATTCGAGCTTACGGTATTTCGGCTCAGATTTGCGAGTGGATACGTGATTTTCTAACTGGTCGATCACAGTATGTCGTTGACGGGGAAGCCTCTTCTACGATACATGTTACTTCGGGCGTTCCTCAAGGAAGTGTAATAGGTCCACTTCTTTTCTTAATATTTATAAACGATCTAGATGACAACGTCAAATGCTGGTTGCGATTGTTTGCCGACGATGCGGTTATCTATAGGGAAATAAGGTGCTTAGAAATTCAGCGCGATTTGGATTCTATTTTCGATTGGTGCCGTAAATGGCAGCTTACACTTAATTGCAAAAAGTGCAAGGCAATGCGGATAAGTAACAAGAAGAATCAGTTTGTTCACGAGTACAAAATAAACAATTCAGCTGTTGACACGGTTGATTCCGTGAAGTATGTGGGGGTGATAGTACAAAGCAACATGAAATGGGACATGCACATAACTTCCGTCGTAGGCAAGGCTAATTCTAAATTACGATTCATAGGTCGTATTTTGAGGAATTGTAATGCTCATACAAAGGAGATAGCGTATAAAACACTAGTGCGTCCGCATCTGGATTACTGTTGTGGGGTTTGGGATCCGTATCGCAAGGTTATGATTGACTCAGTTGAGAGGGTGCAGAGGAGAGCCGCTAGATTCGTGACTTGTTACAGCCCTTATGAAAGCGTCACAGAATTGATACATAGATTGGGCTGGGATAATTTGGAAGACGTAGCTTGCGTTCGAATTTATTGGAGAATAAGCGAAAAAATTTAAATTTCGAGTGCAATGAAATACTTCTTCCGCCAACCTATTTGGGTCGTAATGACCGGAGGGATAAGATTAGAGAAATAAGATGCCGTACTGATGCTTATATGTATTCCTTCTTTCCTCGCACTATTCGGAATTGGAATGGGCGGGTTTAAGATTGGTGCTTAGCACCCACTGCCACACACAATGTTTGTGATTTGCAGAGTATGAATGTAGATGTCGGAACCGCGCATGACACACGACTTGCCTCACGGCAAACGCGCCCGCTCACTTGCGAGTCCTCCTCCAGACTCCTGAAACTCGTCACGTGACGCTTCAGGCATAGATATATCTTGTATCCTTGCAACCAGAATGTTACTGCTCACCCACCAAGCTACTTTAGCTGTTCAGACGGTCTCCGCGTGGCGTGAAGAATAGTCAGCGGAATCACTGATATTAATTGGGTACGGTACGCAGGTTGGAAATATTATTTCATTGAAATGAGTAAAAATATGAATAATAGCACACTGCTAAGAAAAATTCGTGATGCTGCCCATATACATCTTAATAAAGTCAACCAACATACCTTCCACATACGTACAGGAGTGATTAATTGAAAATATTTTCCATTGCACTATCTTGATACCAAGCCGTCCCGATGACTCAGTTGGCTACGGCACCGCGATGGTGGTTAATAGAGTATTGGTGGTGGAAGAAATTTTCATCATCAGGATTTGACTGGCAGGATAGGAAAAGTGGTGGTGCACAATTCCTAATCACCAGATTGTGCGCTAAAGCCCTTCCGTAGTGCGTTTGAAGAGAGGGCAGAGGCTGGCCGTCCAGTAGACGAATATCTGCGCGAACTGTGTTAGCGCGTAGATACCCCGTCCACTGAAAGCAGATTCGCGCGACTCTTTTGCCAGATCTCTGTTGTATTCCGCAACCCATTTCATTTTTTTCCAAATGCCAGTGAATATAACAAAATAAAATACAACAATAGTTTCTTAACACATATTTATTTACATTTTAATCAAGAATATAAACATAAATTTCTTTGTTTAGGCTCTAGATTGACAAAGTTTCCATTCTCACATCCTATCATTGACAACACCTTTTTTTAATTCATTTTAATCTTATACCGCATTAGATTGTCTTGAAAATATGTTTTATGTTAAGTGAAAAATAATTGCTTGAAAATGAGACTCAAAAAGTACTTTTTTATGGCTTATGGCGTCAAGGTCATTAGAGGCGGGTAGAACTGGGACAAGGAACGTGAGGGCATTCGGCAATAACTTTTTTTTTTGTTTTTTTGTTTTTGTCTTTGTTTTTTTTTTTTTTTTGTTTTTTTGAAGGAAGCATCCCGGCATTTGCCTGGACTGATCTGGGGGGAAAACCAGGGAAAACCCAAATCTGGATGCGCGGACAGGGATTCGAACCGGCGTCCTCCCGAATGCGAGGAAAAGTACTGTAATTCTAATTCGAAAGGGCGGCTGAAACAATTTCCAGCTAAATGGACTTATATAAACTAGGTGAAATGAACTACGCCGTAAATAACCTTCATAAATTGATGGTGATTTGTTCGAAATATTATGCATTATGTTAGGTACTTTTGTAACTACCAGAAATTAGATTGTTTGCAGATGACATAATGTTATATAAAAGGATCAAAACGGTTGAGGATTGTAAACAGTTGCAGGGTGATCTGGACAGGATATCTAATTGGGTTGGTAAACATGAGATGAAGATTAATGCAAAGAAGAGTCAGCTTATTAGATACACAAATAAAAAAGGTGGGAAAAGAATTGCTTATTGAAGACTTGAAATGTAAATATCTTGGCATTAAATTTGATAACAAGCTTAACTAGGTAGATCACATAGGACAGGTAGTAGGAAAAAGTTTCAAAATTCTGCATTTGTTGGAGAGGGTGATGAGGGAATGTAAGAGAGAAGTAAAGGAATTGGGTTACAAAACTTTGGTCAGGCCATTGCTTGAATATGGTAGTGCAGTATGGAACCCACGTTTTGAGTATCAAATACAGAAGTTGGAGAAAGTGCAAAGAAGGGCTGCTAGATTTGTTTCTGGAAATTATCGCAGAACACAATCAGTAACAGCTATGATAAAAGAGCTGGAATGGGACTCAATGGAAGACAGCAGGAAGGTGAAGAGGGTCATGGGAGTGTACAAGGCTTATATTGGTGATGAGGCATGGAAAGATATTGGTGTAAGAATTGAAAGTAATGCATGGAAGGGAAAAGATGACCATGACCACAAGCTGGCACTCTATTTCAGGCACAAGGGTGTGGGAAGATTCTCTTTTTTAGGTAAGGGTGTCAGGGATTGGAATAAGTTCCCAAGAGAAATGATGAATAATTTGCCAAAAACATTGAAAGAATTTAAAATTAAAATTTGTGAAGGGTAAATGTAGGTGGATGCAGAAAAGGGGGAAGATGGATGTTTAGGGAAATTGCCACCTGAGCACGCGCTCCATTGCAATTTAATTTAATTTATTTATAACATAAACTTAATATATAATACTATACACACTGTTGTGTATTAAGGATTAGTCGCCAATAATTACAATCCACGTAATAAATTGAATCTGTGTTTGAGAAAGAACCGAAGAAATTGATTGCAAATTTGTATAATTATTCCATGAACTCGTTGTGTTTTGATGGATTAAAATGGTTTAAATTAACTGAATCACTGTAGTGAATGTAGGCAAGAGAGTGCATGGAATATTAGAGGACAGTAATTAAAAGTGTTATGTGGGCCATAATTTTTTGAACGTATAGAAGTGTTTGGTTTCGTAAATATGCTGTTGCTTGTATGTATTTCCTAGTTTCATTTTAAAATGTTTCCAAATGATTTCAAGAAATTTTGTGAAAATCGTAATTGTTTTTGTGCGATTAATATTGTTTCCGTGATTGTTGGAGTTCGAAAAAGGTCTGTCGGCGCCTTTATATTCTCAATATCCATCGCGCGAAACGCTTGTTTGCGCGACCAAATCCAAAATAAACGGATCTCATCGCTCTCGCGTATGTTCGCGCGACTCAAGCGCTTACAATGCATGGAGTCAGATTACCATAGATTCCCTGTGTTTGGATTGGAGCGATCTGTTCGCGCGTATACAGGCGAACTCGCGGGACACTAGACGGTCAGCCAGATGGCTCTGTTGATGGTGATTCGCCCGTCTGAGGAGGATCTTAAACCTGGCAGTCCCGTTGGTGTCTTTCGGATTGGCGCGAGTTTCACATCCTCCCTTCTTCATCGCTCATTTCATGCAACACTCCATACTGAACACACATATTATCTAAGTCATCCACCCTACAATAACACGAACACACATTAGTGAAGGCATCTTCCCAAGTAGGGGATACATCATCCATGGTAACCAACTACGCTCGGAGTCGGGCATGGCATCGTAAAGGCCCGGGCACACAGAACGCGACAAGCGACAACAGCAAGTGGTCGTTCTCTCTCTTTTTTTCTTTTTTTTAACTGCTTTACGTCTCTTTTTAACATCGAGGTCTTTAGAGACGGGAAAGGATGGGGGGCAAGGATGGGGGCAAGGAATGGGAAGGAATTCGGCCATGGCCTTTTGAAGGAAGCATCCCGGCATTTGCCTGGAGTGATTTGGGGAAACCATGGAAAACCCAAATAGGATGCCCGGACGGGGATTCGAACCGCCGTCCTCCCGAATGCGAGGCCAGAACGCTAACCGTTACACCGCCCCGCTCGGTGTCGTTCTCTCGTCGCGGCGACAAACGTTTTTGGTGTGTCACACAGGACGCGACAACTCTATAGCGACAAATGCCAGTATAGTGAGACCCTCTCTCGGGAATAGATCTGTACTTCTCTATTTATTTCTAAATAAGTTTTCTTGGGCTAGTAAATTCTTATAAAACATGTCAAGTGATGAGGAGACTCTATATATCTATATATATTTTTCTTTTTTGCACTAATCAGAAAAGGCGGTTCTGGGTTCATGACATCAATAAGAAGAGAGAATGCCTTGGTGAATATCACCGCCTTTGCCGGGAACTGGTATCACATGAAGATAGATTTTATACATATTTTCGCATGTCTCGAGAAATTAAACACCGAGCATGTTGGGTGAGCTATTATCGTTCTGGCCTCGCATTCGGGAGGACGCCGGTTCGAATTCCCGTCCGGGCATCCAGATTTGGGTTTTCCATGATTTCCTTAAAATCACTCCAGGCGAATGCCGGGATGCTTCCTTCAAATGGGCCATGGCTGAATTCCTTCCCCTTCCTTGCCCAAGTCCCATCCCGCATATAATGACCTCGCTGTTGACGAGGCGTAAAGCCCAAGCAAAAAAAAAGAGAAAAATCAACTATATCGAAGTGCACCACGAACTGGAGAAAAGCAATTGGTATAAGAGAAATATTAGCCATTTGTATGAGGTAAGTTCTTTTCATTTAATACATATTCTTAAAAACAAAACAGAAACAATGACGCTGTCCAAACCCCTGACCTCTAAGCGATTTACAATGTTATCACTTCCCCCTTGGAGGCAGCTGTGTCATTTGCGTGGCGGTCAATATTAAGAAATACCCCTAGAACCAGGCGTATCATCACAAAGTGAAATATTCACAATAAAAAATACAATTTTTTATTGACAATTTATTTCACAATCAAAAGAAATAAAGATGGCTCAAATACAAGTATTAAATATTTTAAATAATTACAGTGTAAACAAACAAACAGAAAGTGAGAAACTAACCAGAAAAAATACAATTATGAAAGCGAAAAATAAATGTTTATGAGCTTGTTGTAATTCACAGTTTTGAATTAGGGCGGTCACACACAAAGCGATCCGTCGCCGGGCCGCAGTCTTTGTCGCGGCGACGAGCGACACAGTTGTACAAAATTACAGAACTGTCGCGCGACACAGCGACATGGCCGATGAAGAAAAATTTTCAAGCTCATAAAAAAAATATTTTTCGCTTTCAGAATTGTATTTTTTCTTGTTAGTTTCTCACTCTTTGTTTGTTTGATTACACTGTAAATAATACTTGTATTTGAGCCTATCATTATTTCTTTTTACTGTGAAATAAATTGTCAATAATAAATTGTACTTTTTACTGTGACTATTTCACTTTGTGATGATACGTCTGGTTTTTAGGGTATTTCCTAATATTGACCACCATGCAAATGACTCAGCTGACTCCAAGGGGGAAGCATCCGGAAGTGATAACGTTATAAATCGCTTAAAGGTCAGGGGTTCGGGCATTTCCATTGTTTTTGTTTTGTTTTTAAGAATATGTATTAAATGAACAGAACTTATCTCATACACTAATCTCTCTCTTGTACCAATTGCTTTTCTCCAGTTCGTGGCGCACTTTGATATAGTTGATTTTAACTGATTGTGTAATTTATCGAAACATTCTCAAGACATACGAAAATATTTATAAAATCTATCTTCATGTGACAAAGGCGGTGATTTCAGGAACCCAGAACCGTCTTTTCTTTCTGCTTAGTGCAGACAAAAGAAGTAGAGTCTCCTCATCACTTGACATGTTTTATAAGAATTTACTAGCCCTAGAAAACTTATTAAGAAATAAATAAATAAGTACAGATCTCTTCCCGATAGAGAGTCTCACTAGCATGGCATTTATCGCTGTAGAGTTGTCGCGTCCTGTGTGACATACCAAAATCGCATATCGCCGCGACGAGAGAACGACCAGTTGCTGCTGTCGCTTGTCGCGTTCTGTGCGCCCGGGTCTTGAGTGTGCCCGGGCCTTAAGAAAATAAGATCTTGATACCAACCAACCAAACAATTACGTCTGAAATAAAACAATTAATGACCGTGAAAGCGGGACAAAAGTACTCCAGGCCTGTGCCCCCGTAGGGAGCCCTGCTGCTTGGATGTCTACTAAAAACAAATCAAACTTTAAAAAAACTTTCTTAAAAAGGTGTAATATGATTGTTCTGCCTTCAAGTTTTCTAACTTTAGTAAAAAGAAAAAAAATGTTTAAAGTAAAATAATTGTTGGGGGGGGGGGGGGGGCTAAGAACCCTTACCTAGCGCCGGCCCTGCCCTCCCTTCGGGAAGGTCCAACCCACCTTAGTGTTAAGTATCAAGCTTAGCTTCTTGTTCAGATACAGGATACGATTGAAATTGAGGACAAATTTCATGTTCCTGGGTAATACTGTTTTTTACGCCCAGTAGAAAAAAAAGGTCTAAAACAACGACTTTGACGGCAGCTGACGTCATTATTTTGGGGGGGAAGGAATAAAAAAATCTTATTACTCTACTTAAAGGGCTCTACAGAAGAATGCTGAAAATTAGGTGGACAAAGTAAGAAATGAACGAGTTTTGGAAATGATGGGTGAGAAAAGAAGTTTATGGAAGAAGCTCACAGGAAGAAGAGACAGGCTGGTAGGTCATATTTTGAGACATGCTGGATTGGTTAATTTGTTAGTGGAGGGAACAGTTGAAGGTAAGAACTGTAGAGGTAGACAGAGATTAGAATATATGAAGCAAATAATTGAGGACGTGGGTTGTAAGGGGTATGTAGAAATGAAGAGGTTAGCACAGGATAGGAAGGGATGGAGGATTGCATCAAACCAGTCTAAAGACTGACGACAGCAAAAAAAAATTTATGGTAGAATTTGTTTTGTCCCCTATTTCTATGAGAAACCCACAGTATATAATTTTATAAAATTTAAATACTATATTCGGTTTTAGGTCAACGAAATACATAGAATGTGAAAATTTTAAGCCTCCCAGTCATTCAGTTTAAGTGCTAGAGGACAGATGGACTGACTGACGGACGGAAAGCAGATGAACGTCAGCAGCAGGGGCGTAGCTACTATGGGGCTAGGCGGTGGAATGCACCGGGGCCCCTACGCTCAGGGGGCCCCCAAGCATACTTCAGGGGGTCTTCACGGCAAACTGGCAACTTTTTTTTTAGTTGTACCGTCGTCTAAGGGGGCCCCTCATTGCTCAAGGGGGGGGGAGGCAAAACCACTGCTCAGGGAGCCCCCAGCCTCAGCTCAGGGGGCCCCTACCAGCAACACAAAGCAAAAAAAAAAAAACGTCGCCCATCTGGCCTAAGGGCCCAAAATAAATTTTTTGCACCGGGGCCCTTGTTGACCTAGCTACGCCACTGGTCAGCAGTAGCCTCAAGTAGGGATCAGTTCCCTTTGCGTGTGGAGCTTTAAAAGTGTTAATGAGTCCCAACCACTGACTGATATCAATTAATAAATATGTATGACAAATAAAATAAGTTTATGTGTGCGAATAATTTACATTTAAATATATTTATAAGTATAATAGCTCCCATGCCATAGCGTTCCAAACGTTCTCTTTAATTAGAATTCGCCCGTATGCAGCCTGACCTGCGTATCACTGTATATTTTGCTACAGAATTCATTAAATTTCCTTGTCCGCTATCAAAAAAACTGACTGTCGCCAAATAAACACGTTTCTTCCGCACGCGGGTGGCGGCACTACTGGTTCGTGCGTAGTAACGTAGTCTATAGTGCCGGCATGGCTAAGCTGCCGGCGACAGTGGCGACGGCTGCCGTCGCCTTGAAGGTCTCCCATCTGCCATGGAGGAAGGAATATATCCTCCATGCCATCTGCAGGCTGCTGCAACCCTGCCTTTATCCAGATAATGGTTGGCGTAACTCCACAAACGAGAATGGCTTGTAAGGTACTGCAGCCAAAATATCGCTAATCCTGACGATGAAACGTTCCTCGATGACTAGTTTCGTTTCATGTATAATAATCCAAGAATATGTGTTCGTGATGAGTTTTCCATATCGGGAATTGGAAATATGTGATTCTTCATTAGCAAATTCTTTTGAGGAGAAAAAAAAGTTGTAATTACTGAAGGGAATCCAGAGTAATTATTTTGAAAGTAAAACAAAATTTTATTAGAACATTGCATACATCACAGTAAATACTTTTTGTAAATAGAACTGTACGAATGCAACAGTAATAGCACTAATTTCACTTATAAGTCGATGTAGGAAAATTAATGGTTGGGATGAGGAGGTGGTGCCAAACATTTAATCTGTAACTGATTGCAGTTTTTGAATTCTGCTTTCGGCCAAGGTGTTAGTAGTGACACAACAAGCCTCTTTGGGTCTGACTGCAGACTCAATTCAAATACTGCATGTGGAAATAAATAAGTAAATCTTTGCACAATATTTTTTTTTGGGGGGGGGAGGGGGAAGTGTAGCCACTTAGTGATCACTGTTTGTGAAGCTAGAATCTAAATCTCCATATGAAAGACAGCTTAATAGTAGGTAGATGAGACTCACTGATATATGAATAGTATCCAAGAACTTCAGTAAGATTTCTTTATTTAGCAGGTTCAGGAGATGACATTCATTAGGAAAAGAACACCAACGACACGAAAACATTAACCATCGAAATAATTCTAACAAGCCTAACAAAAACCAAACACTGCACTACAATATTTATTTACAGCCGGACGTAACATTTAAACCTCCCTCTTTGCCGTTGAACCACTCAACAGAGATCGGAACTGAATTTGTATCGCACTTACCTCTTCCAAGATTCTGCGTATTCCTTCCCTTGGTGCATCCGGATAGTTGGCTGGGTCGACAGAGAGAAGTTTCATTACACGAATTTTACCACTGGGACACATAGCGTAAATATCTGTAAATGTGCCACCTCTGTCAATAGCAAAACAAAATTTACCCCCAGCGACCATTGCGTTTACGATGTGAAGCAGACGATGTCAACACGCTTACAACACAGTCAGCTGTTACGGCGCGAGATTATATAGTACGTGGTAGGCATGATGTAGGGTGCGTCCGGTGCTGGTGAGGGGCCCCTCCAACGAATTTCGCTGAGCTGTACCAAAGTGTGAGCAGGACAGAGACTTGATATTGCTTGTCTTTGTCGCGCGTCATTCTCTCTCTGTCGCACACGGAGATGGCTGAGAGGAACAGAACGAACAGTCTCGTCACTGTTATTGCCGTCGAAGTCTGGAGAGAGCGTTTTAATTTTTTACTTTCATTATTGCTGCAGTGTTTGCCTAGCATTACATCGTCAGTTTCTAATTATACGATTCTGAACAGGCATTCGGAAATAATATCCACATTTTGAGTGTCAAATACAAGAGTTAGAGGGCGTGCAAAGGAGTGCAACGTTAGCTCCATCGCAATTAAAATTAATAATAATCTATTTCAGGCATAAGAGAGTGGGAAAATTTTCTTTTGTAAGTTAGGGTGTCAAGGATAGGAATAAATTATTAAGGGAAATGATGACTTATTTATCAAAAACGCCTAATGAATTTAAGCTTTCCAGTGATTCCTTTCTACCGAAAGAACAGTTTTACGTTTGTACGCTTATCATAAGAAACACAAAGTTTCACGTTTCTCAGACTGATGGCAAAACAAACATCTTCCAAATAAGTGTACGATCTCAAAAATCCGGTTCTAATTCTGATAGTACAGTGGTACTTCCCCCTCATGATTACCGCACGCTCCTTTTCGTAAAAAAAAATCCTTGCTCCTCCCCACATTTTTTTTTTTTTTTACTTATGGCTTTACGTCTCGTCGACGTTGAGGTCATTAGAAGCGGGATGGGAAAGGGGGACAAGGAACGGGAAGGAATTCGGCGATGGCCTTTTGAATGAAGCATCACGGCATTTGTCTTTAGTGATTTGGAGAAACGATGGAAAACCAAAATCTGGATGACAGGACGGGGATTCGAACCCGCGTCCGCCGAATGCCAGGCCAGAGCTTTAACCGCTCATCGATGAAGCTCGGTACCCTTAAAAAATTTTGACTATTAAAAAGGTAAATACCTACTAACAAGTCATCTCAGAGGAAACTCACTACATATGTGATGTTAAAATAAAGGAGTTCAATTCTAAAAGGCGGAGAAGTAGGCATAGTACTTTTGTGACGGTGTAGAGTTAGATGTATCGCCCATCTGGGCGGTGACGCTGCCTCGCATCCTGTCCCTTCCCCCCCCCCCTTTTTCCTGACATGTCTTCGCGACCATCAGTTTTTTTATTAAAAAAACATTTTCCAGGTTATTTGGGAAATTGAAACTCCGTCTGATTATATTCTATATGGTTGTGCCTGAATGGAAGTGTTTTTCCTCTTTTGTAAATCTACTGATATCAAGTAAATGTAGATGAAGATTTTACCACATTTCTGATTAAAATATTTTTATGCTTCTTGGAGACAGTTTCGCAAATCGCTAAGATTTTGCTATCATTGATTAACAACAAAATATTGTATCTTTTGTGATACATTAAATGAGTGTCAAAGTTTCTCCCTATTTAAATTTTGGTGCTTAAAATTCAGTTTGAATTTTTTCTTCATTGTTATATTTTTCCGGTATCACTGCAGATATGTGCGATACCATAAATACTCCCATACTTTTAACTGTTGTTATAATAATAGTAAAACTGCTGTTACGCGGCGTCATTGGGTTCTACGCACAAGGTTTCAGTCCCATCGTGGAGCCACCCTGGTGTCATCCTCAGGGAGACCGCCTTTTGTTAAATCTTTTTACAAGTTTCCTGACAATTGCTGAACAGTCATAGTCGTTAATTGTTTAGTCAGATTTTTGAACGCAGAAGTGCTTATCGGCACCCCGATTACAAAGTTAATTATGTCATTTTTGGTTTTAATTAGCTGAGATAAATTTTGTCGTGCTCTTTAGAATGGAATATGATGGTATCTGACGTCATGATAAAACTCTTGACAGAATTTTGTCCCACCCTGGCAACTTGTTTAAGAATTCTGTATTTAAACTTAAAATTGAAGAATAATAAATAATTAACTGAAATGTCAGAGAAGTGCTCACCTACCATACAACAAGACCAAACAACACGAAGCGCATTCGCATTCACGTAAACACGCTTCTTACTGACGATACAATTTTCCCGAAAATTCTATTTGCTTCTGTGACGTAGCGTTTTCTACTTTGGTAAGAGATGACTTGTTTAATCTTGAGAAATTAATTTTACCATTTAAAAAAAATATTACCGTTTTTAAGCTAGATTATATTTTTGTTTTCTATATTTTTGAAAGAATTTGGTTTCTTCGTAGTAAATTTAGATTCTCTGTTAGTATTAAATTCGATGCCATCACGTCCTGAAAGTAATAGAAGTGTAGTTTTTCCAATAGGTAAAATCACACCATGTTCAATTTTGGCGGGTGATTGGTTACATGGAAACATCGTAACTTTCAGGTTGAGAAGGATGGACTATAGCAGAGACAGTAGCCTATACTATTTATTTTTAGAGAGTATGGTTGTTAATAATATCTTAGGAAATGAAAGATGCGTTGGTAGCCCGGTACATTTGAGGTTGAGTTTGTGATTATTAGTTGTTTATATAGAACAATGAATTTACTATCTGAAGAACGTTTCCGCCAGGATGGCCGCAGGCCGAATGATTTAAGAAAAATACGTTGTAAACTTGGTGTATTTAGCCAACCAGATGGTAGTGCATACTTGGAACAAGGGAATACAAAAGTTTTAGCTGCAGTGTATGGACCCCACGAGGTATTTATATAACGTTTCTATGTGCTATATGCCAGTTAGTTAAGCAATAAAAGGTTTCAGAAGGTTAATCTCTTACGCATGAAATGATACTGTTCTAATTAAATTACAGTAGTTTATAGCTTATACATGTTACCTTGAGTAACCATTGGAAAATTTCCTATAAAATAAAGCAGATAATTGTGTGTTTGTAACACAGCAGTTTTTGATACGATTATAATTAACCCTGTGTTTTGATGAAGTTAACGCCGAACATGCCCAATCCATCTGAATTGATGACTGATGATGAGGGCTTCAGTGCTGTACATTTGTGCCTTTTTCTAAAACTGTAATGTTGAACACACAATCATTCCATTTCATGCTCATAATGGAGCAAAGTTTCTGCATGTGGAATTGCTCCATTTTCTTAATGTGACGGCTGTAAAGAGTCCATGTCTCACATCTGTAAAGTAACATGGAGATAACAACAGCCTGGTACATCACAGCTTGGTGAATAACTTGAGTCTTTGTTCATTAACACCCATCAGCAGAGACGTCCATATGCTACGTGTGTTGTGCAAATTCTGTTTTCTGTATCCTTCTCTGAGGTACACAGTGTTGAGAGAATACTCTCAAGGTAGGAAAAGTTGTATACCTGCTTGAAGGATGTGCTGGAGATGGTAACATTTTCCATAGTTCCCAGTATAAGAGACTCTGTGGGATGTGGAAAGTTGTCACTTTACAAATAAACAGTTGCAAAACAAAATAGATGAATATGCCAGCTGTTCTGTCAAATAATATGTAGGCCCACATTAATTGAGCAGCACTATCATAACCATGGTGCCGCAATTTGATAACGAGTTCTTATGTAACTCCAGGAATCAAATCGAAAGTAAAGAATAAAATTTTTTGATATCTCACTTAGTTCTCGAGATATCGAATGTCAAAAATCGGTTTAAGGTAGGCCTGTAATTACTTTGGTGAATTTTCTTCTGATCCATGTCATTTATCAACTTATTCAAAACCACTGGGGACAAAATAAAATACAAATTGTGCATGTCTAGCATGTAGTTCCTTGTGGCTTTGGTGATTTTTTTTCTTTTTTTTGTGTCTGATCTCATTCAACCTAACTACCTTAATTTGAAGATGCAATATCTCGTGAACTAAACAAGGTATCAAAAAAAATAAAAAAATAAAAAAATTCTTTACTTTCAACTTATCTCATTGAGTTACATAAGAATATATCATCAAATTGTGGCTCTATGGTTATCGTAGAATCCCCATTAAATATATCAACTTGATTTACTCAAACTGATGGCAATTATTTTGTGTATCCTATCTTAGAAATGAGTATGAATGGAATAGGAGGTGTTGATTGAAAATTTCGTGAATTTAATCTTATATGCTAGACATTTAAGAAGTGTTGGGTGCTTGTTGAAGATATATCCCCCTCAATATTGGACCCCTTTTTGGATAAATGACAATAGCTTGTAATCCTTTTGAAGATCATTTTTACATTTAGTACCATTATTGTGTATTTTACAATTAATTTCATATACATTAGAATTGGTGACAACAATGGAGATTGTGTACATATACTGTATGATGTTTTACTGTATAATTATTATTGCTTACTTTCTGGATCTGAAAACTGTGAATAGAATAGTGCCAGTCATTATTGAATATGGCATTAAGGACTGAAAATAAGCAAAATAAACTAGTTTCCTCATACGGAGAGCACCTAATGCCGAAACTACTAATTGCACATTTGGCTTCACCCAATTGCTTCAGTAAGTCAAAGACATGCACTCTCCAATTTAAATTACATCAATATGCATACCTAGAAATATCACACTCTACCTCTTGAATGGACTGGCCTGAAAACATTAGGCCTATATCTATGTCTGATGTCAATCTGTGTGATGTACTGAATTATGTATATTGAGGTTTTTCCAAGTTTAAAGCTGTAAACCAATTATTAATAAGGTCAAAGACATAATTTGAAATATATTTGGTAGAGAAATCTGGACTATTTTTAATTCATGTGCAAATAGAACAAATTTTGGCTCCACTCGAGTACGTCGGAACCTACAAATATTGTCCTGTCGGTCTGAAATTTGGTACACACATTCCTTAGGCAATAATATTTGATTTAAAGTCTATAACGTAAGCTTCGAATATGTAGAAATCAGGAAAAATCACTCGAAATGTGGGTAGATGCATACATGTTATTACGCAAGAAATATGCGTTAATAGCTGTTGACATTTATTCCACGTGTTTTTAAGTCTTCATTATTGAATAAAAACTGCTTTCCATATGGAAATTGCAGATACTTAATAAGTAGAAAATCGTGTAACATTTACTATTTCTCTGTGCAGGCTAACATATTGTTTTTCAGTGCTAAGATATATTGCATGGCAGCCTACCTTACAGGGAAAAACATGGCGTCTACCGTAACGAATGTTTGATACACAGCATTTAAGTTGGTTTTATTTTTTGCTAATAGCAGTTATAGTTATGTTGAAATGCAGCCTGAACCAAGAATTAAGAGTATGAAACACACAGAAAAAATATCGACATGTAATAATGTGTATTTCTTGCTTAATCACATGTGTGCATCTACCCACATTTGAAGTGATTTTTCCTCATTTTCACGCATTCGAAGCTTACATTATACACTTTAAATCAAATATTATTGCCTAAGGAATGTATGTACTAAACTTAAGACTGATAGGACAATTTTTGTAGGTTCCGACGTATTGGCGTGTTACCCAAATTTTGAGTTTTAAGATGTAACATAGAGTATATATTAAAAACAATAATGGCCCCAATATAGAACCCTGAAGTACATGTGTACATTATAACATGTTCCACATCTACATGTGTTTTCTTGGAGAGGTGTAGGAGTAATAAAAAAATTCTCAGATGAAACATTGGAACTTCTTCTCTGTAACTACCTGTGGTTTGTGTATCTACACTAAGGTATCCAAATTCTTAAGGGGCTGAACAACTTTTTACACCCAATAAAAAATTGAACTAACCTCTTGAAATTTTGATTTATTGCTTCAATATTACATGTTCTTCACTTTCGTCACTCACATTTTACAGAAAAGTCTTTACAAATTAAACTAAAAATGCTGAAATATGTGTCATTCAGCCACCACATTCCACCAGCACTGAAAAATTAATACAAATCTCTTGAAATGCTGGTTAACTCCTCTTTAGTAGTAAGTTCTTATTTCAGAAGAAATTTACAAACGAAATTTTAGTCCATGCTATGTTTATGCAAGTTATTCTGTGATGCTTTGCATCGTTAATTCCATGTTAAACTACATGGTCCATTTAAGACAGAGGCAGGATGTACAGTAACTTAAAACTTTGTTTGTAAAACCACTTGATTACTGTTTCCTGCACCCCGCTGTCACTACTGCATCCTCCTAAGAGAAACCCCTATACAGAGATCCTGTATCACTTGACTAAGTTTTACCCTAGGTTTGAAGCCACTTGTGGCTTGGTAGCTTATACTCATTAATTCTGTCATAGTAGTCCCCTTATTGAAACTGAAAACCTTTCTCTTCATGTTCTTACGGTGTCTTAAGCTTTTATGGCTAAAATCCTCCTGCAACTTTTCCACTCCAAAATCTATTTGAGACTCAGTCTCAATGATTCTGCTAACTGGTTATATCTATTTCTAGCAGCATTTACCAAATCATCTGTCAGGATTACTGGAAACTGCAACTTTGTGAGAAAATAGTATCATAATACTGCAATATTTAAATGCAAGATACCATTAGAAATATATTCTGAAGTAGTTTTAGCAGTTTCTTGCTGGTCCAGGGTGTATTACAATCTAATTACTGCTTAAATATGAAAACACTTGTGATTGACTACCATTGTATTATGACATCATTAGCCAGCATGAAAGGAAGTAGTAACACAATCGCAATCTCCAGTAGATGTTGTCTGATGGCCTGTGTTCCTTTTTTTGTACAGTGACCTGTTACACCTTCCAAAAGTCCTTTTCTCACTCCTCCATTAATATGTTAAGTTTCTTATCTCTCTCCTACTATATTCCTAAAACCACACAGTACCACGAAAAGGCTTTGTTACTTCCACTTTTCCCTCACCATTACATTTCTTTCAGTGAAACACTACACTCAGCATGGTAGGTGAATGGTTGAAGTTCTGTCCTCGCATTCGGGAGGATGCCAGTTCGAATTCCCATCCGGGCATCCAGATTTGAGTTTTCCATGGTTTCCCCAATCACTCCAGGCAAATGCCCGGATGCTTCCTTCTAAAAATTCATGGCCAAATTCCTTCCCATTCCTTGTCCCCAGTCCCTTCCCGCCTCTAATGACCTTAGCCATCAATGAGACGTAAAGCAATAAAAAAAAGAAGTGGAACACTACCTCACAACCATTACAGTAAACGGCTACTACTGTGTTGCAGAAAATTCATTTATATCCATGAATTAACTATAAACTTATAATTTTAGGAGAAATGGCCCATTGACTGGATTTACTCTTTATTTCAGATCAGAGGAAGCAGAACAAAGGCTATGCACGATCAGGTGTATGTTAACTGTCAGTACAGTATGGCTACTTTCAGTACAGGTGAACGTAAACGACGACCACGGGGTGATAGAAAATCCCAGGAGATGACACAGCATCTCCGGCAAGCTTTGCAGGCTGCCATCAAAACAGAATTATACCCCAGGTCACAAATTGATGTTTTTGTTGAGGTATGTTTGTTTTACAGAAAACATTTTGTATTTTAAAGTGATATTTTATTTTATTCATAATTTCAGCACTTCTAGAATTGATAATTCTACAGTTTTAGTATTGTGTGTAGGATATTGCAAGAGTATTTGCATACTCTGCCTCCAATCCCATGCACATTGGTTTTTGTTGTGAACAAGAGCAATGAACTGTGGTAGTTGGTTCCAATCGCTTTAATATTGTAAATGATTGGCTAATTTAATAACTAATCTTCTGTGACTTACATGGTTGAATGGGTTTAATATTAGTATCACATAGAGAAATATATTTTCAACACATTTATAGATTTGTATTTGTCTTTGAATACATCCAGCTACTAAGACAATATATGACTGTTGCATCATTTCATCTATTTACCTTTGTAAATAATATGCTATGTTTGTTTCTCTTGATTGTATTAAGTTTTGTATATATTGGGTTTCTAACTTGAGATGCTTGTTGTGTGATGTCTTAAAGAAACTCTTGACAATTTCAGGTACATATTTCATCATGCTATGTTTCAGAGTTTTGACTCAACAATTTCTAGCAAACTCAAGTAATTTTAACTGGAATGCAAACTTTTTTATTATTTTAAGGGCTGTATGTGACTGTGTTATTTCTTGTAAGAGCAGCAGTTTATCAAAGTGATCATCGTAATCGTTTAAAATATTTTTAAAAAAGTTACTTATCCACTTTACTAAAATTTGGTTTTGGAAAGCTATTTATTATTAACAGTAACAAATCAAATGATACTAATTAAAAAAAAATGCAATAAGTGTTTCAAGCCCAGGAGTAGGAAAGCTTGGCTGTCAGGTTAACATGCAAACAGATTTTAACTCTTAAATTTATGATATTGGGAGCTTTAAATAGTAACTTTATTAAATGGTTGTTTGTCAGCGAGTTAAAGGTGTTTAGCTGGATGTTAAGTGACTGAAATGATTAGCTTTATTGTTAGTCACTGCTTCAAATTGAATCTCTGTTACATTTTTTCTGTATATGTTATATCTTAAATATTCTTAACACCCTCCAAATATTGTTATGGATGATTACTTTTTGTCTTGGGTAGTACTATCAATTTGACTATACAATTTATACTATTTACTTCCAACTAGGGACCTAGGGATAAACTTTGGGAATGTCTGACCAAACGGAAGGTACCGACAAACTTGATCACCAAAGTTAGAATGCTTTATGAGAACTGCCAAAGCTGCATTCAAATTGGAGACTCCTATTCAGACTGGTTTGTGACTACTAAAGGTGTTCAGCAAGGTAGCGCATTATCACTGCTGTTGTTCATCATCGTAATGGACAAAATTATGAAGAGAGTAAAACAGCAACTCAACCCTGAGGACTTTAAATCATTTGCATTTGCAGATGATGTTCTGATTTGGTGATATACAGAAGAGGAAATGCAACAGAAACAGAACCTCTGGAATAAGCATTTTAAGGAATTTGGCCTTAAAATAAGCCACACAAAAACAGTGGTTATGGCTGTCAGCAGACAGAATATGAAGCCCGTTATCTATCTGGATGGCGAACAATTGAATCGGGTGGATAATTTTCAGTACATTGGCAGTAAAGTGACCTCTGACAGTCGATCCCAGAATGAAATTACCAATAGGGTACAAAAAGGAGCTCAGTTTTACCATCAAGTTAGACACCTTTTGTGGGACAATCATGTTCCAATTACATCTAAAATGGCACTGTATAATTCATACTTCTTACCAATTACAACGTACAGCCTGGACGTATGTACCATTACCAACAGAGATGAAAACAGACTCCAGGCGGCCGAGATGAAGTTCCTGAGATCAATGGTCCAGAAAACCAGAAGAGACAAGATCAGGAATGAAATGATCCACAAACAGATCCCAGTCAGTGAAACCCTCCGAGAAAAAATTGCCAATGCAAGATTCCGATGGCTAGGACACGTCAAGCGGATGGACTCTACAAGATCACCGAGGATATGGCTGGAAAAAGAATTGGATGGTAAAAGACCAAGAGGCCGGCCCAGAAGGAGATGGACTGATCTTGTGAAATTGGACCTACAGGATAAAGGTGTACAATGGTCCAAAATCCAAGAAGAGGAAACATACTTGGTCAGGCAAAAGTGGAGAGCGCTCTTACACTGCACCCGGGAAACTGGAGATGGAAGAAGATGATGATGATGACTTCCAACTTGCAGTGTCAGAAGTAAATGTTTTATTTTTTGTTGACTTGATTGTAGTGATAAAAAAATCACGTAAATCTTTCTTATTGGAAACATAATTAATGAGATAGTTGAAGATGACAATAGTTTTGATGCTGTGTGCAGCATGAAAATTATATTTTGGCTGAACTGCTCCAGCCTTCGTTTATGGCAGATATTTTCTAGATGCTCTGCTAAACACAACAAACTCTCCATCGGAAGCTTTCAGTATTCTGATGGCCAAATGCTCCTAATGGGAAGTTATGTTTAGCAGAGCGAGGGGAACACATCACAATGCAGTTGTGACATAGAAAAAGGCTGAAGCTTGTCAGCAAAAAATGTTGGCATTTCCACAGATTGCTGGTAGCTGCCTCAAGTAACTGTGATATCTCCAGCTGAGCAGAAAAAGTTATGAACCCGTGGCATTATTAGGGCTGCCAGCTTGGAGTCTGCATATACTGTTGGCACCACATGCCTGCACGTGAAACAAGACAAGACAGTCCTCAGCTGTTTGATTTGAATCGTAGTATTGCAGGGCACTTATTGTTCCCTTTCCCCATAATTCTCGAAATACTGGTTCGGGACTTAATGCTGCACTATCCTGCTGACTTGTTATCCTGCACAAGTTATTGAAGTACTCCAGACTTGTCCTGTTGTTACCTTAATAGTGACCCTTTAGAAGAGATTCCCACAGGTTTGGTCACAGGTGACTATGCCCACTTAGTGAATCAGAAACACTGAAACTGATCGTCATAAAGTTGGTTGTTATGTCACGCAAAGGTCAGGTTTACACCAGGAGGTGGTGAACTAGTTTAGAACAGAGAACCTTGGAAAAAATCTGAGTCCATCATCGTGATGAATCTACAGATGTCTAGTTCGATGTCTGGCTAATCCTGTACTACTTATTCAGAGAATGTATTCCAATGACCTTAGCCTCGTGGTGGGTGTCAGTTGCCTCAAACAGCTGAATGGCATAGTTGGCAATTGTTTGACACAAAACTCTTCACAACAATCACGTTTGGTAGTTCTATCTGCCCACCTATGAAAAGATGAAGTTTAAATTTAACATGGTTTTGGCGTTCTTGAATGTCCTCATATGAATGATCTGTCACTGGCCATTCACAGCATGTACTTAGGAATTCTGCAAGTATCTTTTCTCTGTCCGATGCACAAGTGTCCCGTCTTCCTACAAATGTCGTACTAAAAACTTTACTTTTTGCACATTGTTTGTGAACCAACTAAGGTTTGTACAAATGTTGTTTGGTTTATTCAAGTTTTTGAGATGGAAATTGGGAATTGTCTCAGTATTTTGCTAAATGATTTCAGTAAATCACATGAAACACATGATCTATGTGGACAGAATGCCTGAAGCAATGTTTGAACCTCCCTCCTCCATCCAATATATGTCACCATGTTCAGTATGGTGGTGCTTTTACACACTCAGCCAAACTTATATTAATAGTGAAAGGACTATTTGGAACTGTGATTAAAATAATGTAACAATTTTTCTGCTTCTTGTATAATTTTGTTCCATCTACCCTAGCATAGAGAATGGAGTTATTGCTTACCATCAATTTGCTATATCTATCGTGATAAGTTCAAGGGGTATGTCACAATTTCTAGCTATCAAATTCTTTTTACTATAAATTCATATCTATTATCTGAATATATGTATTAACAGTACAAGTCAGAGCTGACTGGTTTTTCCTGACAATTCAACATTGAACCTATTAGTATAAATCAATTCGCATTTTATCCGGTCTGTAAAAGGCGTATAAGTCAAGTTATACAATGATAATGACTTGTACTCCTTGTACTTATAACGCTAGATATGTAAGTGGTGGTTACATTCTCTATTTTTGTTGATTGCTGATTCAGCATACTTCATTTCCTACTACATAATTATTATTTTCTATTTTTGAATTTAATGTAAACGGTTTGTTACGTGGAAAACATGTTTGATTCTGTCTTCATTCATCAATTTTTTTAGTTTCCAGTTTCCTCTAAATCAATTCACGTGAAAGCCAGTTCTTGGTTAAAATTAGCTATGCTTAGTTATCACAGTTTTCTGGTGAAATTATATTGCATCTGTAACACTGTATAATTGCAGATTATACTACATATTCCCTTTTATGGAATCTAAGATGATAGCAGGAGGGCCAGACGAACACGTAAAAAACACACACAACACACACAAGACTCGCAATATTTCAGTTAATAACATTAATCATGTAAGAGGTGAGACATATGCTATATGTCTCACCTCCTACATGACTAGAGTTATTAATCAAAATATTGTAAATTTTGTGTTTTTTAAGTGTTCTTCTGGTCTTTCTGCCTTCATGTGTGATACATTACTTTATTTTTTCCCTATGTTATTTTCAGTGTCTAACAGCAGTTTGTCTCTATTATCAACTTTTATTGAATCTAGAATCTGCTGAGCATGGAGGGTGAACTGTAACACACTGGTCTCTGGTTTGGGAGAGTGCCGGGCTCGAATCCCCACCCGATCATCCAGATTACAGTTTTCCATTGTTTCCTGAAATCACTCCAGGCGATTTCTAGTTTTCTTCAATAGGCCATGGGAAAATTTCTTTTTGTTCCTTGCCCCCATTTCTTTCCCACTTTTAATGATATTTACAAGGTGTGAAGTCATAAGCAAAAAAGAAAATAGTAGTTGCGAAATGCCAGCGTCCATGAGAGTGATAAGATTTTTATCTTTCCTTTTGTTCCAGGTATTACAAACCGATGGAGGAAATTACTGTGTATGTGTTAATGCAGCAACTCTTGCTCTCATAGATGCAGGTATTCCAATGAAGGAATACATGATTGCTTGCACGGCAACACTAGCAAGTGATAACACTCCAATGGTAGATATTAGCCACATGGAGGAAGTTGCCGGTCGTTGCAACCTGACAGTTGCAGCATTGCCAATATCTGGCCAGGTAATTGACTTTTTTATTTCAGTGATTTAGTTTGTACCTGCCACAGCTCATCAACACTTTCAGGAGGGTGTTGTTTCAAATCCCCTTCCTACCATCCTGATTTTGATTTCCTGAAATCACTTCAGGGGAATGGTGGAAGAGTTTCTTCAAAAGGCATGGTCGAATTTTCTCTTGTTCCTTGTCTGCAGTTCTTTCCTACATCAAAGGATCTCCTTGTTTACGAGGTGTAAAGCCATAATGAAAAATTAATAGCTCATAAACAAGTGCTTGACTCTTGGAATGTGAAGTATTGCTAGTTCAGTTTTGGATAATGGAACAGATCCAGTGTCATTGATCAGCTTTAATGCTGTTCCATCAGGTTTAAATTCATTCTTAGGTGCTCACAGTCCTAGTTCTAAATGTAAATAAAATAATAATATAAAAAAATGATGTGTTTGATCACTGAGATTAGCGAAGTTAATGATACAGCAATAATGGGCTTATATCTTGAGATTGTGGTTGATATATTTCATTGAGAAGTGTTACAATTTGAGCTGCTGAAAATGTACTGTTTTTTTAGCTTGTATCTTTTGATCTGATTAGCTCAGTGATCTACCCATTTTCGGTTCAAGACCCGAAAGTAGACAAGTGTCTTCCTAGGGCAAATTAAAAGTGAATTTTGTAATGTGACTTTTGTATGTAGCACATATGGTGTGTGGAAGATTCATGTGATAGAATCTATCAAAGATCTACAAATAATGAGGATTTCCACAGCAGTTATTGGACTGTCAGTTTAATTTGAGAATTTGAAAGAATGGAATATGGCACTTGTTAAATTTTTTAACATTTGAGCCCTTCATTTATGCTGGAAACAAGAAGATAGTGAGTAAACACTTTCTGATTGTAATTCTCCAAAATTTTAAATTTATTGTGTATCGTTTATGTTCAGTTCTAGCAATGCTGCTTGAGATCAAAATATTTTTATTAATAGTTCAGGTGCACAGTTATGTTCATTTCCTCTTCTAAACTGCAAATAGTTACAATCAATTATATAGATTAGGAGTTATAATTGTCATCCAGTTGGAATTTGCACTCTACAGAGACTTGAGGTCATTTAAGATTCCTGAAATTAAAAAACCAGAGGAACTGAAAGTTTTTTTGAACTATACAAATGCACCAATTAAATTTGGATAATAGTCTGAATTATTATGCTTAACACTAGTCCTCTCCATGCATAGGCTCACCGAACAATATTTATAAAATCTAATCAGATGATCCACTACACAAAAGGTTAATTACACCACTTGCATTTTCTTATATCATCTGCTGACGCAACTGTTTGTATAAAATCTATTTATAGCCGATTGTGTAAACACCCCAAAGAAAGTTCCTTATAGCTGTTCACATTAAGCCCTAATCATGCCTCGCTTTTGTAGTTGCACGATCTTCCCACTCATCTTAACAATTTAATCCCACTGACTGTAGTGTTGCATTACACTTTAGACATTTGTCTATACTCTTCTGAATAAACTAACATCACTTTCTAGAGCAATCTCAAACAATTTAAATCTTTATATTTAATGTTACAAAATCTGTCTACATGAAGTTTTCTTCTCCTACCTTATGGAGTGTTTAAGAAAAATTTAAATTTGTGTTAAGTATCTGTCAAATCACAGCTAATCACTGACAAAGTTAACTGTCCCTAAACACCACACTATAACTCTAAAACAGTTTCAAACACCCAGAAGGACACAAGACTTCAGCTATCATACAAGTTGATATTCGCTTCCAGTAAAGACTTCAGTTCACTCCTTCACAATACTTTTTAAGTGACCACAAGTGCTATTTGACTGCTAAATGACAAAAGGCCATCTGCTGACCCATATCTATGGGATTTCTTAAATTTCCCGATCTGGTGCAACTTTGCTGATGTGGGTATTCGAGACTGTACGTACACTGAAGTCCTCTAGTGCAACATTTTCCCCTAATGAGATATTCAAACCTTGCATCACATACTAATAATCGAGCGTGGTGGTGTAACGGATAGCGTTCTGGGCTCGCATTCGGGAGGACGGCGGTTCGAATCCCCGTCCGGGCATCCAGATTTGGGTTTTCTGTGGTTTCCCAAATCACTCCAGGCAAATGCCGGGATGCTTCCTTAAAAAGGCCATGGCCGAATTATTTCCCTTTCCTTGCCCCCATCCTTTCCCGTTTCTAAAGACCTCGCTGTTGAAAGACGTAAAGCAGTTACCAAAAAAAAACATACTAATACTAATAAAATGACTCGGAACTTCTGAAATTATTTATTTTAATAAGGCATATATATATATATATTAAACATTAGTATAGGATAAAAAACCACCGCTTACCAAAGAAGAGGATTCCTGCGGCGTTGGTACACGAAAAAAACACGGACACACAAAGAATAGAAATTTCGAGCATGACTCTTCCTCAGTAGAAGTGAGATGACTGCACGCAAGTGGCTAGCAGCCAACTGGTGGGGGAAAAACAACATGGCAGGAAGTGAGGGTGGGGGTAGAAGAGCACAGGCTGGAAAACGATGATGAATAGTAAGTATAAAGCAAAACTGTACACAAGGACCCGTCGTGGAAGGGCAGTATACCTCAATCAAGTAATGGGCACATGTGGAAATATATATATATATATATATATATATATTCAGAAATTTTAAGTTAAAACTAAAAATAAGCAAAATTCGAAGTCACAATTTATAAAGATAGGCTCTGGTCAGCGGTGGTTCTATGAGAGAAGGTGGAAATGAGGGGATGGATGGGAGGAAAATTCGTGCTATCTTGCTACCTTAAATTTAGACCTGGAGATTGTCTGGTCCCCAGTTGGTACTGATAGGCCAGTTCCCACCTTCTAAGTTCTGAAATACTGCTTTTATCTGAGAGGACTCTGATGGTGCGGACCGAGAAGCAGGTATTAAAATTGTTGGTGCCATGTATAGTGGCATGATGAGATACAGGGTGGTCAGGGTTCTAGGTGTCTACTGATTGTCGGTGTCCATTCATTCTGATGGCCAGTGGATATGTTGTGAGTCCAATGTAGGAGGCTGGGCAATGGTTACAAGTGAGTTGGTATATAAGGTGGGAGGATGTACAAGTGGCGAATCCTGTGATGGGAAAGCTTTCCCCCGTTACGGGGTTGGTAAAGGTGGTGGAAGGTGGGTGCATACTGCATAATTTACAACGGGATCTGTTGCAAGGAAATGAACCTTGGGGCTGTCTTGCAGGTTGAGGGACCCCGTGAGATATATATATATATATATATATTGTTAGGAAACAAAGGCACTAAAAGTTGATGTATTGAATATTAGGATAGGATAAAAAACCACTGCACACAAGCGGCTGGCAGCCATCTCACTTCTGCTGAGGAAGAGCCATGCTCGAAAATTCTATTATTTGTGTGTTCGTGTTTTTTTTTTTTTTTTTTTTTTTTTTTTTTTTCCGTGTACCAACGCCGCAGGAATCCCCTTCTTTGGTAAGCGGTGGTGTTTTATCCTATCCTAATGTATATATGTATTTGTGTTTGTCATCCCAGCCACTTTCATCTGTGGTAAGTGTATCGTCATTTTTCCCTGTCCTTCCTTAGTTTTATTGCCTTATAGCATTTTCGTGCTCATTGTTATTATATATATATATATATATATATATATATATATATAAGATGTGTGTGTGTGTGTATACACACACACACACACACACAGCTTCTCACTCTGGTGCAATATCTTGATGTGTTTTCAAGGTGTAGTTCTTTCACTTAGAATATCTGTTGTAACAACTTATCTTGGGTGTTAATGCAGGTCATGTGCCACACCCGCAGTACACGAAACTTACTACAAAATTCCTGAATTACACACAAAGCCATAGGCAGGCAGACTTCATTCGTGAGAAAATTTAACAATTTCAATTTTGGTAACTTAACTAGCATTTTAACTTCTTTGTTGAGATAGAAGCCATGTGGCTTCATCATAACATTCTAGCTTTCCATGTGAGAAGTTAGAGTTTTGATTTTCTGTGCACACAATTTTTTTTTATTTAATATTCTAATAAATTTTGAAAATCAACATTTACACCTCACGTGAAAATAATTTTTTATTGATTACTGATTGTGATCAACCTGAATTGGCAATGCCTTGTATTTTCTATGGTAACCAAGGGGAATCAACATGCACTATCATTCTTGGGAAATGTTTGGCACTCTGTCATTCTTGGATTATTTATTTTTATTATCAAGTTAAAATTTTTAATAATATAATGTAATAAGTGGCGATTTTATTGTAAAAATACTGACAAATAGTGTGTTTCGATGACACCGTCATTTTCAAGTATGATTGAATATGTTTGATTTGCTTCAAAATCATTAGAAAAGTGAGATGCATTGTTAAATGTAAGTAATGACGTTTCCACACTACTTTTTGCTTGTGAAGAGGTTTTCTTCATAAAATCTGTATTGTGCCTGCCTGAAATCTGTTTCAAATGTTTTTATGATATGGAAGGATGCTGTAACAGGTTGGTAGCCCTAAAACTGGAAAGAAAATTAATAATAATCAAGGAAGATGATGAATGTGAAAAACTATGTTCCATCTGTTATCTGCTAGCTTGGCTTGTCATTGTTTTGATGACATACCAGGCATGTTATGATCTGTCTATGAAACATATAACTTGTATTGTGTGATAAGTATATTTTTTCTATGAAAGGTGTAGTTCTTTAGGCAAATACGGTGACTGTCCCAGAATTCACCTAGGTGATTACTGAAAACCACTATCATGATGGCCAAGTCCACCTTACCAATCTAGCATTAACGCATGAAACCACAGTCACTGATGTGACCAATTGACAAAAAAAAAAAAAAATCTTTAAAACAAGCCCACATTCAAATAATGTTTTATTTTGTTGGCGCAAAATATGCAACTAAATGATTTTTCCCCGCATCAGTTCACTTCTTGTATCAAGACTAAATTATTTTTCAATTAAAATATAGAGAAACATAATTTTATACTAATAAAAATCTAAGAGCCCAAGCCTTCTTAACTACCATTTAAAAAAAATTTGAAGTAAAATGTAAAGTGCCAACTAAGTAAAATTGTCAAAAATATAAGAATATGAAAAATTTATTCATTTACCATAAAGATAATTTTAATACCTACTTCCTTCATTGAAAGTCAGAACATTACCAAATTGCTTCAATGATACATTTAAAAAAAATTGAAGATACTAACCCATTCGAAAATTTTATTTTTCTCATATATGGAGCCAAACTCCTTTGGATACAAAAGAAGTGGTCCCTGAAGTATTCGTAAAAATATTTCATCTTAGCTAGTGTTCTAATTCACATGACCTCCAATCGTAGGATCCTCAATTTTTCCCCTATCTAAATAAAAAAAAAAATGTATTGAATATTTAATTTTAAATCTTGGAGACTGAACTTGTTTGGTGGGTTTAAGGATAATGAAAGTATTTTTGACATAATTAAAAGATCGAATCTGATTGATGGATGACTTTTTACTGTGGTAATCTGAAATTTTAAGTACTTAAAGTTTCCATGTATTTGTGCTCAAATGAGGCTTTTTACTACAGTAAACTGAAACAGTTCATACAAACTCGTAGGATACGCCTAGTAACAATCTAGTTACATATATAAAACACTTGCCCAAAACAATTAAGCTGTTTGGGAGGATGCAGGTTTATGGACCATCCAAATTTTGTTCTCTGCAGCTTCTGAAATCATTCCAGGCAGTTTGCAAGATGGTTCCTTCAAAAGCTCATGACCTTCGTCCCTGATGTCCCTTTTTTTCTCATCCTCCCCCGGCTCAAATGACACCATGTCAACGAGCCGTAAAAAAAAAAAGAGGCATTTTTGCTCTTGGGAGATAACTTCAACCATTTGTTTTACATTCAGAGATTCTGACCATCTGCCGGATGTTATTTCAGTGAAATAGTTTTACAAGAGGAGTACAACAAGTATTCAGATTTTAATATTCAACAAAGCCTGTAATATTAAGTATTTACACCATCATAGATTTTTATATAAAAATTAAAATCTACTGTATTTTACCAAAACCAAACATATCATATTATCATTTTGTATTTTGCAAAGCAAATTGTTTCACAAGAAAAATTCGAATTATATATTAAATTTAATTGAAATGATTTGGTTTGTTTTCTGTTTTGCGTATTTCAGATTGCTTTAATGGAAATGTCACAACGTTTTCATGTAGACAGTTTCAATCAAGTTGTTGAATGTGCGTTGGAAGGCTGCAGGGAGATACACAAGATCCTCAATGAGGCAGTGATTCGGCATGTTCAGGCTGCTGGTGCTGCATCCAATTGGGGACAGAAGTCAGCAGATGAAATCTAAATTGATAGTATTGACGAGTTGAAGATCTCAGAATGCTCAGGCGGTCGGTGTCATTCTCCCCTCCCCCCTTTATGAACACACTCCATGATAGTTTATTTACATATTTTACTGAGTAAAATGTACAAGATAAACATAATTGTAAATAATTTATAAAATGTTTTGCAGCTATTTCCTATGTGATTTAATATCGTTATTTTGTATGAATAAATATCTTAACAAACTTATTGCTTATAAGGTTAGATAGAAAATAGTTTTCTAAAATCAGGATAAGTATAAAAATGGAACCAAAATTACATATATTCCAAGCACCACATCTGATCAAAACCTTAGATATTTTATAAGAAAATATCTAAAATACTTCCTTTGGAAGGAACATGGTTCTCCTATCCAGCATGCTGCCAGTTCCAATACCTTTCTTAAAGTCTTCTTCTTCTTCTTTTTTTTTTTTTAAGAGTTCCTAAGAATTAGTTTTTCATAATTTATTTAGTTGCATTACCAAAAACCATGAACTTGTATCCATAAACAAAATAAATTTATGCGATTTCAAGACAAGAACACAGATTTTCAAATTGTTCTGCATTCTGCCTCTGTCATAACTGGACGTACAGTTTAATGCAGAACCTGAATCACAAAGCATACTGGAATACCTCATAGAGTTTTTGGCTGTACTGAATCTACAAGGTAAGCACATAAGCTACTGAGCTTACGTGACCACTCTTTCAAAAACAAATAATGTTCCACAACATATGTGTTATGCTGCAACAATAATCAGGTAATGAATTGTAGTGTTTTCATTTTCTGTTGAGAGAAAGTGAATCGTCTTAAGTTGCAGTGTAGAAATTTTAATATTATACATTGTTTTTTCAAGCAGGATGTATGTTACTGTTCTTTGCTTAAACGTTTTTTTCCTATTTCATGAGATAAAATTTATTTAATAGTAAGAGACTGTGCTGTCAGATGAATTCACTTTTTGTTGATTAGAAACTATTGTATGGTTATAAAATGTAATTTTCAATTATTTTCTCCTCTTTGATTCAAACTGTTGACAAAGGAATTTTGATAATGTATTACTTTTGTCTCAGTTGTCAACAATTATCAACTAAAGTCCAACCTTTGACTCTCTTTGGAGAAATGTTCATTCTGTCAAGACAAATTGTAATTAGCAATTATCTTGTTGATTCATAAGCGAAATGTAAAATCTGAATAACATAATTTGTAATAAAATATTTGTACGTAAAACAGTTCTGTTGCAAGCCATCTCGAGGAACTCTGCAGAGTGTCAATTCGAATTGAAATAAATTTAAGACAATATTTTGTTTTGTTCTCTCGCCTTCAGTGTTTTCCACCATTTTCCAATGATGTTGCTTCATTCACACAGGCATTTGTTGTATTGCTAGCATTAGAATACCATATATTATACTCAATTGTGAAGGGATCGACCAAAATTTTGCATCAATACAACTGTCTTGTCTTCAGATTTGGTGAGATAACTTTACCTTCTGCACATGATTCAATTTCATAGGTTCCAGTATGGCAGATACTAGATGTGAAGTTAAAGTAGAAAATAGGAATAGTAGTCTGTGGGTAAGAGAGGGGAAAGCAGCTGCTAAAGAAAAGGAAAATGATTTGGGCAGTAAAAATAAAATAAATCAGCTTAACCTTTATGGAATAAGTATATTCTTTTGTTAATCAACGCTGAAGAGCTAAGGGGTTTATAAATTAAGTTTTTTTTATTGAGAGAGATGGCATGGCCAGCAACTGTATACTATTTTCTTCTAAAAACTGTTTGATCGAAGTTTGTGATGACACCAAGCTGTAAAGTGAAATAAAGTATGTTAATGTTTATAATGTCGCAAATTTTTTTTGAAGAAAGTGTTTGGAGGTAATGTAAAAATTTCATGTTGCTTGGGAACAATGAACAGTGTCCAGTGTATATTTGGGAGTGAAAAATGTGTGTGGACTGTAACGCGATGAGCTGGAGAACACTGAGTCTTAAAATTGGTGAGCAACAAGGAGCAATTGTTGTTAGTGGCCAGTATTCAGATATTTGTTTGATAATATTTGGTGAAATTGCTGAAGTTTATTGTGATAACTTTTTCTGTCTTTATTGGAGCAGGTATAAAAAAAAATCCTGAAATTTTTCATATCTTGGGTGTCAATCAATGAACATCATATTGAGATTAAAAGCAAACATTCCTAGATTAATATATTCATTGAGAAATTAGAATAGGGTTACCAGACTTCCCCGTTTGCCGGGGACAGTCCCCGTATTTAGCTCTCTGTCCCCGGACAGATTTCGTTTCCGCAACGTCCCCGGATTTTTACTGTTGTCCTCAGATTTTTTTTAATCAAGCAAGAGTTCTTTAGAAGCTCTGTTTTGCTAATGTATTTGTTTAAAGTGGGAAATATGAAGTGCACTTCTTTCCTTGTACATCCCTAGGATCAAAAGAAAATTACAAGGATTCTGCGTCTTGGAGACAACAGCTCCAAAGTCTCCTTGTTGTGTACAACATGGCTGCCTGTGATCCTCATTTAAAATACAAAATATAAACAATACGTGTCTTTTAAGTTAACACAACATTTAGTCATATAACTTATAAAAGTACAACGCGTAATTAGGACAAATGCTGAAAGCTTCCCCAGATTTTGGTGAAAAAGGTGTGAAGCGTCCTCGGATTTTGAGAAAAAATTCTGGTAACCCTAAATTAGAGGCTACATGTTCATTGGTGTTAAAAAGTTGGTTCCAAATTCCAACATGACTGCCAATGTGACTACTCCCATTAAAGCACCACCATACTGCATCTGGGACGTACAAAGCGACAAGGTTTACATCTTGACTCTGCGTACAGGCCGCCCTGATTGCAGTTTCAGGGAATTTTCCACAATCACTCAGGCAAATGCTGGAATGGTCCCAAATTTCTGCCTCATACACTATACATTTCACAAATAAAAAATACAAAAATCACAGACACACTTGTGATTCCCCTCTTACAATATTTTCCTTCCGTCAAGTGGTAAGGTCAACAGTCTGTCACTGAAATAGGTGTGGCGACTACACATCTTTGGAGATTCGTGATGATCAGTACTTATAATTCTAAGAGGCCTCATCAGTTGATTGGAAATGGTTGAAAAATATGTTTAAAGTTATAATAAAAAACAAACTATACTAATTGGTGGGTCATAGAAAATTACAGAAGGTATATTAAGACACTATCATATTTATAACAACATGGTGGTTTCAGTTCGTTTTGTACACCATTCGAGTGTAAACATTAGATACTAGCTTACCCAGTTCTGAGAGGAGATAGATTTGGCTGCAAAAAGGAAAGCTAAAGGTTGGTTTATGAAAAAATATTATGGGAACAGGGAGAACACTCGATGATGCATTTAGAAATTTCTTTGGCTATGTTAAAAAACTGGGAAAGGGAAAGATAACAGACAAATATGGGTAAAAAAGAAGTAGCTAGGATTTGGAAAAAAGTAAGAAATTTCAGGTAACTAGTTTAATAAGACCAATAGGGACTATCATTCAGAAATAGGTGGGGGGAAAAATCAGAGAAGCTTCTCCACATCAGTAGAAATTAGCAGTCTAAAAAATTGTAAACAGATCCCGAGAAAATTATGAACAAACTAAGCTAAAGAGTAAAGGGACTGGTGTGAATCGTATTTCTTGAGATGTTTTAAAGAGGGGTTGATATGACATTGTACCATACCTTGAAATATTATTTAGATTGAGGCTGGAGACTGCTTACCAGAGAATTGGAAAAGTATCATTGTAGTACCAGTCCATAAATGGATAATAGAGCCAAGTTGACAGTGGAGGCAGAGGCGGCCCTAGGGCGGTGCGAGTGGTGCGACCGCACCGGGCGCCGTCATAATGGGGGCGCCGAAAATGCAGTGAGAGTTCGTCTGCACAAAAAACAAATTCTATAATAACCCAGCTTGCTGTTCACATATGATTTTAGCACACTAATTATCCAGAAGAGTTTATACACGTAAGAGCTACAGCTTAGTGCGTAGTCGTATGTCCTCATAGAATCGAGTCAACTCGAGTTGGGACTCGAGTCAGCTCGACTTACTCGAATTAAAAAAAATGCAACTCGTCCCACACTTGTTTCCTGTCTTTTCGGCTATCGTCTTGGTGTTCATTTTTCAAATATGTATTTTCAAATAGTAATGCCAAATCGAGAAACTTTTAAAAGATGATTGATTCACTCTAAATCTGCGGATGAAGTATGTTTGAATATTGTTGCTTATTCAGCAGCAAAAACTCTTATTGATGACTGGAACTACTTATCAGAGCGTCTGAAAACTCACGAAATTTTGCTCAATTCACCAGTACACCATGCTCAATTTGACAGAAGCGTTGATTTTTTTAAAGATGAAGGAGCATCTCCGCCGTATTGCCGATGAGGAGACTAATATCTGTTGTTTTGGCAAATATATTCAAAATGAATGAAGTTCATAATAAAATTTTGACTGGATAAGTTATCTAAATACTTTTCCATCATGCCGAATAACATGATGTCAGTCACGTCGAACAATTATCTTTATCGTTGCTTTTTTTGACACTAATGAAGTCCAAGTGCGTGAGTGCTCCGTTGTTTACAACCTGGTAAGTGACTCTTAGAGATCTGGGAACTGGTCTCACTGGCCTGTTTATCGATAATGCTTTGCAAAAGATCGATTTGGATATGGAAGAATGTCGAGGCCAAAGGTATGACAATGGATCCAACAAATCAGGATGAAACATAGGTGTCCAAAACAGAATTCTGAACGAATATCTTACAACATTTTTTTCTCCATGTAGCTGTCACTAAATTTGGTGATAGCAGGCGCCGCAAAAACATCAATTAAATCAGTTTCCTTGTCCGAATTTGTTTAAAGAATATTTGTTCTATTATCTCAATCGCCAAAGTGATGGGAAGTAATATCCAAGCACTTACATTATCGCCAAAAAAATTTGCTAATCTCGTTTGGAGAATAGAATTTCTAGTCTCACTGGACTTCACTATCTCTAATCATCAGTTCGTGACGCCATTCTAGAAACGAATAATTCAGTTGCTTCAAGTAAATATTGTAAACAAGTCTGTGTAGACTGAAAGAGGATTTATGAAACGCTTCACAATTGCGGGGAAACAGCTGAGAAGTTGAGGAAAAGTACCCTGGTTATTCGTCTGCCCTGATAACTGCCAGAAAAATTGCTTTTCAGACTGGGGCATATCCTATTATTAAGCCAGTCAGATCCCAAAGAAAGCAGAGATTTTTTTTTAATACGAGGCCGTAGATGATATAGCAATAGATCCAGAAAAATTGTTTACAAACAATGTGTTTTAACATATCATCGATACAATTGAGAATGAGTTGGTCACTCAGTTTACACAACTATCCAAATTTAATGATAAATAGTATCAAAAAAATTCTGAAAAGTCGGAATTGGAATCATCTTGTGCACATTTGGAAATAAGTTTAACTGATGGAGAAAAATGTGATTTATCTGGTTGTGAGTTGGTTAGAAACTTTCTAACTTAAACTGTTGTTGAAGCGACTTGAATCGGCAGAACCTATGAAAGTTCAACTAATGAAACAAAATGCATGGCAGGATAAATTTCCGAATGTGTGGACAGCATTTCGTATTTTGCTAACCATACTTATAACTGTCGCTAAAGAAGAACAAAGTTTGCGTAAATTAAAACTTATCAAAACTTATTTACGGTATACTGTCAGATATTGCAATTTTATCTATAGAAAATAATATTGCCAAAGGACAAAAGCGATGAAGATGGTAATCTAGGTCTTTTAGTTACGATTTTATTTCCTCATTTGTTTGTTGAAAAAATTATTAAAATTATGTGAATTTGACGTATACATGATATGAGCATTGTGTACGCCATAGTAGCTTAAATAAACCTTTTCATACATAGCATGTTCCATATTTGCTGTTGTTTCTCATTCAAGCCACTGCTATCCTTTATTAATCTTTCTGAGGTTTGAATTGTTATTAATATATAAAATCTTCTGCCCGCGGATTTGCTCGTGTGGAATTCATAAACCATTCATACATGTATTCGTATTTGAATCCCACGGGAACTACATTTTTGATCGGGATAGAAGAAGATAGCCAGTAACATTATTTCAAATTTTATCTTAAGCCTTACAGTTGTTTCGACGTGAAACAGAAAAAACATTCAAGCAAACAAACTTTTACATTTATAATATTAGTAGGATGTAAAAAAAATATATGTTGTCTTCAATCTGTCTATAGGAACACCTAAGTCATGAATAAGCGATTCCACATTTGGGGCGCCACAATGAGATTTCGCACCACCTAAAAAATTTGCTAGGGCCGCCACTGAGTGGAGGACATGATCTCTCCAAGCACTTGTGAGGATGAAAATTGTAATAAATAAGGTAAAAACCATTTGAGTGGATGGGAATGTTACTTGCTTGGTAGAGGGATTCTTAAATGGTATTAAGTGTCAAGAGTTGTAAGAGAAAATGTAAGTAACAGAGGGTTGAGACCACTTCTGTCAATTATTTTAATGGATGATTTTTTGCTTTGACGGTTTAGCCAGAAGTTATAGTGGTATGGCAATGTAATACAATAAGATTACAAAGTGAAAGGTCTGTGAAAAAACTAAAGGGGGATCGTCACAGGATGTGTTGCTAGTTAGATCATTATGGAGGTAAAATAAATGCCAAGAAGTCAACTTACTAAGTTTGCAAATAAAAATTTAAAGGTTTTCTATGATTACATGGTCAGGAATACTTGCTGGTTGAAAACGTTAAGTAGAAATATTTTGGCATAAGGGAAAGGTTTCAAAATCCTTCATTTTAAAGAGAGCAATGAGGAGATACACCAGGTAAGCAAGCTAATTTGATTACTAAACCTTGGTCAAATCTTAGCATTGCAAATTCAGGTGTTGGAAACAGTGTGGCAGGTGAGATGTAATCATGGTTTGCCCAAATCACTTCAGGCCATTGCTGAATTCCTTTCCATTCCTGCGGGCAGTCTTTTTCCACTTCTAAAGACCTCAATGAGGCAAAAAATATAAAAAAAAGAGCTGGAGGGAGTGCAAAGGGTGACAGTTGTTTGTGGAAATTTGCCACAGAACACAATCTGTGACTGTATGATGCAGGTGTTCATTTTGGAAGAGAGATGTATATTGACAGTGAGGCTTGGGTGGGTATTGGTAGAAAAATTTGGAGTAGCACATAGAAGGAGAAGGGAAGTGATGCCCATAAGCTGGCACTTGATTTCCTTCATTAGGTGAGACAGTTGAATTTTGGAATAAATTACCAAGAAACATAAAACAATTTAGCAGAAACACTGGAAGAAATTAGAATTTGTGAAGGGGAAGGGTAGGTTGATGGTGGTTCCACACTCAAAAGATTTTATGATCAAAACAAAAAATAATCATGAAATTGGAAATCAGTTGTGTAGGAAAATTGTCACTGTGGCATGTACTCCAATGCAATTGGATAAAAATGTGCACCTTGCACTTTAGTGGTTTTATTAATTAACTGGTTCATATATGTAACTAGTGTTCTAAGAATGATTATTTTCATTTTGTCCTGTAACTGTGCTCATATTGAAACTAACAACAGAGAAAACTGAAAAAGACACAAGGTATACTGCATCATTATTGCTGTAAATCACAAAAACTGTATTGTGGACAAGTTTGTTCTTATCAGGAAGTGTAACAACTAGGATTCAGATCTTTATGATTAAAAAAATTAGAGAAATATGACATCAAAATGGGTAAATATGACCTAAAAATGTTAAAATATGATCAAACATTGAAATTTACTATACATCAAAACATGCTCAATTATACATTTATTTTATCTAGTAGTGTTGCTTTCGTGTGAACAGCATAATTTGCTTCCGTGCTCTCATTGAACCATTGGGAAATTATTTTTTTAAAAGTATTTACATGTTCTTGTAAAAGAATATACTAATAGATTTTTACTTTTAAAAATTGGAATTTATTATAAATTTGCTTTAGGTTAGTGTACATATCATTGTTTATTCTCATTTGATACCAGCGTTGCAAAATATCACCACACGCATCTTCAAATTCTCATAGTATCATCGCGCAACAATATCTTAAGAAAGTTGACCGGCTCTAGCTGGGGAGCTAACCCCAAGTGTCATCCACACCTCTGTCCTAGCATTATGCTACTCCGCAGCAGAGTATGCATGTCCAGTGTGACAAAAGTCATGCTAAGACAGTAGACATTGCAATCCACAGAACATGCTGGCTCATCACAGGTTGCCTCAGACCATCGCCTGTGGAGAAATTAACTGGCGTCACCCCTGGAGACATACGCCAGGAAGTTGCCACTAGTGTGGCAAGGCTTAGAGTGAACAAAGATGCCCGACACCCTCTATATGGCTATACGCCTGCGCCATCGAGACTAAAGTCCCGATCAAGCTTCCTGTGGACTTCAAAGCCACTAAATGGAGCACCACGCAATGAAAGAATATTGACATGGGAGAAAAGAGTGCAACATGATATCAAGTGGATCAAGCCAAAAGAGGGTCTGAACAACCAAGTCCCATATGAAAGTCACTAAATAGGCTTCGAATTGGAGTTGGCCATTCCAAAGATACTCTTGCCTCATGGGAGAACAGCCAAATACCATATGTTAGTGCGGGGAGAGAGAAACTATGGTATGTCTGTTGGCTTGTCCACAAATTGGAATGAATGCATCTCAATTTGACCTCCAATCAGCTACTGACAAAGCCAACGCCTTGGTGGACATGAGAAGTAGTAGTTCTCGAAGACGAATTTTGTCCTGTTGTTACTTAAAACTGTCTTTTACTGTAGGAACCTTTATTCGGCATCACAAGACGTCACGGGTGTGTACTTAGAGTCAAGTTACTGCAGTATAATTGTGGGTCATCTTTATTCAAAACAGATTCAGCGCCATATAAAATTTCACTAATTTTACAAATTATTTTATATCCAATATTCCCACTCAACACTCTATAAAGTTGGTTCTTTAGCAAACTAGTAACACTGCTCCATGCTTGACCTGTCTCGGTTTCCACACTTTTAACAACCCCCAAACTTAATGCACTTCAAGATGAGAAATTGCAGTTGTGATGCCTGCAAAATTTGACTTAATGTACACCAAATTTCGGAACAAATTGGATGAAAAGAGCTCTTGGATAATTTTTATGGCAGATACTTCACTGCTATAAAAATTAGAAGCTATTTTCCTTATGTGTTCATAAAATTCATAGTAATAGCTAACTGCATTGAGTCATGTGACCCAACGAGTAAGTATCGATTGGGATGAAAAGGTGATGGAAGGTACATCTTCTTTAAATTGTGCCACTGTCACTGGAGCTTTGACTAAAAAATTTTCCCATTTGATATTAACCTAACATCAGAGAAATTTGATCTTACTACCTCGGCAACCCTATGTAATCCATGAGTGAGATAAGTGCTCCAGTCTTTACCATGTATGATGCACCGTCAGTCATAAACAGTGAAACATATACCCACTAACTTCACCAGTTCATAATGTTGTTGAAATGGACTAGAATTGAAGAATGCTTTACTAATTCGAGAATTTCCAATCCAGTAAAAATATATCACCCGGTCTGTCAGCAAATATGGTTACAATGATAATATTTACAAAGTATCACCCACAAACTTCGGTGCTTTCATCCATTGATACCCAAACCTTAATGTTGTGTATCTTAATTCTGATTGTCTGTAGTACATTTTCATAACAAGACAGTGAATAGTTCTTCCTCAGTGTTGATTCGGTTGGAACTGTATGTGTCATATATTTTTACAAGAAGGTTTTGAAATGTTCATTTTATTACGTGGGATGTTGGCGGATACTATCATTTCACATAGTTCTTTAGAAAAAATTGACAATATTTGGAAGATGAAGTAGCTGTAGATGTATATATAAAAAAGTTACTGTCTGCTTTGTCGAGCTAAATGCCATGATGTATTGTTCTTTTGTCTTGCTGTATTGCAGGACTGCTGCACATGAAATCACTTTGTTAAAGCCACTTAAATTTCACATAATTTACAGAAAAGAATTGTTTAGTCTGTATTAAAATTTTTCTCTCCAAATTCCTTTACATAACAGTATAATTTTGCACCTTAAGGAACTTTTGTTTTCTGCATGGTGCTGCTGACTGATCTACTGCAGATTTAACACTGACAGGAATATTATCAAAAGTGTTGGTGACAATGAGAGATTGATTCGTGCAGCTCAACAAGGCATTCTGCTGCTGCTGGCGTGATTAAAAGGCAGGCAGAATAGTAACATTTAGGGTATAGGTTTCCAAACAAGGGAGGTGGGGGGGGGGGGTAGAGCTCTTCATTAGGGAATGTGGGGTGTGAGGTAGTTTTTTGCCGCCCGTGTGGACAATACCCTAGCTCTATTGGAAGTAATGTGTCTCCTTCACCGCCTCTTAGAGTTGGAAACCTTTGTACTAACATCACTTACTTATTGAGCTTCCTCTGAGATGTAATCGAGAGTGGAATAATAAAATTCTGGTGGGGAAGGGAGTACACGTGTGAACTGTTCTTTTACTGAAGTGGAGTGTGGTAAGGAAAAATTTGGAAACCTCTAGTTTAGAGAGTGACAATAATATCAAACTTTAATTCTTGACAGGTGAATTTTTGAACATTTCAGTAAGAATTAGTTTTTTCCTCCAGTATATAATTGGTGTATATTTATGTGAATAATTATTTTAATTTCTTCTCATCTACAGCTTCTAATGCATTTCCAGTACTATTAAAAATTACCAGGTTTTTTTCTCTCTCAAAATATGACCAAAACTATGAAAATGGAATCAACATACTTTTATATGCTATATAAAATAAATTTAAATATTACTAGAAATGTTCAATGAGTGCTTAATTCAGAATTACAGCTCAAAAAGAAGGCAGGAAAAAAATATGACCTGTCATGAAGATCACAACCCTATTTATGAGAGTTCAAGAATAATTTGTGTAGAAGGAAATTTTTAGTGGACAAAGAGTAATCTTCAATTCAAACCAGTTGTTCAGGAAGTTTTATCTAAAATTAGATACAAAATAATTAGTTGCATTGTCATTATTCAAATACTGTTACTGATGAAATGTTGTTACCATTATTAGCATATGGTGATCTTGTTGCGTTGGCAATTTGTGTACAAGAACTACTTTTGCACTACACGAGTTTTTACTGTTTGAAGTTAGTAGATGGAGGAATTTAACACTGAAAGTGTATTAAGATGATGATAGTATTTAAAAAATACTAAAAAGTGTAATTAGTAGACAAGTAGTAAAATTGACACCTCTGCATGCAATTAAATTAAACTGTTTTACATTATACTTAATCATTTATTCTAGTCTTTGTTCCCTTACCATCACTGAGCATGGTAGATGAGTGGTAATAACCTGGTCTCACATGAGTTCAAAATGCTGACCGGCCATCTAGATTTGGGTTTACCATAGTTTCTCCAAATCATTTCAGGTGAATGCTGGGATGGTTCCTTCAAATGACCATGGCCAAATTCCTCCCTGTTCCTTTCCTACCTCTAACGACGTCGATGAGGTGTAACACCTTAATCAAAAAATCTTTCCGACTCCCTTATTCCTGAAATTGTGTTTTAGTTTGTCATGGTTCTCTTTTCCATATAATTCTCTTAATACTTTACTCAAAATTTTGAGGTATTATCCCGAATGTAAACTTTATACAAACCAAGTGCTCTCTTCATTATCTTCAAATTACTCTCAACACTGTTTAACAATAATGTTATGTGGTGATTTCTGCAAATAAATTTAGCTGCACCCCCTCTTGCTCCTTTGATACTTACAATGCGAGTCCCATACTAATCCATCATACTCAGGCTAGGGACTGACTGAAATTTTGTCATCCAGTTCTGTTATTTCAATTATTTTTAGCAGATAAAGGAATTTGAAAAATTTCCCTACAACTCTGCACTTAATCATGTCCTGCTGAGTTCATCATCAAACTATATAAACAATTTTATCCTTCAAGCAGCAATTCTCCCTCTACGACATAAAAACCTTTAGTTTCTCTGTATATGTGAAAGGCTTTTGAATTTTAGGCAATTTTTGCCCTTTCAGTGATGTATCATCATAGATTTTAGTTTGTATTTTAAGTTGATAATGTGAGGTGTGCCAGATGATCAGTTTAACCTTTTGCATGCCTTCTTTTGATGTTACTCATAACCTTTTTTGAATGCATCTATTAAAAATACTCTGTGAGACAACACAGAAAATTCTTTACAGGATGTTTATTTTAAAATCTGTATACCATTTTTTGTTTAAAATCTAGTAAAATCTCTGCCTAGAACTATCTGCTTTGTAGCTGAAGTAATCTAACCTCCTTCTCACTGCATTAAAAATAGTTCTGTTCATCCCTACATGTGAAAAGCTTCACAAGTAAACATCATATGCAAAGATAATGGAGATAACCTTATATTAAAATTTCCATACTTTTGTATATATCTTGAAGTAGGAAAGTAGTGAAATGGTTGAAGAGACTATCTTTAACAAAAGTTAACACATGCAAGTATTTTGATTTCATATAACTGCAGTTTGGTCAGCTCTATTAAACTTCACTGGAAGACTTCGAAATGTGGAGTCCTGAGAACTCTTTATATAACTCTAATTAAAGGTTTAATATTTTCCTTGCATTTTGGGTCTTGAAGTGAAAATACACAAGCCTTGTTAAATTTTAGGCAAATTGACTGTGAATATTATATCAGTTCTTTCTTTTTTTTAAGAAAAAGTTATTTTTTAAAATAATTTTCAAGAAGGTAATGTAGAAACAGTATCACCCAGAGTGATTCCAAGTGGAAAACAATGAGTAATAGCAAAAAATTCTTCACATTTGTTGCACAGTGATTGATGAATATAAATTGTACTCTGCGGTACACAACAGAATTATGGTCTGTGCTATCTTCTGTCATCTGTTTTAGTAACATTTTTAGCATTTTAAAACATATAAAAACATGTTTATGTATTTCTGAAAAGGTAACATCTCAAATTATAGTGAAATCTGTTTTTGGATCTAAAATAAATGTAGATACAGTAGGACACTAAGAATAAATAGAGAAAGATACAAAATATTTAATGTTTCAGTATACCAGAAGGGCACTAATGACCTCGATGTCGACGCGCCCTAAAACAACAACAACAGTATACCAGAGACACAAGAAAAACACTCAAATTTACTCAGAAACAAACATTTATTTTGATCAGTTGCAGACATGCTTGTAAATCTTAAAATAATTTGTAAAGGAAAGAAATAAGAAGAATTTGATTTGGATACTAAATGAAGCAATTAGCAGTACCGGATTAACCACGTAGCAGGAGGTAGCAAATGCTATGGGCCTCGCGCTTTCTGGGGGGGCCCCGTACCTAGACCAGATGGGTGACCTTTTTTTTGGCTCTACAATTTTACCCCGGATGGCATAAATCAAGGACCTCTTCTTCACATTTGCTACGGGCCCCGCGCTGTCTTAATCTGGCCCTGGCAATTAGTGGATAATCTATTCAGTGAAAAACTGAGGTCAAAGGATGAAAAACCAGTATTAATTAAAACTGTAAAACATCAAGAATCGTATGAAGAAAATAAGTTTATCCATTCGATATATGGAATGATCATCCCCCTAGAGCAGTGTTTCTCAACCTGTGGTCTGCGAAGCTGATACAGGTGGTCTATATATCGTACTCGTGCTACATAAGGCTGTAACTGAGTATAAGTTATAAGGACAACTTTTTAAAAGCCATGCATATTTAAATGACTGGCAAAACTCCGGCATTTTCAGGATATGAAGATAGGAAAACATTCTCCTACAATAGCCTATTCATTAAAAACATTTCTAGTTGCCATTGAAGAGCGTGCCATTCATTTAAGGATTATTGTATCTTAGTAACTGTTTTCTGAGGATGTCCGTGACTATTAGGACACAAGAGTGGTGAAGTAAACAACAATAAAAGTTGCCAGGTCTCTTTTCTTTTATTTTGTGCTTGTTGGTTGGTAGTATAGTGTAGAATCCAGCCAGCAGGAAAATTATTCATTTGGTTGTTAAATATTATTAGTGGTCAGCCGATATAGAATGATTCACTTACAGTTTCATAACTGTTTCCATAGTTTGAAATCTGTTATGCTGTAATGGTACAATACACCCCCAGATGTTACTATAAACATAAGGGGGGCGTCCATTAATTACTTGAGGTGTTTTTTCCAGAATTCTGGACACCCCCCCCTTTTGGTGAAATATGATTGGACCCCCTCTCAGAAGACGTGAGATTTTGACAAGACCCTACCCCAGGGATGGCCAACCCGCGGCCCGCGGGCCGCTTGTGGCCCGCAGTAGGTCATTTTGTGGCCCGCGGAGCTGTATCATTATATACGTAATCTGTGACTTTCAATGGTGATATCTACACTAAATTAAGCTGATATTCAACCAAGATCATCGCTCGATTGATCTTGCGGGGATGGACAGTGCGGGTGTACAACCGAACCTTATCACGGCCAATGTTCCTGTAACTTTCAGCACGTTAGTGGTTCGTCTGACTGATTCATGGAGCGCTTGAGTCGGTTATTGAGCTCCTAACAGTTGATGTCTCTACCCATAGATGGGAGTACGCTCTTTGTTTGATTGTTGTATTTGATTCGAAATGCATTGTCTACATTCCATGTGCTGCTGTACTGTTGTATTTGTGGCGTGTTGTCGTGATCGACTTTTAAGAACTAGTTTCTGTTTTATATAAGTCGTGTGTATGTAAGTATTACTATTGATAAAAATACGTGATATTTGTGTTGTTGCATCTTTACCGAATATGTTCCCGTTATTATTATTTTTAAGCGTTGCGATTTTAGTAGTTTGTGCATAATACAAGCACTTTATTCATTTCTCTTTCTATTTCAATTAAATAATGTCGTCAACTAGTAAAGATGTTGTATCAAAGAAGCGTAAAGCTGCAGATGAATTGTAAAGTTTTCAGGATAAGTGGACAATTAACTATTTTTTTGTAGAATTTAAAACAAAGCCCATATACTTAATATGCAAAGAAGTTTGATATGTACCAAGGACAATTTCGATTAGACCAGGTAAATGACTTAAAAAGAAAACTTTCTGCACACCAACAGATATTCACTAGCACTGCTCCAGAATCAACATGCCACGTAAAAGCGAGCTATGCAGTAGCTTCAATATTAGCCAAGAAATCGAAGCCGTATTCAGATGGTGAAGGAATGTTTGGAGAGCATGGTTGAAATTATGTGACCAGTAAAGAAAAAGGAATTTTCAGAAATAAGCCTCTCTCGTCAAAGTTTTACCAGACTTGTGGAGGACATTGGGAAACATATTGAAGATAATTTGAAAAGCAGAGCGCCTAATTTCGTATATTATTCTCTAGCATTGGATGAAAAGCACAGACCTAACAGATACTGCCTAAGTAGCGATTTTCGTAAAAGGTGTTGATATCCATTTAAACAAATCAGATGAATTAGCTAGAACACTACAACTGCACGCGATTTGTTACAGTCAGTTACAGCAACATTAAATCGTTTTTGGTTAAAACTTCACAACTTATCTGGCGTTACGACGGATGGAGCTCCAGCAATGATTGGAAAACATGAAGGTTTAGTAAAACTGACTGAAAATGAAGCCTGCAAACTTGATAATACCTCATTATTAAATTTTCATTGCATTATTCATCAAGAGAATTTGTGTGCCAAGTCATTAAAAATGGATCATGTCCTGAGCGTGGTTATCAAAATAGTAAAAGTCATTAGATCGAAGGGGTTGAACCTCCGTGAATTCCAAGAATTCCTCAAGCATTTGGACTCTGACTATAATGACCTTACTTTTTATACTGAAGTAAGATGGTTTTCCCGTGCAAAAATGTTAAAAAGAGTGTTTGATTTGAAGAAAGAGATACAATCATTCTATGCTTAACGACTCTTAACAGCGAGGCCTTTAAAGACGGGAAAGGATGGGGGGGGGGCGGGCAAGGAATGGGAAGGAATTTGGCTATGGCCTTTTTTGAAGGAAGCATCCCGGCATTTGCCTGGAGTGATTTGGGAAACCATGCAAGCGAGTTGAAAAGTATCCCAGAGTTTGATGACGTGGCTTGGGTTTGTGACATTGCGTTTCTAGTCGACGTAACTAGCCATTTAAATAACCTGAACTTTCGTCTGCAAGGCAAAGACCAATTGGTTAATAATATGTTTGATGTTGCTGCGTTTCAAATGAAACTTGAGCACTGAGATAAACAGTTGAAAAATAAAAATTTCACTCATTTTTCCAAGCTATCATTACAAACAGGCGTGGCACAGGTATTGGCGATTAAGCACAGTTCATTAATGTCAGACTTGAACCTTGAGTTTGAAAACCGATTTCAATAATTTAATTAATTTAATTTAATTGCAATGGAGCACAGACTCCGGTGGCAATTTCCCTACACACCCATCTTCCTCCTATCCTGCACCTACCTACATTTTTCCTCTACAAATTTTATCTTTAAATTCTTTCAAAAAACATCATATTATTTTATCTGCATTTTCAACGCCACTCTCCGTTGACATAAATTCATTGCCAGGAAATTTGCAAATGGAATATTATGAATTGCAGTGTGACACACAGCTTAAGGATAAGTTCCACCAGAATGGTTTGGAAGAATTCTAAAGAAAATATCTGGACAAGGAGAAATATCATGTATTTTACAAACATGCTTTGCTGATGATTTCTCTATTTATAAACTCTTATGAGTGTGAACAGCTTTTCAGCCGGATGAACAGTATCAAGTCATAAAACAGAACACGAATCATCGATGGTCATTTGGAGAACTTTATGCGTGTAGCCACAACATTTATGCCCGTAGTTCTGAAAAACAATGTCAAAAGTCGCATTTAGATAGTTGTATATTTAATTATATAATATTTATTTATTAAATATCCATATTTCATTTTAAATGTTTTTTTTTAATTCATGAAAATATTAAAGCATTTTTTCGAAGAAAGTAATATATGGGGCCCGGCAGAGAGTTGCAGTATTAAAATTTGGCCCGGCTGCTGAAAAGGTTGGCCACCTATGCCCTACCCCCTTACCGATCAACCTCGTAGTTTTTTTGAGACACTTTTTTTTATTATTATTTTTTAGCTCTCTTGCTTTCCAGGGCGGTTATACTTCGTGCCATTTATAATAGACCTTTTTTTAGCTCTACTGTCCTTTACGAATTTTAAAAGCTCGTGTGAGATTGCCGTCGATCTCTCTCTTCGCCTTGGTGATATTTTGCAAGATTTCCCCCCCATTTCCCCTCACGTAATTAATGGACGCCACCTAAGTAACTTAGGCTCATATAAGTTAGTGGTCTGCTGCATTATGTTTGTCAATTTACCGGCCCTAGGTTGAAAAAGGACAATTGTTCATTAGATCGACGGTATAACTGAAAATATTACTCTAAAATTTCCTACTAAATTGTTCATTTAAACGTTATACCCCCCCCCCCCCCCCCGCACACACACACACACACACAAAAACACCAAGCAGAAATTAAAGAATTAAAAAAAAAAGTATGTAAAAAAGGGGTAAATGGATGACTGGGGGAATTGCCAACGGAGTGTTAGATCCATCGCAATTAAAACTTAATAATAATAAAACAGTTTAAATTCTTTTGTGGGGACCCAACAAGTAAAATTAAATCAGTTCGCAATTCTCCAATAAAATACTTAATCCTATAAAAGAAGAAGGAAATAAAATATCTCCTATTAAACAAATGCCAGGAAACAGGTTTTTCTTTTCCACTCGCACCAACAACTCTCCATTTAACCTAGTTTCGTTTATGATTTTGAATATGACATTTTTTAATTATGAATGGTACAAAAAAACATGAAAATGTTCCAACAACGTGGAGAAAATCATCGTGACTATGCAAAAGATTGATCTTTCTTTTTTTTTTCATGGTGCGATAAGCACTTTTAAGAAAACTGACTGAAACAATACAGTAAAGTGTGGCTTACATTGCAACTGATATTCCGCGAATTGAAACCAGTGCGCATTCCCCACCTGTATCTGACTTGTGAGAGGGGACCCACACAATTGCTACTGTCTCTCTCATCGTTTATCTGACTGGGCAACATACGTTACATTATCGAATTCAGCAATCTATTGCGGCTGCCGCCTTGCATTGTCAGTATACAGGAACACCTTCACTCAAGGACGTAATTTCTTTCTATCTCTCTCGCACACGCGCAAGTCAGTTTCTCTCTCTTGCGTGAGTGTGCGCGCGCGCGAGTGCCCACTTCGTAAAATAAAATTGTGCACTAAATTCAGTCGGTACAGGAAAACATGACACGCAAAACACAAATACATTGAAGTGAGGACACAGCACCATTACTGAGCAAATCCCTGAGCAAGATGCGGACTTACGGAACCTGCTTCGTTGTTAACAGTAAAAGTTTCTCAACGCTCCTGACTTTTGATTCCTACGGGCTAAAAGCAATTTTTTTCCCTTTAGAGTAATTTACCAACCAACTCTCTCTATTATATGCCACTATAATCTCCAATATGGAATTAGTTCTGTGAATATCCGAATAAGGTTGCAAATCAGCAGAAAATTCAAATTGAAAATAAAAGTACGCGAAAATTCTAAAAATAATAATAATACTTTACTTTCGAAATAAGTGATGTGCTTTAAAATTCGAAATATTTGAGTGACTATTTAAATATATATATATATATATATATATATATATATATATATATATAGAAACTAGTTTCCATGAAAGTTAGGAATCAAATTGCTTTCTTCACTTGAACCAACAGAAAAAAAAAACAAATCATAAGAAATAAAAAAATTACGCGACTTCCTGAAAGTTAATAGACTAGTGCCGAATATATTTTATCTATTATGGAAGCATATTAGTAAAAATAATAATAATATTACACGAATAGCTTGATTGTTTGGGCTGTATAATGTAAAATTTTGTCGCTGAATCCGTTCTGTTTGTTCACGTAAAAAAAATCCAACGAGAAAATGTTTAAGATAATATTGACATCTCCTCTTGATTGTTCCACAGTTTATTTGCGTGAATGACTGCACCTAGCGCCTGTTCTCAACGCAGGCTGCCCGCTCGGTTTGTTTACCACTGAGAAAAATATTTTCTGTCCTCAGTGGCGTACCGAGGGTGGGGGAGGTAGGGCGCCACTGAAAGGGGGGCGCGAAATTCGCAAATTATGAAATTTAAAACTCAAAATAAACCAACAATATTATTCATATTGAAATAATCCCGCGATTTCCGCGCGTGATTGATGAGCAAGAAGGAATGAGTAAACAGAGAATCAAATAAGTTCTGTAGCGATCGGAAGGTATATTGCTTGCTGTGTCGAGATGTCCTTTATTAATGGACCAACAGTTGCAGCCCCGACAAGCAACACTTTAAATTAGTTAAATGCTGATGATATTACTGGTTGTGTATTTTATTTACACTGCAAGTGTCGCGAGCTAACGTGATGCTACTTAATTTTATAAGTTAAATTACCTATGACAACAGTACTTTGAACATAATTATGGTAGGTGCCAATATATATTAATTTATTAAAATTCTATTTTCTACAGTAGGTAACTGGTAAGTGACATGATCTCGAATCCAACTGTGTTCACTTACAGTGAAATTAATTTCAATAATAATTTGTAACATTAAATAACACACGAAAATCTAAACATAACTAGGTACAGTAAAACACGTATTAACCTGAATGAATTACCGAATGGTGTAGGTTCCTGTGCAAGGGAAAGTTCAGAGGCTTTGAGTGTGGTTGTTTAGTATTTTTAACACGTTTTTATTAGCTTGGCGTGTAGGTATATAAGTAGATAGTTAGGTAACTATCTTTGCCGCAAATCTGGAAACTCAGTTTTCACCCACATATAAATATTGTATCAGGATGAAAATTTTTAATCTTTTATGAGTCTGGAGACAGTACAATGTTAGGAAGTTGGATTTGGAAAACCTTTGAAACCTGATGTGGAACACTAGTGGTTTGGATAAACTGTTGGAGATAGAAAGTAGTCGCTGAAACAAAAGTTGTTCAGAATCCCGGATAATTGCCATTAAAACGAAAGGAGGAAAATTACAATACATACAGCCCTAACCCAAGCTTTATGCGGTTTACTGTCGTTATGGGTGGGACACAACCCAACAACTTTTATTTTGAAATACAATCTATAATTATTTGTTTATTTATTTCAGATTAGTTCGAAACCCTCACTCACTTCACAATAATACCAACACAGTATGAAATGTTTTCAATGAAAAAAGAGAGTGGAATTGAGGAACGGGCAAAAAGTACTTATGAGATCCCACTTCATCAGACATTTAAATAATAATAATAGTAATAATTTTACAACTTAAGCAATATAGGAATGTATTTATTTTTTTAAAAAAAGGCCGTACAGTATAGTAGTATGTGAAAATGGGTAAATTTAAGTTTTTATAATATTTTTTGCTTTATGAGATTTTATGTATGTATCATGGAGAACTGTAAATGTTTGAATTTGTTAAGTTGCGTCAGTAAATGGCAGTTGATTTTATAAAGAGGATTATATAATTGAATTTAACCTGCGAGTTGATAGAAAAAGAACGTGTGAGACGCATCCTTCCTCCATGGTGAGACGGTATTCTGGGGCCACACATATCGTCGGAGCGTGCTATCGATTATAGATCAGATTGAGGAAGAGATCCTGGAAGGATTGGTGAGGCCAAACAGGATTTCTTTAATTATCGATTTACAAAGAGGATACCTCGCATACTTCAGGAAGTATCTTGAAAAGTAGACTACTGGAAGCTCGGCAGATTGTAAGGTATTACCTACATCGGCACATACAATAAAATCCAAAGATCCAACACTAATTCAGTATAAGACAAGGAGGATGTAACTTAAGATAATTCTGAGTGTGATGAGATTAAGAGCTACTGAAGAATTTGAAGATAACGTAAGAATATCAGTAGGAAAAAATTTGATGGGGGTGAAATGGTGGATGATGTATGAAATCCAATTAATGTCGTAGCAGAAGTAATTAAACAGCATGATATGGGACTTCTATACTTTGATAATGTAAGTGGGAAGTCAATTCTATCAGATGGTTCGAAAACGGAAATAATTAAAATGGGTTCAAAATATTCCTACTTTCAAACAACCGTTGTATGTACAAAAGTTAGTTTAAGAAGAAACTAAGAAATCGCTCGTGACTAGTCTATTCTCTGTCTAAAATATCTGCTTTTTGCATTTATTGTTTTATCTTTTCACAAATAGATAATCCATCTTCGTTAGAGCACGAAGATGGATTTCCCAACTGGAAAGCACCTAAAAGGCTCACTGCCTATGAAAAGGCGAAAAAAACATGGGGAAAAGGGGAGGGGCTGAGTGCTTCGTCCAGTGGAAAGAAACTTTTCAGCAAATAAAGGGACTATTGATGCGGAACTTCAAACCCAGATCGAGTAAGAAAAACAAAAGTGGCGTAATGCATCAAATTTCTTGCCATTCAAAACCTTGCTTACGAGGTCACAGAGAGTCACTTAGTACATGCGATGGATCCAAGTCCGATAATGTTGGTAATTTCCTGGGATTAATAAAGCTCCAGGCCATATTTCACCCCGTCATGAATAACCTTCACGCTCAAGATAAAAATCACCTTGGAACCACAATTTACTTTTCACCTCGTGTTAAAAATGAATTCATTCATCTGATGGCGACCACTGTTCGACAGAGTTATTGTGAAATATTCACAAATCAAAGTACTGTGGTCTCATGTTTGACTCTATTTCTGACCATGCACATCGTGAGCAGATGTCAGAAATAGTGAGATACAAAGAAGCTCATTTTGACAGGAAATCAGTCCGTCTTAGAGACTCCTTTCTCGGTTTCGTCGAGATGAGCCAAAAGGACACTGGAAGCTTAGTTGATCCTTTAACAGCTAGAGAAAAACAGTATAGATACACAGGATTATCGTTCACAACGTTGTGACAACGCTGCTGTGATGGTAGGGCACCAAACTGGTGTTTACAAAAGAATAAGAGAAAATAATAATCTGACGATATTTGTGAATTGCGATAGTTATTTACTTAATTTGGTTGGTGTACGTGCAGCCAAGCGAGATATTATTATAGTGATGTTTTTTTCGGAACTATGTACGCATTATTTTCTCGTTTCACTCTGCGCTGGGAATAACTCAAGAAACCCATGCCTATTGTTGTAAAATCAAGATGGAGTGCAAGGGTTGAAGCAGTTAAGCCAGTTAACAAATATCTTTAAGATATGCTGGGAGTTCTCCAAGACGTGACAGACGATGGCAATCAATGAGGTAGGAATTGTATACATTCGAATGTTGTCTTACTATTTTCTGACTTCTATTCACCGTGTTCAAATGTGGCTTCAGGATCCTAGCATGAATTTTCATGATGCTGCTTTGGATATAAAAGCCCTCCGACACTATTTTATTAGTGAAAGAGAGAGGTTGTTTAATGTTCCACCCGAGAAAGGTTTCACTCTATGCCAGGAATGAGATGTAGTAGCTGAAAAATGTCAAAAGCGAAGAAACGTAGGTTATGGCTGATGATTATGCGTAGGACACTGGGTTGATTGCCAAGGAAGAAATATAACAAGTTATGAGAGGATCGCTGGATCGTATTGTGTGTGAAATGAGCGAAATGTTCAGTTGCCTGCATGAAAAAGAAGCCAGAATTGGATTTCTTCTTGATATTAAAAATCTGTTACGGTATTGACTACTGCGACCATTTAAAACGGAAATCTAAAGAATCTGGAGATTTCTATGGTTGTGATGTTAACGGGGAACAGTTATAGGAAGAAATGTTGGATGATCTAATGTTAATTATCCACAATAAATTCGTAAACACGAAAAAGATCTGAAGAGCTTCTTGAATTCATTTGTCAGTACAGAGATGAGAGCATCTTTCCGAATCTGCTCATTTCAGTTCTGATTATGCTTAGGATTACAATATCCTTCGTAAGTTGCGAACGAACTTCAGTAAGTTAAAACTAATACTTTCATATTTGAAGGCAGCAATGGGTCGAGAAAGGTTATGCGAGTGCGACCATGCTTTGCTCAGTGTAGAGCAGTGTTTCCCAACGTGGGGCCCACGCCCCACAGGGGGGCAATTTGGTTTTTTAGGGGGGCAATTTAGAAATTGACTTGATACGAATTTACCGCTTTTTCTTTGGGTTATTTAAACGCAATGCCAGATATGGTTACAAAATATAGCAAAAAAGCAAATTCTTAAAAGGATCACACTAAATTGCCATAATAAATGATTATTATAAATCTTTTGAATTTGAATTTTAGTATTTCATTATATGTTTTTTAATTTTACTTACTGTGTTTTATGATGATATTAAAGTGTTTCCTTTCAAAAACCATCCTATATCAGTTTCTTTAATAACAAATAATTTTTTTATTAAAAATTATGTATGGGGGGGCAAAAAAATGTTGAAAGTGGGACATGACCCAAAAAAGGTTGGGAAACACTGGTGTAGAGCGAGAAGAAACCGAAGAAATATATTTTGAAAATGTTATTAATTTATTTGCATCGCAGAAGGGGAGGAAGGTGCAATTTTAAGTTTAAGCCTGTTAAATAATTTTGTTGTAATACAGAAAATAAAAATGTTTTGTAATATTTTTGTATTGTTTTATTTAGTGTTCTATTTATTTCATATTTAGGTAATTTACGTAAGGGCGCAATTTCGATGTTTGCCCTAGGTGCCATTTCCGATTGGTATGCCACTGCCTGTCCTCCATGAAAACACCGTTTTCATCTTATGTGAGAATTATTATTGTGATTGTACACAGTAGACCATATATGACAAGTACCATGAGAAAACTTAGAAGCAAAGACAAAACGAAAATTAATGTATCAGATAAGGAACTGATTATACTTTTAAACCATTGCTCTACCTCCGTGTCAGTGCTTGTAATTGACCAATGTTAATGTTCATTTTGACCTATTAGTTATTGGTAACATTTCTTTAAAAAAAATATAAGATCTGCTACGACGATTTTAATTAGGTTTCCAATGCCCATGTGGCCTGCAGGTTCACGAATATTACTTCTGTCTGTTAATGCACTAATTGGATGATTCTATTCCTGAATATCACTACCGTTAACATTACCCAATTAGGCCTTAAACTAAAGAAATAAAATCTCCGGGTACGACGATACTCATGGACGACCAGCATAAACGATTGTGGCAAATGTGAAGAAGAGGCCCTTGATTTTTTTCCGTCCGGGGTAAATTTGTAGAGCTAAAAAGAAAAAGGGGGGAAAAAAAGGTCGCCCGCTAGCCTAGGTGCGGGGTTTTCCTGGGAGGCGCGAGGCCCGTAGCATTTGCTACCTCCTGCTACGTGGTTAATCCGGTACTGTGCGTGACCATGGCACGTGGCTTGGACTATAGTGTATAGGACCTTGAGATTAACTCGACCTAATATAATGCAAAAGAAAGACAGTAAAATTGCACCTGAAGCGTTACATTTCCATAAATTGACCGGTCTTTCACAGAAAGAAGTCTTGGTCAGATCGGCATAGTTTTTAAGATGGATTTGTTGTCCCCTTACAGCCACTTATCCAGTAAATTATTAATTCTGGTCAGAGATTTTACTGTCTTTTGTTATGATTGCGTTTATAAACCTGGTTGACCCCCTCTTACACCCAGCCAAAATATGTATAGTCATTAATATCAGGTGATTGAAATTTTCTTACTTCCATCTTTTTAGTTAGACTATTTATACAAAGTATAGGTAGTAACAGAAGAGTTTCGATTTGCCACGTATTTCGCCTCTGTTGTGGCTGGACATACAGTTTGCGGGATAGGAACCACAGGTCGTCCTGTCATACACATATGATCAAAGCAAAGACCGTAAAAATTACGTGGTCCCATCGGGATCCAGGACCTCGAGTTTTTTAGGCGAACGACTTTTTATTTATAAGAACCTTTTTTAAAATTACATTTACTAAATGTCTGTACTAAATATAACGTCTACCATAGGTCCACAGCAATAAGTAGTCAAACAGCACAGAGATTATGTCGTTAACTTGAAGTTCAGTCTGCTCTTCCATGGTAACATCAGCAGCCGAGGTTACCAGACAGCTCAACATTTGCGATTTATCTAATGCAAACTATTTGGCTATAGTTTAGCAAGCATATCGAAACAGATGGTCCTAAACGCTTAGCCATGCATGTTCTTTACATGAACCTACCGTCTCTAGATTAGCTACAGTGAGCTTATTTTTGGTTCTGTCAAACATCTGAAAGCAGCTCTAGAGAGAGAGAGAGAGAAAGAAAGAAATATATAAGAACGAATGATGTCCACAATATCAATCTACCAGAAGCGCTAACCGTCTGCCAGAATAAACACACTGGTTCACAGCAGAGGCGGCCTTTGGGGGTGGCGAACAGGGCAATCGCCCAGGGCCTCGCTCTTGGAGGGGCCTCGCGCAGCTATCCAAGTTGATTAAAGTTTATGTTTTAAAAAATTATTTTATCTTCAGCTGTTACTGCAACAATAAACTTGTTTAATTGATGGTAAAGTTTATATTAACTACTAATTAATCAACATTTCTTAATTAGATTTATTGACTGTCACATGCACAGGAGAAATAGCGACGACGGTATCACAGTAATGACATAAATAACAGAAAAAACATTAACTGAAGTACTGAAGTGTACCCCACTATCGAAGTAGTCTTGAGAATTATTGCCGCCACACGTAATACAGTTGCGTCCGCAGAAAGAAGTTTTTTATGGTTAAAAAATATTAAAACATATTTGAGGAATTCGATGACACAAGATTAATTTTCAGCTCTTTCTATTCTTTGAATTGAAAATGAAATAGCTCATTCGTTAGTTTCTTGTACTTTTACTAAATATTTTAGTTTCAGGAAAAGGCGCAAACATCATTTTTAAATCCATGTGCGTATATCTTCCAAGGCCTTAATGTACTTCAGTTTATCCTTAATGATTTGTCATCTTTATGTTTGTTAACCTTTATAACTCTTCTAATATAATATTTTAAAACTCAGTTTATTTTTATGATGTTTGCATTTATCGTTGATCATCATAAATACCTACAATTAATATATTTTGCAGTGCTGCCAGCCTTGCGACTTTGAATATCCGTAGATGGCCGCTAAAATTTCCGTAGATTGGGTACAAAAATCCGGAGACTCACTAAGAAAAACAATAATTACTAAAAGTCAAATTAAAAATACTTTTTATTTCCAGGTCTTTATAATTCGAAATACAAAATAATATTCTATGCTGAAAGTAAGAAATATCTCTGAATTTTTTTTATACATCGTCACTTTCATCACTGCTGCTGCTATGCCTACTCTTTTTTATTTTTAGAGTCCATACATTTTCTTTGTTGACTTTAAATTTAGCATATCTTTTCTAAAAGGAAATGTTAAAAATTGCGATCCCTTTGATTCACGGAGGGCACTGCTTTGTAAGCCGTGCCATCGAGCGTGTCACCGTGCATAGAGTGCGCCAATAGATCTGTATAACGATCTTTTAAGATCTATAATCAAACAAAATAAGCTTTATTTCAATCATTGGTTCACACTTCACACGAGTGGTTACAAGGAAACGATTCACAATTTTTGACAATTCTGAAATGCATTAACACTATACGCTCACAGTTTAAAAAAACACAAATATAAAGAAAAATCAACAAATAGTAGAAAGTATAAAAAATCAGTAGATATTTTAACAAAATCCGAAAATCCTAACTTTTTATAAAAATCCGTAGATCTACGGACAAATCCGTAGAATTGCCAGCACTGATATTTTGTACAAGGGACAAGGGCCTCGCGAAGATCTGCCGCCCGGGGCCTCGCAAAGACTAAGGCCGACGCTGGTTCACAGCGAACAAAGAAATGAAACTGGGAAAATTTAATATGGTTTCTAGTCAGAGACGTGGAGAGTTACACAGCTAACCTCAAACAATGACAAAATTCGAAGTAAGACTTTGTGTGATTCGAAAATGGGTGTGTAGAAAATTCCAACCGGTGCATAAACTCCATCGCAATTAATAAAAATAATAGCTATTAGGCCCTACTCTGGAAACCTAACCTAATCTGGGGATCCGCTACATTATTCAATTGAACATTTCTCATTATAGGGAAAAAAGTGCAGATTTTTTAATTATTAATTTGCGAGTTCATACCTGGTAGCAGTTTCCCCACATCCTGCTTACAAATCATATTTTATCTTAGAAGTCTGAGGTATATTATTCATTACCTCCTCACATCGAAAACTTTGCTATTCCCTTCCCATGTGCTGTTGCAGTATTTATCCGTCTCATAGTCAGTATGTGCCTAGTACATGGCCATAATTTTCTTCACCCTTCTATTATCCTGCAATTACTCCCAACCCAAACCCAGTGGCGGCAGGGCCGCATTTTTTTTTTTTTTTTGCTCTACTGTTAGCATAAGGGCAGCAATTTGGAATACTGAGATTTCTGGCGGTGACCCCCTCCTTGCCCGAGTCAAGCCCCTCCCCCCCAAATCAAATCCTAGTCCCTCCCCCAAACCCAAAATCCTGGATCCGCCACTGCCCAAACCCCCTTTTTTTTATCATCTGGTAATTACCACATACGAATCTAGCTGCCCTCTCTAAATTCAGTATTTGATACCTATGTTGTGTATAATATTATCATCCCACAGTACTCTAGCAAGGGCCTGATTTAAGTTTTGTAACCTACCTCTCTTATTTCCCTGGTATGTCCTCATCAATTGATGCAATACTCCTTTCCCTATCATCTCGCTGATATGTCCTATACAGTCTAGCTTAATGTCAATTGATATTCCGAGGTATTTACACTTCAGCCGGACTTTTCCAGTTAGTTTCAAAGAGAATGCTGTCAAAAAACACTAAATTAGAAAACAACATTTCAGTATATGATAGTAAAGCCCTAGCAATGGAAGTGATTGATACGATGAAAGGATTCAACTGCAGATCAGACAGTATTAAAGAGGACTAAAATCAAGCCTGACACATTGGGCAGGGGATTTTAAAATCCTTTATTTATTGGAGACGATTACGAGATGTACCAGCGAAATGACAGAATTGAGATACACAACTTTGGTCAGACCATTGCTTGAATATGGTGGTGAAGAGTGCGGATCAAAAGTTTGTGCAGAAGTTGGAGTGGATGCAAAGGAGGGTAGTTAGATTTGTTTGTAGAAATAATTAGTGCAAAACACTATTAGTTACCGATATGATAAAGAAGCTGGATTGGGATTCACTGAAAGATGGGAGAAGGATGAAGAGATCATAAGGCATATCAGTGATGAGGTCTGGAAGGATAATGGTAGAGGATTAAGATTAATAAATTACCGAGGAAAGTGTTGAATAGTTTTCAAAGCACACTAATAGAATTTAAGATAAAAATTAATCACAAAAGAGAAAATGGATGTACAGATTAATTTTCAACGAAGTACACACATCACAACCTAAAAAGGAAATGACTAATAAATGAAAATAGTCCAGATATAAGTAAATGTAAGGAAAACCCAAGTGAAATTTGATAGAAACTGTTTCACAGCACTTACATTAGTATTTTACACAAACCTGGTAGAAAATCAATTAGATTTTTTTTTTCAGTATTTTTATAAATCAAAATCTCACTTGAAACTTATAGGCAATGAGTACGAAATATTGCCGTGATGCTGGTTTGGCAAAATTACCCTATAACCCTCAATGGTACAAATGCAATTACTGATTTTGGAATGATGCTAGGTTAAGGGAGTGCAGATTAAGTTTATTTAACTTCGTTGAAATAGAACAGATGCACCAGGCTGTGTGAATGAAGCCAAGGAAACCTACCTATCCAGTGTCAGCTGCTGCTCCAAAGTCTCCATATCCGAATCTGGTTGGAACCCTCTCTGCTTTCCCAGCGTCAACTTTTAGTGTATTCACTCTTTTGATATGATTTCTGGCCATAGAAATTTTGTCATTCTCACTTTAGTTGGAGGAACATTAGCTATTTCTCTCTCCATTCGTGCTGCTAACAATCTTGGGCTTCCACATGGAACTTCTGTAACAATTTACTCCTAACACTAATTCAGCGAAACACACTGCATTTTGATCTAGAATGAAAGAGTCACTGAGAAAATAAATGCTGCATAACAGGAAACTGACAGGAATAAACCGACTTCAAGAAACATCCAGATGCATACATAAAGGCAGATCAAGATTTCCTAAGCCCTCCTCACCATTGCCATACTACAATATTTTTATAGTACAGTTGTGGTATCATCAATGTGTTTATCCTATTTTCTATGCATTCCCATGCTCTGGCAATATTATTTTCCCATAGACAGTGTGTTTTCAACCTCCCCCTCACCCCACAGTTCACCATGGACAGCTCTCATCATGTGTCTGCAGGAGCACACATCCAATTCCTTCACTGCGTGTCTGATCTGCCCAAATGATTAGGGTGACTACTAAAAAATTGGAACATGTCTTTCGTGTTAGTCACAGCTATTTTGTTATTATCTATGGTAATTGCTGAGTTTAGTTTCCCCGACATTCCCCTATTATATTTAGGTAACATACTACATTCTGTCAAATAACTGGACCACAGAGCTATGAAGCTTGTGTATGTAGATCTTAAGTAAACTTTATGACCAAATAAAGTTAGTTGTCAATCTCAATTATAAAATGTATAAAGTAAAGCTCTGTTAGTCAGGGCCTCTTCTGTAGCCATTGTCATCTGCAGTCTGTGTCAAATATATCTAAAAGCCCTTACATTCAATACTCAGTCGCAGTTTCAGCTGCTATAAAATCAGTCCGAAGAGTTATTTTCTTTTGTGATAAAAGATAATATACAGCTACAGTAACTGAGAACATATTAAAACCTCACATAACTGCTCTAGGCCAGCTGTGTAGCTCAGGCGGTTGAGCATCTGACTGCGGCCCGGACAACCAAGTTCGATCTCCGACAAAGGCGAGGATTTTTCCTAGAAGCTGAATGTCCAGAACAGCTCCCCAAGCCCACTATCCAATGAGCACCGTGCAGGAAACTCCACAGGAAGGTAAAGAATGGCTGGAGTGTGGCACTGACCCCGTCACACCCATTCTATTGTCAATGGTTGTAATGGGAATGCGGAGCTCTACCTCTGTGAAGCGGCAGGAGCCGTAGGAACCCTGTGACCTGTACCTTTTACATAACTGCTCTAATATTTGTCTCAGACAACAGGCTGCTCAACCATTTCTCGAAGCAAGATACCCCCACTCTCACACCAGCTCATAAATCCTTTTTTTTTACTGTCTATAATTAACCTGCAAAGCTAATTGTTTGACCACTGGCCCTGCCATCTTCAAATACCAATTCCTGTAGAACAGTGGTTCCCAAATAGTTTTTCCCGAGTACCACTTCAAGAAAGAGTTGAACCTCGCGTACCCCCTTATAGATACATTTGCCTCAGAGTTCATTCCAGTCTAGTGCTTCGCACAACCACAGCATTACAGACATCTAATTCACACACACACACACCGTTTGACTGTCTTAAAATGTATTTTGGCGGTAGTAATGTTTGCGTAATTGTTTTTTTTTTTCAATTATCTTATTGAATACCTTAGTAAGAGAACCTCGCGTACCCCCGGGAGTAACCTCACGTACCCCTGGGGGTACGCGTACCACTAATTGGGAACCACTGCTGTAGAATATTCAACCAAGCCAGCCTATACGACTGCACCAAAATCTCTTGTGGTAGAGAAGGTGCCTGGAGAGGACATCAGTCGTGGAGTCACCTCAAAGCCGGTAGCAGTTAATCTCCTCAGAGGAGGAAGGCTTTACCTGCCTCTAGCTGGCATATAGTATGAGTGGCCTTGTTTCCTCACTAGCTAATCAAGAAAAAGAGGATAGGGGGAAGATGAGTGTGTAGGGAAATTGCCACCAGAGCGTGTGCTCCATTGCAATTAAATATTACTTTTACATCATTATGACTAACACAGGTGACTAATATATTGTAGATGTTATGGCTGGTGATCCTTATATGAGAAGCTTTTCAACTTTCAGCTGAGAACATAGTTAACTCAACTTTGAATATTAAAAAAAAAATTGTTCCATAGTTATAATTACAGTATATAGTTGTTTGAATCTAATTTGTTAAGTTATTTTGCATAATTTTCATGTATGCATTAAATACTAAATAAATTAACAACTAGTTATGGGTAATTTCCTCAATTGCAAGTTAATAAATTTTTATAAACGTTAATGACACGCCAAACCTATTTAATTTTATTTTTGTGTCGTATGCGTTTCACTCTATTAACATAGAATTGTCAGTGACACCTGTACGAAAATGTATAAATACGTAACAGATGATGCTCTGCAAAAAGAGTGAAACGAGTTTTGACACAAAAAATAAAATTCAGTTGCATTAGTGTGTCATTAACCTTGTAATGTCCACTTGGTAACGGAAAGCGTGTGCGAGTGATTTAGCCAGTTTCGGGCTATGTCGCAACTTTCCACGCTTCTTTGTCAATCACCAGCTAGGGCCAGGTGACCTGCACTAAAAGAATGAACAATTTATGGCATGCCATAAAGCTAAGAGCTTCATGCATTCACAAAAATTCAAAGAACAGTATTGGACCTGCAGTGAGACATTTTCCTGGTACGTTAGAAAGTTGAAAACGATTGAAACAATGCCTCGTGTGTTTGAGAAAAAGTCAGGTTGTGGAACGCCTCTGTTGGGAACCAGCGAATCAAATGGTGTGTTAAGAACTTTTATAAACAATAAGTTGTATGAGGAGTACCAATGGAGATAGTAGACGCCCTGCCAAATGCTCCCATTTTCTGAAGTTTCCCTGGCCATCTAAAACATCCGAGGCCTGGAAGTTTTGGATGGAGCCAACAAGTGAGGGAAAGACACCGTTTTATGGTCTGAGAGGGAGCTGACCTGCTTACTGGGGACGCAGTCCGCTAGCCCGAATTCTCCAGACACCGTCCCACACCTCTACCTGCAAGTGGCCAACACCACTGGCCTTGCAACCAGCTGATCAACAGTGTTTGTGAGACTTATCTGTGCCTCTCTGCTACGGTAAAGAACTCTGGTGATGTATAAACTCTTGCTTCATTTAACCCTAGGCAATGCTCCGAGATTTGAATAATGGTTTGAACTGTTCAATAAACACTTCATTTTGTAACCTCCTTAAATGTTCAGTTCTGTTCAATAAATCCATGTTATTTTCAAAGATAATAATAGGTATTGTAAACCCTCCTTTCAAGGAATTCCTTTCCAATGTATCAGTATGTGATTTGACTAGATGAAGATATGTGTTTTAATAGTAATTTCAAAAGTATTTCAGAACTGGAACGCCACTTCTCTCAGATAGAGAACACTTCCATTTTTGGCTCTTACCCCGGATTAATTTTGCAAATTATCTTATTAATGTATATCAATAATTTTTTCAATTTTAATTTCTCCAAAAGTAGACTCCACAACCTTTATAAAAATTGAATAAATAAATTTCTTAGACCTCTTCTTACACTATGCCAACAGTAGACATATGGCACCAAGGGTAATCTTTAAAAATGTATTTTTATTAGATTGTTGATGATATTTGCCTGGTGTGATTTGAGGAAATGATGGAAAACCAAAGGATGGATGGCTGTTTATCTAAAAACTGTAATTGTATAATGAAGGAAAAGTGGAAACAAATTTTGGTACGCAAAGAAATTGTGAAACTGATAAAAAAAATAGATTACTCAAACTGCAAGAAATAAGTTGTACAAAAAATATAAATAAAATTTATTACAGCTCATTAAAAATATATAAAACAAATCAGTACTTTATTCAACTGCATAGGCAACTGTCCATGTCATAACACTCAGCTTACATCATATCATATCAAAAATATAAACAGTATCTCCATATCATTACATTCTAATACAACTGGTCCTCACATATACTAGTGGAATATTGCCGATTTCATACGCACATTCTGGAGACTTGATAAAAAAAAAAAACTTTTTACAAACAGTGTATATACAAAAGAAAAATGCTCTGCTCAACTCGGCAGTTCAGAGAGAAATATTTAAAATGACGGCGCATCAGGATGTCTTTCGACGATCATTGCAACACCCTGAAACATCAATATGAACAGAATAACAACTTTTTTATGTTATGCATTTAAAGCCAAGAGCAACATGGTACACTGTAACCAAATTCCTATAAGAATGTAATGTAAAATTAAACTCAGTTGGAATCTAAAACATGTTTTTAATTTTACCAATCAATTATTTAAGTAAACCAATTTCATTACATATAAACAATCAATGTAATCAATGGTATTAAGTATTTCACTAATTAAACATCAGTTACTAAACAACGTTATTAAAATAACAAGACTAATAATTCACTCTTAGTTTGTACATAATACAAAAACAACTTATATTAAAGACTGAATTTGACTGAAGAATCCATTAAAAATAAGATAGAATAGGGGGGGAAAAAATAGATACCCGTCACTTACCACATATGAAGGCAGGAGGGCGAGACGAACACATAAAAACACAAAAACAAATTGCACAATATTTTGACACGAGTCTTAACAACAACCACATGGATGAAGGAGGTGGAGAAAGACCTGAAGTCTGCAGGCATTGCTAAGTGAGACGTCACGGATTGTGAGATTTTTAAAAAGAAAGTGAACTCGTGGGAAGTTATTTAGGAAAAAATGGAAAGATCTAAATGCATCTGGACTGCCGAAGGAAAAAAAAAAGTGAAAGAATGAAAAAATATGTCTGACAAGAACATATCAAGAAAAACTGAACACATCCAATCAAAATTGCTTATCGTTCTCTGTTATGGGGACATACGACAATAATAAGAGACAGAAAATCTGAGAATTAAAAAATAGCAAAAACTAAAGGGAAATACCGGAAGAAGATATAACACTGGGTATCAAACCTGAATGCAGGAAATTGCTTGCACAGTGTAACAATTTGGAACTTCCCCCCCTCTTCCTTTTTGCAAGATATGGAGCAAATGAAAGAATTAGCAAGGAAACGGCTCATGGTTAACTTCCTAGCAGCAGCAAAGATGAAATTATGTTAAAACACTAGTTAACCGAATTGTTTTGCAATACACTAAAGTTTACAATTTTATGAATTTTAACACTGATTATATAACAAAAAATTATAATTTCTTATAAACTGCTTCTAGAGTATTTTTCCATACTGGTTGGTTACTTTTTGCAATATTGTGATGTGCAGTTTTAATTTGGACTCTCACAGAGAACCATGAACATAAACATCCTGAAATACTGGAAATCAGACATTTCCACTTTAGTAGGTCATCTGGCACATCATCTTCATGTCTGACAGTTATACTCAAAGATTTTTCTCCACGACTTGTCTCCAAACAATTCCCTTCGCCTCTCCGTATTTCTTCACTTGGTCCCTCCACTGGGCCTAATTTTCCAACTTATCGCCTTCCCTTCCCAAAGTTCAAGAGTGCTAACTTTGGCACTCTCCCCTACTCCATCCTCATGACATGCCCCAGCCACTGCAGTCTTTTCCTTGTTAAAATTTCTTCCAATGCTTCCACTTCTAATTTCTCAGAGATGTTTTCATTTCTGATTTTATCCTTCTTTTATCCCTCTCAGAAATCTATCTCTGCCACCTGTAATCTGTTAATCTCTTTCTTTGTCCAAGTCCCAGCTTCAGTCATGGTTCAGTATTGGCTGGTAGTATACTTTATAGAACATGATTTTGGCTTCCTTCTCATGTTCCATTTCCAGATTACATCCTTTATCTGGTGATACAATTGTCATCTATTCCCTGTATCTTCCTTTGTATTTCTATTGGTAGTTACCTTGGTTGTAAGTAATGCACAACAGATTAATGCAGATACATTTGGGGGAGGAAACAAACTAGCACTGGATTGATTGTTCATGTGACTGGACTACTTCGTTACTACTTGTCCCAATTTATATTTTCTTTTAGAATTGTTTCCTGTTCCACTAATATTTTCTGACCAATACAAAAACAATGTGAAATGAAGAATTGTTAGCCATCAGTTTTATTGAAATTAATTTACCCATTTACTTAAATCAACATAAAAGGGGCAAGATAATAAATCAAGGAATGTAAGAGACATATACTACCAAACAGCCAATCCTTAAAGGCTGCTGGCCCTGTTAGTCTCTATTTAATCTAGCACACTGCCTGGAGCCATTCCGCGACAGGGTTGGTTAAGGTAGGATCTTGGGCCGAGGGATGGGGGTTGCGCGACGCGGATGCATCCCTTGATTGATGAGATGCACAGAATGACTTTAAGGCCATCCTTCCAGACATCTGGGTAACCAGTTACAGACAGTGTGCATGTTACAATGAATAGCAGTAATGCAAGTGTGCAATGTTGCAACACTGCAAACTGTATTCACATAAACATAACATAACTAACACACATTACTTATATTTTTACCTGGCCACCTGCCGCACATGCTGTAATCAAGGCTAACTGGCCATTCTCTCTAATCAGGCGATTCGCGGCGTGAGACGTCAAACGAACACCTAAAAAATTGGTATATGATTTTTACAACCAGCTTCTCACCAAAATCCAAATTATATTTATGATATACTTAAAATACCTATTTCAGGAAGTAATAACTTATTACCTGTAGCAGCAAATGGATGCCCAATGCTAAGTGAACCACCCCACAAGTTAAATTTGTCTAAAGGTGGAGCACCAACTTTACTGGAACGGTTCATGTAATTTTTGGCAAAAAAATCAGAGTCCAATGCTTTCAAATTGGCAAGAATTTGTCCCTAAAACACAAATAATGAATTTTAAACACAACAAATTTACTTTGTTAAATTACAAAATTTGCAGAAAATAACTTACTGCAAAAGCTTCATGAACTTCCCACACATCAATGTCATTAAGCTGCAGACCTGCCCTCTCAAGAACCTTGGGGATTGCATACGTTGGCCTGCAAAAACAAATTGCAAATATCCCATATAATTGGTACAGATACTTTAAAGAAAAAGAATAACAGACTTAATATGAGGGTCAAGAAGCATGTGAAAAGCAGTTACAGAAATATTCATGGAAAACACTGGACACTCAGTAATGAAACATCACAATAATCCGACTACTGTTATATAAGTATATATATCTTTTTGGATAATGGAAACAAAGAAACTGCCACGAGGCACTGAAAATAAAATAGAATAGGGAAAAATAAACAGATACCCATCACTTACCACAGATGAAGGCAGGACGGCGAGACGAAAACGTAAAAAACACAAAAACAAACAAATTTCACAATATTTCGACATAAGTCTTAGTCATGTGGGAGGCGAGACATATGGCAGGGGGAAAGATGTGGTCACATCTCAATCCGCCACATGAATGAAGCATGGGCGGAAAACGCGTGGTGGTGGTAGAATTGCCGGGAGGGGAATAAGCTTGTCCAGCGATAAAAGTGGAACAAAACAAAATAATCTCTGTGTAGAGTAAGTCAAGAACTTACAATTTTATTTAGATTGGTTATAGATGAAAATAAAGGGAGAAAGAAATATATATATAAAATGAATAGATGAAATATACATATATAACTGACTGTAAAATGAAATGAGAGATGGCAAGTGACAGGTTTAACGTAGGTTTAGGCCAGGGGTGTGTCTGGAGTCAAGGATATGTTGGTAGGCTAGTTCCCATCTGCGGAGTTCTGAAGGGGTGGTGGTATTAGCAAAAACTTTAATAGCTCTAACTGTGAAACAGGTGTTGAGGTGGTTCGAATTATAGAAGTTCGCATGAATTCCCACTGGATGGTCTGGGCTGGAAGTATAAACTGTTTGCCTGTGGCCATTCATCCTGTAGGATAGTTGTTGAGTGGTGAGACCAATGTAAGAGGCAGTGCAGTGGAGGCAGGTAAGTTGGTAAATAAGGCGAGTGGTAGCACACGTAGCATGTCCAATCATAGGGAAAGATTCGTCTGTGACAGGATTAGAGTAAGTAGTGGTGGCTGGGTGCATGCTGCAAGTTTTGCAGTGGGGTCTGTTACAATGGAAAGATCCCTGTGGAGATCTAGGAGAGTTTGAGTGATTGTCATTTAGTGAGTTGAGGAAGTCTAGGAGGTGGTCCTCCCCATGGGTCCAGATCATAAATATATCATCTGAACCACACGAGGGGCCAGTTCTTCAGAAAAATATTTTCCAGACGACCCAGGAAGAGGTTAACATAGGACGGTGCCATGGCAGTGCCACGTATCGGGTGATAAATCTGGGAGTTGAAGGAGAAATAGTTTTTGGAGAGGATAAAGATGGCTAGGGATATGAGAAAGGATGTTCTGGGAAGACTGTTTGGAGGGCGCATATCCAGGAAGTGTTTAAGGGAACTGAGGCCTTCAAGGCGGGGAATATTGGTGTATATATTTATATATAATAAATATATTTCTATCTCCTTTATTTTCATCTATAACCAATCTAAATAAAATTATAACTTTTTTGAATTATGCTACACAAAGATTTTGTTTTGTTTAACTTTTATCGCTGGTTTAGCTTATCCCCCCCCCCCCTTACTGGCAATTCTACCACCACCGCGCATTTTCCGCCTGTGTGGCGGGTTGGGATGTGACCACATATTTTCCCCCCTGCCATATGTCTCACCTCCCACATGACAAAGACTTATGTCGAAATATTGTGCAATTTATGTTTTTGTGTTTTTACGTGTTTGTCTCGCCCTCCTGCCTTCATCTGTGGTAAGTGACAGTTATCTGTTCATTTTTCCCTATCCTATTTTATATAGCTTTTTGGAAATGACTAAAACAGTGGTACTCAACTTTTTTTTCTTCCTGGGCCACACAAGTGCTGCTCCTATATTGAGATGGCCCACAATAACCCATAGTACAATAAAACTCCACTTTTAAAAGTAAACAATTATTTTAACATCAGTGGAACTGTTGAGTTGGCAGGATGCGGGTTGAGTACCACTGGACTAGAGTTTAACTTATTTTGCTCAAACTGTATCCCTCCTGCATTGATAAAGTGATCAACACAGTGTAGGTATGGGTCACAGGGCTGAGGCTTTAATTCACTGAATACCATCAAATTTAATGTCAGTTTGTGAAATAAATATGGGAAATAATATATTATAACTGTAAAAATTACCTGTTGGCCAAAAATTTCTATATAACTAATGCACCTAGGATTGATACATTACTACGAAAAAGAGCTAACTTGATAAAATATTTTCTAACAGTTTTAACAAGTAGCACCATTTTAATGCTAAATTCTAGACAAGAAGCATTGATTTATAGTTTTTTATTTTAAATGTGGGCAAGGAATGAGAAGGAAATCAGCCATTGCCTTTTTTTAAAAGTAACCATACTGGCATTTATCTGGAGTGTTTTAGGGGAACCATGGATAAACCAAATCTGGTTGCGCGGACAAGGATTCAAACTCATGTCCTCCTGAATGTGAAGCAAGAGTATTACTGCCCACTTATAATTCGCACTTGTATTATGGCTAAAATAAAAGTTTTAATTATACTGAACTCGGGACTAGGGGGTTTGGAGAGTTTCACAATGTCTGGTATTAAAAACTGATATCAATAAAGGCCTGACAACTGTACATACTAAAATCACTAATAAATTTTGAAGTTTGAGTAACTCTACAACACTAAATTGCGGGACTAAACACAAAATTCATCAAAAAACATAATTAAAATTATCATGTACCCCAAAAGAAGTTGATCAACAGGATCCTGTGAAACATAGATGAAGTCTCTCAAAAACGCCTTTGGCTTCAAACCAAGTGCCTTAGCTTTCTCTTCGGTTGTGATGAGACATGCTGAAGCTCCGTCAGTCTGCAAAAATGTCTCTAGATATAGAAAAATCAAAAAGGCTATCAAGTAATTTGTTTTAAAGTTACTAACCAGAAAGTGTGCAGAAAAGGATAGCATTAATATCTAACAGCTATCAATGAAAATCCACAATGTCAATACAACATATTTAACAAGCACAGGATACTTACAGGGTCAAAAAGTTCTTACCTAATTATTTCTACAAAGTTACTAGCTGAATTCATATGCTGCTTTACTGAATCTTGAGCCCGATAAGAGGGAGGGGGAAGAGAGAAATTACATAAATGAAATAATGGAACAGTATGTTAAGTCTTGCAGTATTCTATATTAAGTTGCCAGGAAGATGAAAAACAGAAAATCCCAACAGCTATGCAATGAATTAAAATATAGGGAATAGAACAAATTCAATATTTTGATGATACCAATCTGCATATAAAAAAGGGCCTACAATAATAACTAAGCCCTAAATAGATAGTTTTGAAGCAATTCTCAACTTGAGCAAACTTTGGCCTGCCAAATTCTGAAAGGAAAAAGGTTTAATACACCTTTAAGAAATAAAATCAAAACAAAATCAGAAGGTTGGTTCTTCCTGCAGGATGCTTACTAAATAAATGTGCTGGGTGGAAAAAAGGAAAAATGTAAGCCAAAAGCTGCTGACTTAATCTTTACACCTGTGGAGAAAAAGATTAATGGTAACTTTTTTTAGCTTATCATTCAAGACACTTGTGTCTTTAGCTGAATCGTTCTTTGCACATTCCCACATACTAGACACGGGAGCAAATATCTGTACACACTATTTCAAACACCGAGTATCGTGAAGTTATAGTCCTTGACAAGAAATTAAACAGTTGGAAATTCTGAATGCTCTGAAAAGTTTACAGCGATATTTCTTCATATTCAACAGTCAAAAAAGTAAACATAATCTCCCAACGATTACCCATGCAGCAGAAGATGGTAAGGATCACTAAGGAAAACTTCATAATTGTCGAGGCAAAAATGTTTTCACATACAAGATTGAAGCTAAAGAAAATGCCAAGTGAACGGACTTAAAAACAGTAATCTGATTCATCAAATGTTTGCAGCATGAATATGGTCAGTGAATGTTGGGGTGTAGATTTTTTTTCCCACAGAGCAAAAAATGGTAAGTGTGAGCTGTGATGGACAGATTTTCAAGGTTTGAGAATGGAAGAAAGATGCAGTTCTGCAACACCGTCACCAGTGATGAGCCCATGGTTCTCTAGTATGATTCTCTGAACAAAATGGAATGTATGTGTTGGCTTCTTGATGGAGAGTAGCCCCCAAATGTCACAGTTGCCAAGGATGGTTATGACATTTTATTGATTGCATTTAGGGAAAGAAATTCTATAAATGTAGACTATTATGCCATCCTAGTTTAAAAACTATAGGACACCATTAAAGAGATATATGAGTACACTTTCAAATATATGCTAACACAACCCACCTAGTAAAGAACATCATTAAATACTGGCTTCACTAAACATCCTCACTGACTTAATGTGACTACTTTGCATTTTCAAACTTGAAATCTGATATCCATGGGCAAAAGTTTAACAGCAACGAAGAAGTCCAGGCAGCTGCAATAGAACATTTTGCAAGAAACTAAAAATAAAAAAATTAAAAATGCTGATGGAATAAATGTGTAAATTCCATGTTATGAAAAATATGTTAAAATTAAGGGCACCTATTTCTTTTTAATCATCCTTTCCACTTACACTCTGAACTTTTTGACCTTTCTATATGTGGCCACTTTCTTTTCTGTAGGATATACATTTTAATATAAGATCCAAATCAAGAGAAATTCTTAGCGTACTTCACATAAGCAAAGTTAAGTGAAGACCTGTAAAATTTTTGCAATGGCCAAAATTCATACCAATCAAAACCTTGTCACAAATTTACCAAAATGCTCTAAAAATGGAATATCTCAACAATCTTTACAGATACTATTATTAAATAACTTCTTACCAGAAATGAAGCATTTGCTGCAGTAACAGTGCCATGTGGTTTAATGAATGCTGGTTTAAGTTTGGCTAGTTGTTCTGGGGTTGATACGCGAATTCCATTATCCTTTTCTATCGTTTTATCAATGCCTGTAACTGCACAAAAGAAAGAAGGAACAAATTAAACCAATGCAACCCAAAATTTTTTTATTTAGCCACAAAAACATTTTCCAAAATGCATATTCATGCATTTATTTTTCCATCAATGGTTACATCAGTTTTTCCAAATATTTACATCCAAGTACAGTTTAAAGTAATCACAAGAGTTTTGATACAGTAGGTACTTACACGACTTGGGATATGAACTTGAAATTCACACAGAAACATCCATATAACGTTTAGTGACCTATCATTGCCCCAACTACACAAATTTTGTTTGAAACCATTAGTTCTCAGTAGTGGTTAACAAAAACACATACTATTAATACAAATTACGCATTAACTATATATTATTACTGCAAATTAGTTTTGTTTGTTAATACCAGATATTTTACAGAAAAGTTAAGTACGTTTCCTCAAAAAGAAAATTCCTAATGATGGATCAAATTCGCCAATAGCATGTCACAAAACAGCAGTTTTTAAAAATGGGAAATTTACCTTTGAATGGCACCAAATCGGTGAAGTAACCCTTATCCTGAGCTTCTTGAGCTAGCTTATGTGACCGAACAGCATAGTCATCCTGCTCTTTTCTTGTTACTCCAAATGCTGCTGCCAATCTATCACCTGAATGACCCATTGTTTCACCAGAGGAAAATTCTGCAACAGCTGGCAACTGCAAGAATATGAAATGTCAAAATTGTTTACTTCCAGAAAATTTTAGAATTCTACATTTGAAAACCTATTATGTAACTAAATACTTAACAGTGTGGAAAACTTGAGGATTTTATGCAGGAAAATGGTGCACAGGTATAGCTGGCCAAGGACAAGGATTTGCACAGTTCATGCCTAGGGGAGAAAAAAAAAAGGGTTTTACTCAAATAGTACATACACAAAAGGAAAAGTGTGAGTACACACTTACATGACAGGGAAACACTTAACGCATTTTAATTTAAAAGAAATTTCAGCACAAGAAGCCCACTAAATATCTTAATTCTAAACATGGACAAAATATCACAAAAACAAACAAGTCGTCACACAAAAATAAATGGTTGTCCAGTGATTTATCCTTTTCTTCAAACGACAATTCTTGTTTACCAAAATGACAGTAATAGCAATCAATGATCTGAGATTGTTTTACTTTCAATTATGATGTCTTAAGGTTTATTTTTTCCTATCTCCAAACATGTTTTTTTTTTTGTGTTTTGTTTCTATACCATTTAGAATGTGGCAATGGAGTTTACACCTTTAAAAAAAATTTCAATTCTTGTGCTTCAAATAACACCAATTCATTTTATCCTAAACATCAAATAAAAGACACCAACCTCTGCTAATTTCTTACAATATCGACACAAATCTAGGAGCCCTTCTCTGGATTTCCTTAAATGTGAAAATATATAAAAAAATCACTGAACCCAAAAAAGATTTTTGATGCAAGTTGACTACACATACTTCAATCAAATATGGTTTCATGTCTTTACCATAGCCAGCTTAGCGACTTAAAAATATTATTTCACACTTCCAATCATTTTCCAAGCTACGAATGATCAAGTGTCTCCTCTAGCTTCCAACTTTTCTCATGAATCATTGCTTGTGTAACGTACAAAACAAAATTAAATATGCAAAGAACTCACCTCTGGTACAAGGTAACCTGGCCTAAAAGATGCCAACAACTGCAGTCTTTGTGCAGCTGTTTTGGCTTTATTAGCTTTCAGCATTAGACTACGCATCTTGCGTGAATGTCTGATGGGAATATCAGACATAAATTCAACTCCACCTGCCACTATCACTTCATAGACTCCAGATGCAATAAGACCAATTCCTGGTGGAAAACAAAATGCTTTATCATTTACTTCTCAAAGGAGTATGCCAAAATTTAAACCTATTAACACTTTTAAAGAAGAAGGAATGTAGTAGCAATAAAGCCTAGATAACGGAGAAAGATTTATGTAGAGCTTGTGGAAGAGTATAGCAATTGATTTCAGGAACAAAGGAGTGGGGAAATTTCCATCTATATGCAAGCAAGTCTAGGGCTAAAAAAAAGTTAAGGAAGTTGAATTGTAAAAACTGCACATTTTATGTCTTAATTTGCATGGAAAGAATTATTACAACACAAAAAACACCGTTACCTACTATGAGATTCCACAGAACTAATTTCAATTTCTGCCCAATTTCAACTAAAATAAAGTCATTTAAATCAGTTCAACTTAACAACACATCTTCAAAAACTTTAGTTAGCAACACCGAAATTCTGAGTGAATTTTGTTCTCACCCTAAAGTTAGAAATTTAGATGCGAATTTCACTGAAATCCAAAGTTGTTTCCTTTGCACATCCTTTCGCTATTATGTTTTATAGTCAATTTTCAATTGATTGGTGGTGTCAAAAAGTGTTTCCAATACAACAGTTAGGGCATCAAGTACACATGTGATTACAAACAAGAAATAAAGAACAATTGTTAACTTCCAACTTCAGCAATTCAGATTAACCTTGACCAATTCAGAAGGCACTGACCCAAAATATTTTGAATTAAAACAGTAATTTTGTACTACTTCCCGACTGACAGTTTTCTGTTGATATCTATTCCATAGGTTCTAGGTGCACGAGTGTTTTTTTTTTAACTGCTTTACGTCTCTTTTTAACATCGAGGTCTTTAGAGACGGGAAAGGATGGGGGGCAAGGAATGGGAAGGAATTCAGCCATGGCCTTTTGAAGGAAGCATCCCGGCATTTGCCTGGAGTGATTTGGGGAAACCATGGAAAACCCAAATCTGGATGCCCGGACGGGGATTCGAACCGCCGTCCTCCCGAATGCGAGGCGAGAATGCTAACCGTTACACCGCCCCGCTCGGTACGAGTGTTTTAACTTTGTTTAATTTCCTCCACTGTTCCAAAATATTTTGATAGAATTAAATCATCCACATGGAGACAGGATGTTTCCTAGAGGCAGCCAATTTGCTTTCTTGATTTGCCATCAACCTTTCCTACCTCAAAATTTTGTATATAACCTGTGATCATTTAGTAAATTTTGGTTAGTTTTCTTTGTTAGAAGATGGATTTTGTGAAACAAGATGTGTTACAGAGGGATACACGAAAGCCACTAGCATATTTAACCCTGATTCAAAATCATAAATGCATTTATTAAGACTGAAGACTAATGTGGTACTTTTTTAAAATATTTCTGAAACCTATTTGATTGTGGAAAACTTCCTGCTCAATTATGGGGCACAGATAATCTAGTAGCATTTTGTAGGTGACATAGCAGAAACTGCATGGTAGTTTATGGCGACAATAGTTTTTACTATGGCAATAACTATTGTCTTCCTCCATATCTTATATAACTGGTTATGTCATAAGCAGTTGTACAAGCATAAAACCAATCCACTGATGTGACTGCAAAATGTATTACCTGCTCCACAGTTATATCTACAAGATTGATGTTATACTTTTAAACAGCTTTCTTCATTTTATCAGTTTTTAACTATTTTCTGGAAGCCCCAGTGGCTTTCTACAATTATGAATATTAGAAACAAACAAATTTATATAATGTGTTCATGCAAATTGAAGATACTGATGCCACTTCTGTTACAAACAATGCAGATTCAAAATGCCCATTTCAAAATCTTCAAATACACCAAAAAATATTGTAGCAATGTTACATTACATGTAATAAGATAAAAATGTTACAAGGCAGCACCATAAAACTAAAAAAATGTAATAATTAAAACTACATAGAAAAATAGTTATTTACCATAAAGACATATACCATGACTTTACTATTTCATGTAACAAAAATGACCAATGTTACAGTTGATTAATCACTTTGAAGTTATGGCAAAACAATCAAAACTTAGATCTTCAAATACAGCATGAGGCAGTCAAACAGCTAGATTTAAGAAACTTAAAAGTAAAAGCAATACATTTTGTATCAGTTATTGTTATAAATGGATTTTACACCAGTGGAACTTACTGGTATAATGAAAAAATGTATATTTTCTGAATACTGTGTCAGCAAGATGGTTGCCTTCAGTTTGTATACATTGCTGAAGTCTGAGAATGAAGGAACCCATTACACTGCATGGCATTTCCAAAGGGATGTTTATGACTTCTTGCCTTATGGGAACCTTCAAGTCATTCTTGGTCCTTGGTGTGCCATTTTGAAAAACCTTAGATTTAAGGTAGCTCCAGACAAAATAGCCAGGTGCGGTTAAATCAGGTGAATGGGCTGGCCCTGGAAAATCACTGAACCTGCTAAGACGACGGGGAAAAGTGAGCTGCAGTAAATCTATTGATGGACTGGCAGTATGGCTAGTTGTGCCATCGTGCCGGAAAAGTATGTTTTGTTAGGATCACGCTCATCAAGTTCAGGAAGCTTAAAAGTTGCCGACATGTCAGCATAACGATCCGAGTTGACCGACATCGTAGCATCATGTTCATCTTTTAAAAAAATAGGGGCTGATTATTCCACGTGATAACACCGTGCACCAAACTGTAACTTCCTCTGAGTGAAAAGGTTTTTCATTGAGATTTAGTGGGTTATTTTCAGCGCAATATCTAAAATTCTGTTTGTTTACAAAGCCACTAAGGTGGAAGTGGTCTTCGTCACTCATCCATAAACTGTGAACGCTCTTCATTTCACAGACATTTAACATCAGTTGACAAAAGCGTACTCCGTTAGTGTAATCTTGAGGTTTGGGGGATTGCACAACTTGCATCTTGTATGAATGGTAAAGGGGGACATGCTCACTCAACGAGCACTGCATAGTTACTAAATTCACACTGTCTAGATGCCCAAGGTCAAGTCCCCAGCTCTCCAAACCCCCTCCCAAGATTTTTGCAGTTTGACTGCCCCGCCCTGTACAATGAACTTTTGACATATTTTGTTTCTATTCTACAAGAAAAAGGTGTTAATGAAGATACTGAGCCATCAAATGTGAATAATCACTAATAATTTATACACTGCCAATGGATGAAACACCTACCAGTTGTAATAGCAACATTAGAACTAATGCAAGCCATTGTGACAGTATGCGCAGGAGTTTTTTCAGAATATCCAGCACAAAGAGCTGCTTCTCTGGCAATATTACTGGTTTTTACTTCTTGGATCACAGTGCCATAAATTATATAATCCACCACCTCCTGCGGTACACCAGTCTTCCTTGAAATCTCTCTGCAAAGTAAAAATTTGCAAGTACTGAGAGAGTAGATACTCAGAAAAATCAATACGTTAATATCATTTAATGTAAGGTATTAGACGATTATTATATTAACTACTGAAGTTATTATAGTTATTTGTGAAGAGTTTTAACATAACATTGACATAGATCGTGTGGAAAACTACCAAAGATAAAATTAGTGGACATCATTTATAGGTAGGGTTTTACTAGGTATAGCCTACATCCAATTAGAATGGGATACTGTCTGAGCTGTTAACTGGAGCTGTAAATATATCAACTGCCAGATAAGATGAGTATGCACACTGAGAAAAAAGGGGAAGCAAACCCAACACTTACCGAAGAAGGCAGGAGTGTTGTAACGAACACAAAAATATTTCACTAGTGTCTGAGCGGTCACATCTGATTTCATAGTCATGGCCATGTACTCCTGACTAAGGTTCAACACCAAAATATTGTATCATACATGTTCGACATTTTTCTATTTGTCACTGCCCTTGTGTATGACAAGTGTTGGGTTTACTTTCCCTATCTTTCCCAATTTTCACTGCCTTAAAACATTTTCCTTCCCCTTAAAGAAGGTAAAATTGATGAAATTATAAATCAGGGAGTTACAATAACAATTTGAACAAGCCAAAGCCAGTTGTCATATTGCCTCTATATGAACTGTTGGAGTATAAAGAACAAAGTAATGGAATTTGGTAATGAAATACAGCAAAAAGCACAAGTAGTTATTTGGGCAGTCTTGATTAAATAAACTAATGCTAAATGCCCCCCCCCCCTTCCTCCCCAGGAGTTTAATACAAGGAACTGGAAAGATAGGATTTGGGAAGTTTTTTCCAAGGCTTAATATAAGATACTGAAGAGAGAGAGAGAGAGAGGAGCTGATTCAAATAGCGTAAACTATTTCAGTTCACTGGTGTTCACAGAACATATCCAAAGAGTTAGTGGGACAAATTTCTGAGGGAGGGATAAGAAAAAAAGAGTGTCGGGAACTTACTTTAGTGGAAGAATGAATGACCAAGATGAGATCTTTGGGAAGAAATTATGCACTATTGGCAAGGATTTAAACTTAGCAGGTTTACCAGACTAAGGGAAACTAAGATTAATAACATAATGGAATAGATATTTACAAACAACCTAGTCAGAGACGGAGATTTTGCAAAAGTGGTGGGGCTGAGCACACAAGAACAAAATACTTCGTTTCTAACAAAGGTCAAGGATGTTTTTGGGATGGGGGTTGTGCAAGAAAGAAATTAGCAATTGTGGAGTAATTCTGATGGAGAAGTTAACCAGTGGCTAAAACTGTAGACAGTTAAGAGCACAATAAAAGAAGGGGAACACTACAGAATAGAAACCTTTATTATTTTTTTTTTAAATTGTTAATGTAAATAGGGGAAGAAATCTTTATTCCTTAAAACAAAGAACCAACATATCATAAAAGGGAGGAGAGGAGGGGTAAAACGGGGGATTACTGGAGTGCGTCATAATATTGCAGTGGTCAAACGCAAGACTCCACTAGAAATACTTTTGGAAGTACATTTAATGGTTCTTGCTGGTCCAGACTGTATTACAATAGCCTTATTGTGGAAGCCAGTAAAATTAAAAATTTGACTACGGCACTCAGACTTCAAAATTCTGCTGTACTTCCCCTGGTCCTAGAAACAGGTAATTTGGTACACATGCTCAGTTTCATGAGAAAGTTCTAATATTGGTGATTTTCCCAATATTTATTCAATGGCAACCCTAAAACGTGAAAAATTTTGGGTTATATTTGTAGGTTAATTGCTTTGCTCTGGATGAGGCTATAAGCCTAGAATATCTTTTATGCATACAGATATGCAATTTTAAGTAACGTTTTAAATTTTACTTTATTCTCAAGTTTAGTTTGGAAGTTACTCATTTAGTTATGGTGGAAGTTAAAACTGTGGCAATCAGCAGCGCTCGGCCATGGCACGCACAAACACTGTTTGCAGAGAGTGAGGGGATTGTTGGTAACCTATATAGGCGTCTTGAATTCTGTAAAGTTAATGACATTAGAGCTACTACTCAGAATAAGAGATCAACTTACAAAAAGAAATGAGATTCCAAAAAAACAATTCTTGTAAAAACAGGCCAAGCCTCGTGTCTATGCAGTGACAAATAGTTATTAAATCTTATTCTGGGTCAAGTCTACACTTTACACTATGTATTCACTTAACTTTTTGAAACAGAATTGTTTCCCTCAACATTAGAGATAGTTTATTTAGAATAATAATAATAAATATGGTGACTTGGGCCATTATGTATCTCATATTTGTTAGCGAAATCAGACACATAAATATGTGTTTAAAGACTTACCAGATCAGAAAAACTTAGATCTTCCCTTATGTATATTTGTGAGTTTGATAGAGCAATACATTTAAGATAGTTATATAGGTATATTAAAACGTACATACATAATGGCAAAGTAACCAGAATTTTTTAAATTTTAAACAAACAATCTATAATACAAGGAAACTATTCTGTTTCAGAAAGTGAATACATACTGTAAAGTGTAGACATTGGTCAGAACATGATCTCTTAAGTTTTTGTCACTGCGTAGATATGAGACTTGGCATATTTTTACAAGAATTGTTCATGTGGGATGCTGCTTACCATAGGATTACAAAAAGTGTTATAATAGTACCAGTCCATAAATGTGGGGAGCAAAAAGTTTAAAATTACAGGCCGATTACTTCAACATCAGTGGTCAAATTCAATAGAAAGCTTGGTATATAACCACATCATTTATGAATAAGACAAGAAAATGCAAATAAAAATGTAGGTTTATGACAAAATTATTTATGTAAATCTCAGTGGACTACATGCAATATTTCAGAAATAAAGGAAATGAGAAGTCAGATTGGTAGTGTGGCACTGCATCTCTCCAACACATTTCTCAGATTAAGTCACATAATGATTGCAATCAGATTAAAAGAAAATTAACTAGCAGGGTGAATGAATTTTTAAGAGGTACAAAGTAGAAATTTGTCAAAAAATGGGGTAATATCTAGATTGGGATACCACTGCAAACGTTTACTGCCTCGCAATGTAAACACTTCCGGATGGAGAGAGTATGACGTCACTACACTGCTGAACATGACGTATACGTTGCGCATGCAGCTTTAAATGTCACTAACGGGGCCTTCCAAGGAATGGGCTACATCACTAATAAGTCTCTTATCGTGAAATTGTTAATTTTGTGCCAGCAGTACAGGAACAGATTCATTAGCGATGAGGTTTTGATGCATCCTAGACCACACCGATTGTAACGATCAAACACCTTACTGCGGATACATAATTTCTATGTCGTACCTATCGCTGTTACTGTCATTTACTTCCTAATGCAGCCTTCACCATAGTGAAACATAACTGTCGCACACGATATTGCTGATACAAATTTCCAAATCGTACCTATCGTTAATATGGTCCAGGCTACGTTACAACCTAAATGCAAACCGTTATTGACAAAAAAAAAAAAAAAAAAAATATTAATATTTCGAATGAATGATTTGAACAGTAATTTCAGACACACGAGGAAATATAGAAGAATGGAATCAAACACAAATCAATGGAATTGCGACCAATAATGTTAACATTATGGAACATTACTAATGAATGAAATCAATTAGGCCTATCTGTTTGGAATGTTGTTGATATTTTAATAATATTATTAACTGAGCAAGTAATAATTATTTAACTTTTTTATTCCTTAAATTTTTATTATTACTATTGGTTACATTCTATGGCCTAACGTGTATTCACAAATAAATCGAAGGATGAACACGTCACACATGGAAAAACAGTGATGTCATACTCTCTCCATCCGGAAGTGTTTATATCGTGAGGTGTTAAGTGGTTGCAGTGGTATCCCATCTAGATATTACCCAAAAAATGCTGTATTAAAAAGAGATGGAAGTGAGAACAGCACTTCACAGAGTAGTGGACCACTGCTGTTAACTATTCTAATGAATAATTGTGTTTGTACCTTGCAGTTACAAGTCAGGTTGTTTGCAGACCACAATATTACATACTAGGATTTAAAACGAACAGAAATGTGGACAGATATTGTGGGATCTGAATAGATCCAGTTGGGTAGATCAACATGGAATGCAGATAAATGTTAAACAGATATAAACAGCAGATGGAGGTTTTGTATGGAAAGGATGAGGCATTACTTGTTGAATGCATAAAATATAACATTTTGGTATATCATTTGACAGTAAACTCAACTGGGCTTATAGGGATAGGTTTGAAAGTCCTGCATTTAAAAGACAGGGTGATGAGACATACCACAGATGTGAGGGAAATAGGGTGCAGAACCTAGTAACACCACTGATTATAAAGGTGGGGGTAGTATGGGATCAACATTATGGTTATCAAATGATGTGGGTGCAAAGGAGGACAACTAAATTTGTTTGGCAAATTATTGCACAACACAATCAACATGTGTTATAAAGGACCTAATGTCAGTGTCGTATTTGAAACATAGGGATTTATTACATAGTAATTATAGATTTTAGTAAATGTAATATTCGATGGCGTTAGAGGCAGCCAAGCCAGGCTTGTAAGCACTACCTCACTGTGGACTTGTTATTCACAAAACCTGCTGATTTGCTGAGTCAATCAACAGCACCTATTTGAACTGGCTAATGATGTCAATAGAGTCTACCTCCGAAGTAAAGACATATTTCTTGCTCTCAGTCCATGAATAACTTCAATTGAGTCATTATGATTAACTAACAGCTAGGTCAACTCTCTTAAGCTTCAGTCTGTACACCATGTAGGCCTTCGTAACATCATGGGGCCAGGCATTCAATCTAGCTATTCAATGTCCATTCAACCAACCATTACTTCTTCAGTTTATCTTCAATTAGATGCAGAAGCATCGTTCATAGGCGTAGCCCGACAGATCCTTGCAGGTCATTAACTGTATTGTCTACAGTCTTCATCGATTGTTAAATGGGACTCTGTAAACAGTTAGCCGCATGTTATTTATCACGATAGATTCTGAACTAGCCACTTAACATGAGCTAGTCTTCCTTATCCTGGGTAGTTGAAACTATTAATCAGCTGGTGTCAAATTAATCCTGACTTAGCATCTTATTTAGTAGCCCGCTAGACTGGACAGAAGATCTACAAATCAAGATACAAGAGATTTCCTTAGCTATACAAATGACACGAGGTTAGTGCTACTCTTTCAGTGCTGTCACTTAGGACTCTTACACTAGGATTGGAAACACTGGAAGAAAAAAGGGGACAGATTAGGATCCTGAGAAAATATAAGGTTTATATTTTCCCCATTTTCCTCATATGAAACTGTAAAACATACAACAGAATAGCCACTCAGGATGTCGAACTACACAATTCAGAATGGGTTGTCAAGTAAAAATCCATAATCGGAGGTTTATCTCCGATTAAGGGGAACTATCTTTTTTTTTATATGCTTAATGTCTCTCTAACAGCAAGGTCTTTAGAGACGGGAAAGGATTGGGGGGGGGGGCAAGGAATTCGGCCACGGCCTTTTGAAGGAAGTATCCCGGCATTTGCCTGGAGTGATTTGGGAAACCATGGAAAACCCAAATCTTGATGCCCGGACGGGCATTCGAACCGCCGTCCTCCCGAATGCGAGGCCAGAATGCTAGCCGTTAAGGGAACTACTTAGTTTCACTACTACCATACAATGGAATATATATTTGAAGCCTTTAAAATGATAAGTTATGCTAAACCATGACTTAATTGCAAATGTAAAAATGAACGGTTCAGGTAACGTATAAGTCTAACCACAAACACTAGAAATGACCTGGGCAGCACTATCATAACTGTGGCACCACAATTTGATGATGAATTTTTATGTAACTCCACGATACAAATCGAAAGCAAAGAATAAACCTTTCTGATACCTTGTCTAGTTCTCAAGATACTGAATATAAAAAAAAAGTTATGGATATAGTGTCATGTGTTATTGGTGACCCTTTCTTCTGGTCCACGTTGTAATACGAACCAACCACAACAATAAGGAAGAAAACAAAACATCTATTGTACATTTCCAGTGTGTAGTTCCTCATACAATTGGTGAAGAAAAATTTCTGGTCCAGGCTGCTGCTCAACCTAACCACATCACATTATCTAAAGAACTAAGAGACTTTTTTCTTTATATTCAAATTATTTCATCGAGTTACACAAGAATCTACCATCAAATTTGGATTTGACAAAATTCTTCTGACCCAAGCCCATTTCAACTTACCCACCTAATTTTGAGATGCGGTATCTTGAGACCTAAGCGAGATATCAAAACATTTTATTATTTAATTTTGATTAGTTTCATCTAGTTGTATAAGAAACCATTATCAAATTATACAGTCACAGTTATCGTAGAATCCCCATGACCTGTTCTTGTGCATTTTCATGATGTGCGAAATATAAATATATTTATTATTTTATCACCACCCAAATAGAAATGAGACAGTGCTATAGCATTTCTACAACAACTGCCTCAGGGTGTGATGAAAGCATGGACCTGTATGAAATTTGAAAATTCTGAAAAAATAAAAAAATTACATAAGCACAGATGTTAACAATATTTTGATTCTTGTGGAGCTATTTGGAACATCCGTTACACTAAGCTATGCTGACTGAAAATTCAAAACTTCTCTTGTGGTGACTTTTACAGGAAACTTGCAACAGATAAAAAAAAAAGTTTGGCTTATAAAACTTACAATTTTTTTGTTTTGCTTATGGCTTTATGGCTCATTGACTTCTAGATTATTTAGAAGCAATAGAGTAATTGAGATGAGGAACCGGAAGGAATTTGATCAATATCTATTGAAGGAACCATCCCAGGATTTCCCAGGTATGATTTCAGATATGAGTGGAAAACAAATCCGGATCTGAGCTCGCATTTGCCCGAATGCTGGGCCCAAGTGTTGCTGCTCACCAATTAAGCTTAGTCAGTAAATTCTAAACTAAAGGGCGCTAATGACCCCGACGTCGACGCGCCCTAAAACACCAATAACAACAACAACAACTCTAAACTAAACATCAAAACCAGCTGATACACATTGCCAGCAAGTTGCAGCGTATCAAATCTCTGGGTGGGGTGAGACTTACTCCACCAGCGAAATACGGGTACTGACCTGTTGAAATTTGGATTAACTACTTCCTTATAATGTCCTCTTCACGTTGTACACTCTCCTTTTCCGGAAAAGTCACCACGAATTAAATCAAAAATGCCTAAATATGACACTGCAGCGCTGCTATTAGTTGCCGCCGGCGCTGCGAAATCAATGATTATCTCTTGAAATGTTGGTTTAATTCATTGTTGTAATATTTTCTTGCCGTTTTAGCTTCACTCCGTTGCAAAACGTCACATAAAATTAACAGATACAAAATTTTTATTCGAAATGCATCTCACCATCTTGGAACCGATATAAGCAGTCAGAGATAATCGATTGCTTCCGTTGTAAACAAATGCACAGTTTGTCTCTGGTTTGCGACATGGCCTGCCGCAGAACGAATTACCCGTAAAATTTTTACTCTTGGTCCAGGCCGAATTTCAACCTAACCATGATCACTATGACAAAACGAACCTATTTAGGTTGATATGATCCCTGTACCGATAATTTTTGTGTCATTTTTTCAGTGCTACTAACATTTCGCGGTTGCGGAGTATCCCATATTTCGGCATTTTTAATTTAATTCGTGGCGACTTTTCCAGAAAAGGAGAGTGCTAAACGTGAAGAGGACACTAAAAGGAAGCAGTTAATCCAAATTTCAACAGGTCAGTGACAGTATTTCGCTGGTGGAGAAAGTCTCACCCCACCCAAATCTCTTAAATTGCAGACTGTTTACTTAGGCTGGAAACTTGACTACGATTACAGTAACACTTTATGGTAAATACGAAGATCTCTACTTATTAACAGTGAATGAATGTCTCATTTGGAAAAATTTAGTATAGCCTATGAAATTTGATCTAGTTTTGATTCAGTTATCTCAAAATGAAGAAAAAGTTGTGATTATGTCTGTGCTTCTACAGGACCATAAGATTTAATTAATAAGCAAGAAACAGCAAAACATATTCACACATTTGCCACAGTCAAAGATACTTTCTACACCAATAAATGACTATTACTGCACATTACACAATTTGTAATAAAGTGGTCAACCACAGATTTCAGAAATAATTAAATAATTGTTATGACATTATGTTCTGGCAGCATGGTCTTTGTAACTTTGAGTAAAGGAACAGCTGTCAGCAATATCCTGATTCAAACTAAAAGCCTTGTTTCAGTGATAAGTTTTGTGGGATGCTAATCTTGCTGGCAGTAACATTTTAATAAAATACTGCAAGAGCTACAATACAACATACTGATGAATGCACATGTGATTGCCTTAAAAATATCATAACATCACTGAATATAAAGAAAGAAAGTTATTTAAACGATAGAATGAATGCCAAGAAAATTAACACAAAATCGATTAATATGGAAGGCTACTCACAGCAGAGAATGTCTTGCTAATTCATGTGGCATTAAATTTGCATAATCTGTCCCCGATTGGAGAAATGGTGTTCGGACACCATCTACAAATACTATATTTTTACCAGTCTTGTCCCTAACGGACTTCTTCCCTGCTGGTGCATAGTTGGCACTGCAGCAAGAAATACATCTTATTTGCCCTGTAATTATTAAAACAGCTATTACGACATCTGAACTTACATCAATAATCCTAGACGAATGCTTATTAATTCAGTAGCATAAATGTGCGCCAACTGAATGGCAAAAATTGAATATCTGATAACTGTTTACTACTCTGAGCCAAAATGTCATGATCAAAGGTTAACAGCATATAAAAGGACTAACCACTTAGAGATCCCAAACGAACAATATATACAATAACTTTATCGATATTTGAAAGTGTATTATACAAAAGTAAACATGTTAAAATTCTTACCAAATAAAGCCGAAGGGAATTTAATTCCACTTTTAATGCCCCACAACCTCCCACCCAACACCGACGCCATGATCTCGTTCAGTAATCCACAGCTTTCTCTCAAGTTACAGCTGAAACTGGGAGGAAACGACGTGACGTCACACAAAAATTCAAATATCCACTGTTTTAATTAGAATGTACATATCGGAAAGTGGAGTGAGAAAATGGATGCAACTTCGAAGAAAAAAAGTAATTAGTGGAACAAACATTCTTGTATCTCCAAATTCTCTTTTTATATAAAGACACAAGTTGCTATATTGAGCAAAGTAGTTTGATACACAAAACGTGCTCTTGCCATGGAGGAAGGAATTATATGGAGGAGAAGTGACGTTAAATCGGTGAAGCAAGCACTAAACTCTCCCGCATGGTGGCAGCACCGGCAGCGACCATATGGCGCTTCCCAACAATTAAGGTGTTCACATTGTGGTAGATGCAGTGATTATTTAATTTAGTATTGTGTATAAGTGTTTAAAAATGCCAGCTTGTGTTGCGTACGGTTGCACAAATAGGCCAGACAGGAAAGAACCTGGAATATCATTTCATAAGTAAGTTGAATTGTAATTATCGTTGTTGAAGTGAGTGGTAGACACCGCAAACTTTGCAGCACGTCTATAAATATTTAGTCATAGCTCTCAATGGGATGACTTTGTTCTCAAATTTTTCTTGGTGTAGTGTAGAAAATCAGCAAACTTGCTATTTTGCACATAATAGACTAGCATTATTTTTTAACGAGTGTTTAAAATGAGATTTAAAGGGGCGTGTTTTACTTCGCGATTCAGTGAATTTACTATTACGATTTCTTTCGTCACGTTGCTGATTATACTGACAATGGATGATGAAATTAACTGTTATGTGAGAAGCTGTGAGTTTTATTAATTTTTTAAATAGCTATTTCAGGCCATTGACTTAGGTTATGTTTAAAGCTTCATATAAGACTTGTTTCTGTTTGTAAATACGTCTATACCTATTTTTACCGATTTTGAAATCTTTCTCATCTATTTATGTCGAAACAGGTTCATGCAGAAATAAAAATGGGCTTCATAAATAAAGAAGTTATTGGCCTTTGAACAAAATCAATTTGGGGAATGTGTTTCTAATTTAGTCTCTTTTTTTTGTACAACATTCTTCCCCCCCCCCCCCCGTATCTAAATCTAACTGAGAGATAATTTTTTTACAATTGTCCTAATAAGTAGGGCTGTGAAATTAGACAACACATCTTGATCAAGAGAATGTTCATTAAGGTGACTGAATAAACATTTTATTTCTGGTACCAGCCTACAAAATGTCTGGGTTGCTCATCCCTAGAGTGGGTCCTCTTACTTTTTTTCTGGTCTAGGACACATTTCAGACTAACCACAAGTGGTAGTAATAAAACTGAAATATCCATTCTGCATGTCAACCATGTAATCATTGTGGCTTTGACAGAATTAATTTTTGGTCCAGCCTGCATCCAAACCTAAACCCCTCAATTTGGATGTTGTATATCCCCCAAACTAAGCAAGATATCGAAAACATTTATTCCTTATTCATCGAGTTTTTTCGTCGTGTTACATAAGAATCCATCATTAAATTTGACTTTTGCGAAATTTTTCTTCTGCATTTCAACTCAAGACACCTCACTTATGAGACAGTATATCTCGAGAACTAGGTGAAATATCGAAAAATTTTACTCTTTATTTTTTATTTGTCTCGTCTTTTTAAATAAAAATTCATCATAAAATTTGACTTTGAATAATTTTTTCTTCTGAATTTCAACCAAAACCATTTTCACATTTGAGACAGAATATCTCGAAAACTAAGCAGGATATCAAAAAAATTTATTCTTCATTTTTTATTTGTCTCATCGAGTTACATAATAATCCATCACCAGATTGCGGCGTCACGTTTATCCTAGAGTCCCCTTGAGGTGTTTGTACATATTCCCCGTGTTTGTTGGGAAGCGGTCAAGCCCCCACCACTCCGGCCATGCCCCCCCACTCCTCCACCAGCCTGCTTCACTCCCATGCGTGGTAAAGGTCTCTTGCGTCGTCTCCATATTATTCCTTCCTACATGGCTCTTGCGGTGGATGAGAACATCAAGGTCATAGATTATTACTATTAATTTAATTGCGATGGAGCTAACACTCTGGTGGCAGCTCCCCCAATCATCCATTTACCACTTTTTTTTATAAACACATATATATATATATATATATATCTTTAAATTATTTTATAATTGGAATATTAATTTCCTCCCCCATTTACTATTATGATTTACAAATTTTAATTCTAAATTCCTTAAGCGTTTTTGGAAAATTATTCATCACTACACTTGGTAATTTGTTCCAATCCTCGACACCGTTAACAACAAAAGAAAATTTTCCCACTCCCTTATGCATGAAATCGAGCGCAAGCTTGTGGTCATGGTCGCCTTTGCCCTTCCAGGCACTATTCCTAATTCTTTGACCAATATCCCTCCAAGCTCCATCAACAACATATGCCCTGTACATTCCCAGCACTCTTTTCACCCTTCTCCTTTCCTCCAAAGAGACCCAACCCAGCCCCCTTATCATAGCAGTTAGTGATTGGGTCCTGCGATAATTTGCACAAACAAATCTAGCTGCTCTTCTTTGCACACTTTCCAACTCCTGTATTTGATAACCAAATGTGGGTCCCAAACCATGGAGGAAGCCTCCATGTCCCAAACTACACCATCATATTCAACCAGTGGTGTGACCAAAGTTTTTTAACTCAACTCCCTAACTTCTCTTGTACATCCTTTCATCACCCTCTCCAGTAAATGAAGAATTTTGTAACCTTTTCCTTCCACCTGCCAAATGTACTCTGCCCAGTTGAGTTTGTTATCAAACGTTATGCGAAGATATTTACACTTCAAGCTTTCAACAAGCAATTCTGACCCACCCTATAATCATAATTAACCTTTTGTTTTTTATCTGTGTAGTACCTAATAAGCTGACTTTTCTTGGCATTTATCTTCATTCCATGCTGACCAACCCATTCAGATATTCTATCCAAGTCGCCCTGCAGCTGTTCACAGTCTTCACCTGTTTTGATCCTATTGTATACCATTATATTCTGCAAAATACCTAGACTATGACCGTAATCCATCAACACAGTCATTCATTAGAATTATGAACAGCAATGGTCCCAATACACTACCCTATGGCACTCCCATATTTACTTCCACCTCTTTTGATAATGTATTTCCTACTCTAACACTTGACTTTCTGGCTTTTAAGAATTCCTCTTCCCAACAAGTAACATTTTCATCCAAACCAATAGATTTCAATTTATTTAAAACCCTTTTATGGCTCACTCTGTCAAATGCCTTAGAACGATCAAGAGGCAAACTATCAAGTTGGCCTCCTTTGCAATACAATACATTCATTTTCCATTGATCCCAATATAAGAGACTGGCTCAGTGGGATGTGGAAAGTCGTCAGGTTACAGATAAACAGTTGCATAACAAAATAATAAGTACACCACTAGATGTACAGTCATAGCATACATGGTATATTAAACAATTCCATTACAAAATAATACATACACCAGAAGATGTACAGTCATAGCATACATGATACCGTAAACAATTGCGTAACAAACTAAATACATACACCAGGCGATGTACAGTCATAACATACATGGTAAATGTCCACTTGATCTGAAATATCTTGTATATTGCCCATCATCTGGGATTCACACGAAAATCCTTGCCTAAAGCCATGTTGTCGATCTGAAAACCAGTTTCTTTCCTCACAGACATTTCTGATACAGTTGCATATCAATCTCTCCATCATTTTGCTAATCACTGATGTCAAAGTAATTGGCCTGTAATTCTCAACACTATTTGTAACCCCTCCTTTAGGAACCGGTACTACTATCGCTTCTTTCCAATCCTTTGGTAAGCAGCAAGACTCAAAACTTATTTTAAATAAAATTTCAAGGTAAGAACAGAAGTTAATTTAAGCAGTTAAGTTTTCAGACACCAAAATTAAAATTTGCGTAGGAATAAAAATGTATCAAAATATCAGAGATTTAAGGAACTAAGAGGATGAATTGCTGATTAACACAATTATTTAAAGGAGGCTACAGACGAGCCAATTTCCGCCTCAATCTGCAAGGCAATCATATGAGGCTTCCCTCCTAACATCACAATTTCACTCCCAACGTAAATTATAAATTAAGGTGTTTACATTAAATTAGTTCATATACAGTAATTCAAATATTCTTCTAGAGCGCAGAAGTAGTGGTATTGAAGATATGATATCAACAATTTCTCCTTTCTGATGTTTTTATATTATGCGGAAATTTATTGAAAAGCGTAATCCCTATGTGAAATGTTCCATTTTGATACATTTTTGTTTTTGTATGCGTAATATGCAAATCTAATTGTTTCCATGTGAAATGTTCATTTACCTCATTATTTGTTTTTAGATCTGCATCATTACCTATGACATTATTTCTAAATAATATATAAAAAAAGACCAGAATGGTTTAAAAGATGTAAATGCTTCGTAGCGTGAGAATATTCATATATTTAAATAAGGATCTACAAGATTCCCATGTTTTGTGATTCGTCATTATTATTTTGTTAATATTCGTCCACACTTCTTTCTCTTTAGACATTTTTAACGACACACATGACTAATGGCACAAAACACACTGGATCCATCATCTGTGCATGAAGCCTACTAAGCCGAAATCGTCTAAGTCGTTGCAATCGCGCTATACACGTCGCTCCCAGTCTGCAGGGACAAGCTATTAATTGTTTGAAAATCTCTCGGGCGTGCGGCCGGGTCAGTTGATCGTAGATGAAAGAATTTTCGATGATGTAACATCCCATCATCTTCAGGTAGCGTCGGCTGGTCGGCGCGAGGAGCGCAGTCCAGGACGTGTGATGTAAGGGTTTGGGAGAGACTATACTAGCCTTTTCCATCCAAATGTCAACCTCTCCTTCACGTGGTGCACCCTGTTTGCACGGACGAGGCTCTGGTGACTGAATGATTCCCGGTATAAGGAGTCACCCACTGCTTGCCAACGTCCTTCGAATGGAGGGCGGAAAAGCGGGGAGCGGTTCAAGGCAGCATCTTGCCATCTTGCCGTTGGGGTTGGAAACGGCCCTTAAAGGCGGATGAATCAGAAATGATCAACGGCATGGGGATGCAGAAGGCAACGGGAAACCACTGCATTAAAGACCCACAGGGTATTCCGAGGACATGTAATCCTCTCAAATTACATATATCATGATGGCTTCTTCCTGGATAAAATATTCCGGAGGTAAAATAGTCTTCCAATCGGATCTCCGGGTGGGGACTGCTCAGGGAGGCGTCATCAGAATAGAGGGATGGAGGATTGCAACAAACCAGTCGAAAGACTGACGACAACAAAAAAAAGTAATCTGAAAACAATCTAATTTCAGATAGTAAACAATCAACACAATAATTCATTAGAATAATGAAAAACAATGGTCCCAATACGCCACCCTGTGGCACTCCCATTTTTACATCCACTTATTTTGATACTACATTTCCTACCCTAACTTTCTGTTTTCTACCTTTTGATAAATTTTCTACCCAGCAAATCTCTTTCCCATCCACTCCAATAGTTTTTACCTTATTTACTACCATTTTATGGCTCACTCTGTCAAAAGCCTTTGACAGATCTAGTGCTACACTATCAATTTCGCCTCCCTTGTCCATTTCATCTGAAATATCGTGCGTATATCCCACCAACTGAGATTGGCATGAGTATCCTTGCCTAAAGCCATGTTGCCTACTTGAAAACCACTTACGTTCCTCATATACGTTACTGATGTGGTTGCATATCAATTTATCCATTAATTTACCTACCACTAATGTCAAACTGATTGGCCTGTAATTTCCAACTCTATTTCGCACCCCTCTTTTATGTACCGGCACTACTATCGCAATTTTCCAGTCCTCTGGTAAGCAGCAAGTATCCAAACTCAATTTAAATAAAATTTCAAGATAAGGTACAATGTCACATCCGGCTATCTTTAAGATATCTGTTGTAATATTATCTACACCAGGCCCTTTATGTTTTTTCAGCTTTCTTATTTCCTTCATGATTTCCTCAGGACTAATTTCAAATTTTTTGGTCTCTTCATTTCTAATTGTGTTGTTAATCTCGTTCTCCGCGTTAGAGCCTTCCGTTTCTGATTCAATGTCCCTAATTCTCACACTAAACCAGTTATTTAAAATTTCTGCCTTTTTAAAATCATCAGTAACTTCTCCATACTCATCTACAAGCGTCTCAACCCCCTCCTTTCCCTCAGTTTTCTAACATAGCTATAGATACTTCTTGATGCATCAGGCAATGGTCTTCAGAAATCCATCTTTAGCCAGCTTCTTTGCTATTATTCAGTTGTTTTAAATATCTTTACTGATTTTAGAATAAAAAATTGAAACTTTTTGCATTCGACTTTCCCTGTATGATTTAAACCATTTACCTACAGTTCAATAATATTACATTTTAAAAAAAAGTAATTCATGATTTACGCAGTTAAATGCTTTTGCAGGATCACAAAAAAATCCTATAGGGCTTATTTTATTATTCAGTTCGTCAAATGTGTTTTTTAAAATATTAACATATAGCCATTTCTGTTGATGATCCTTTTTTGAACCCAAATTGTGAATTAGGGAGGATATTATAGTGTGTAACATATTTTATTACTCTACAATACATGACTTTTTCGAAAATCTTTGAGAATTCTGAAAGTAATTAAATGGGACGATAGTTATCTACACAAGTCGATTCTGTTGTAAATAATGGTTTTACAACTACATATATTTTAGTCTGTTTGGAAACACACTTTGCATTAAGGATTCATTATGAATGTGAACAAGTACATGATTGATACAATCTGAACAGCTTTTCAGTAATTTTCTTGATATATTGTCGCAGCTGGAAGAATTTTTTTGGTTTTAATTGTTTTATGAGTTTGTTTATTTCTGAGGTAGTTACTGGTGGCAGTTGCATCTCCAAAAAATCTATTTGGGAAAGTAGTCTGAAGAAGCCTTGGTGCACTATGTGGGGATTGCTTTTCTATTCCTAATTTGTCTAGAACTGAAGTAAAATATTTTTTTAAAATACTTCACAAACTTCCCCTTCTTCACTATGCACTGATCCATTATGTATTTTGAGTGATTTTCGGATTTTTATGTTTCAGTTTTTATTATATTTCATGTAGTTTTCATTTTATTGCCTGAATTCTTATTTTCGCTGATATATACCTGTTCTTTGCCTTTCTTATTACATTTGTTAGTATTTTAGAATAATGAATGAGCTTTCAGTGTATAGCTATCTGATTCTCTTACTTTTATATAAAGATCCTATTTTGTTTTACTAGATACATTAATACCCTTTTTATCCATGCCTTAAACAGTTCACTGTTTGGAGTATTAACATATTTCCTTTTTTTTGAAACTTCCTTTGAAAAGTGTTAGAAATATATTAAGAAAGGAATCAAATTTTGCATTAACACCCTGTGCAGTGTCCACTTCTGACCAGTGTTCATTATTTAAGGGATGTATGGAACATTTTATATTGTTTTTATTAATATTTCTTCTATATACCCCGATTTTCTGTTTAACAGTGTTTCTGGACTTAATACATAACAGCTGGGCATCGAAGATACCATTTATTACTGGAAGTATGCTGTAATTACAGTACTGAGATATACGCATTGAAAATTATCAATTGTACTATTGCTATTATTTTGTATTCTTGTAGGGAAATTAGCAGTGCTGTTTAGTTAAATGACAACATCAAGGCTTCTATATCTAGTCTCTCATTGTTGTGATTGAGAAAGTCAATATTAAAAAATCCACATAAAACTATTTGTTTGTTATTTGTGATATGACTCTCTAACTGCGATAAAAACAATCTGAAATTTACTGAAAGGGCCCTGTAAATTGTTATAGCTGTGAGCTGTTCTTCATCATATTCCAGTTTTGTAACACAGCATTCAAAGTGTTGTTCTATACAGTATGTAAGACTATTGTCTTTCTTGGGGTTGACATGATACTTACTTACTGTAGACCGAACTTCGTGCTTGCTAAAGTTTTAATACTGACATACAGCACTAGAAGCCGGATAGATGAGTTCGTAGTCGCCGCCGGTCGCCAGATAGGGTCCAAACCAGTCCGATAAAAGTGTGAGGATAACTAATTAAGAGAAATCTTCAAGTATTAAGTAATGAAAATAGGTTCTCCACACATTTATTAGAATAAAGTACACATCGAACCAGTTGGCCACTATCAGAATTTAGATGATAAGGCTATTGAAACTTCGTAATCCGTCGATTGCAAGATTCTTAGAAAAAAAAGGAAAGTTAATAATCCAAATTAGTCCACACGAAATTACTTCCGATGCCACACTTTACTGTTCTGGTATCTCAACACACTGTCCAAATCAATTTAAAACATACGCCGCAATGGTTAAGCTAGTTCATTCTTCTTCTTACTTCTTGCTACACCCGCACAGTTCGTATAGCGTCTCACATTACGCGACGCGAGCCGTCCGCTACCATACCTCGATAACGACTGACTTTAAACAATGTAGTCATGCGCTCATTTCGGAGCGGCGGAATGCTACTGTTATGTTACATTCCCCAACTACCAATTTGTGATAATTGTTCAGGTTTTTTCCAAAAGAAACTGAAGAATTATCATTACAAAAAAAGAAAATAGAAAATTTACAAATACCAAGTTTCAAACTCTCGAGTGTGGCCAAACTACTAACATAAGATACACAAAGCCATTTAACATATTTAAAAAAAAACAGGCACACAAACAACATCAAGAAAACGTATAAAGAAAAAATACACGAAGGAACCACATGAAATTGTTATAGTTTTCGTGGTCACAGTTCTCAAATAGACTGTCAGCTCTCAAGAAAATAAAACTGAAAAGAAAGAACACATATATACAACATGACAAAAATAATATTTTCGCTTCTACCGTAGGCTCTATGGGTGGAGTCCTCGGTTGCGACACTGGTAGAGGTCATTAACCTCGATACGACTTTTGTCGAAGCACTTCACGCACTACACTGCACTACACAAAGCCTACTGTTGTTGCTGCTGCTGCTTTGGCATATTTCAGGCAGGGTAGGGTAATTGGAAATGTAGATTTATTTCGCTGGCTTTAGCCGGAAAAGTCAAGGATTTATTCGCCGAAGCGGTGAGGAAATAGGCATACGCCAAATAAAAAAATTAAGAAAAATAAGGATAAAGGGTGTCCCCTATTCGTGACCATTGCGGAGTGAGTAGACATCCTCGTCCAACATCCATAGATGAAGGGCTCATCTCCACCCCTATCACGTTAGCTTTCCACTTCCATTTGATATATTTCCGGTCGATTCTCTTCTTTTCTTTACGTATCTGCGGTTGCTTTAATTTCCAGTCATCTTCTTCATATACTCCGCAGTCCATTGGTATTGACTTATTATCTCCATAATCAGTGGCGTAGCTAGGTCAACAAGGGCCCCGGTGCAAAAAAATTATTTTGGGCCCTCAGGCCAGATGGGCGACCTTTCTTGCTTTGTGTTGCTGATAAGCTGGTGAGCTGAGGATGGGGCCTTTGAGTTGTGCTTGGGGGCCGCCTGAGCAATGGTTGGGGCCCCCCTGAGCGGTGAGAAGGCCCTTAGTGAGGTGCTTCCTATGTCTCAGGGGCCCCCTTAGACGACTGTAGAACTAAAAAAAAACTGCGCTTGGAGGGCCCCAGAGGTGCGCTTTGGGGCACCCCAGAGGTATGCTTGGGGGCCCCCTGAGCGTAGGGGCCCCGGTGCACTGCACCGCCTAGCCCCATAGTAGCTACGCCCCTGTCCATAATACTCTTAAGTCGATAAAAATGTTCCGCCGTCTTTGTTTACTGCGCCCGTGGCTGCCGCACACTTTAAACTATTTTTGGCACAGGTTACTATAGTGCTTACGCATTGACTGTTGCGCGAGCGCTGGTTGCTGTCACGCGCGCGCATGCTTCTGTTATTTTTGACATATTGCTGAGGTGCCATTTCAATTACTTCCCGGCTCGCTTTACCGCTATTTGTTTCTTCTCCGGATACATCGATTTCTATCAACTTAATTTCAATCTTCTGGTACTCGTCATTCTCAATTTCCATATTGCCTTCCTTAAAATCTTCTAGTTTATCCGCTTTCAATTCTCCACTCATGCTATTGAATAAAATCTTCTCGCAACTTGTCAGTCCCTCTTCAACATAGTTATTGAATACAGTGTCATATAGCCACATTTCTGGAGAATCTTTTTTCTTCCTTAAACTTATTCTTTCTTCTCTTACTACTGCTGTTTTCTCTGTACTTGGCTTCTTTCCTGACTCCAAACTGTCTTCAGTCACCGTGTTCGGTTTCTTTGCTGCGTCTTCAGTACTGTCACTAACGATATTATGTACTTCAGAACCGTGGATTGATTTTATTTCTCCCTCTTCTATATTTTCTTCCTGCATGCGCAAATCTTCCTTGGCATGGTTTATGTCGTCTCTTTGAGTCACAGTTTCCTGCAAACAGCTAATGTCATTACTATTGGTAGTTTGAGATTTACAGGACGTTGATATATTACACTTTGCTAACATGTTCAGAGCCTCTTCTATCCTTGACATACTCCTAAATATTCTCTGCTGTATTTCTGCTTGTGTTACAGTTTCGACTCCATTAATATTTTCTTCTTGTATAATACCACTGTCATCTGTAATTACTTGTCTTGAAATTCCATCTTCTCTCCGAAAATCTTTAATCTCTTCTTCCGGTATTATCTCTTGTGTTATTATTGCAGCTTCTACAATTATCTCGCCACTCTCTTCTGATATATTAGTCTGACAGTTAGTGTTATTTTCTTCTTCTCTTCCTAATTCTTCTTGCTTCTCCGACTCCTCTTCTTTACACTTATCGTAGTCCGTATTAACATGTGAAATCGTACTCTCTTCTTCCTCAGATAAGCAGGTTTGATTATTAATAATTTCTTCTTCCTTCGATAAGTTTTCTAGACCAAAATCTTCTATTTCTTGTTCACCATCTGACATCGAATCTTCCATCCTTTCTTGGTCAAATTGTATTAAGGAATCCTCTGGGTAAGTACCTTTAATTTTGCCGCTAACAGGGAACGCTAATAAATACTGAGACCCTTCATACACATATATCACTTGAAAAGGTCCTTCATAAGTATACTCGAACGTTTTAATTTCTCCATTAGTACTACAAACTTGAACATCCGTTTCCAACATAACCAAATCACCTCGCTGAAATGTCTCCCAATCCATGTTTACACTTTTCATATAGTTACACTTTCCAAAAAAATAAAAGAAGACACAAATCCTGGAATTTTACTTCTCTCGAACAAGACAATAAAACAAAACAACGACGTCATCTTCGAAGCTCGCAAGCCGCAACAAACTAATTAAGCATGCCATTTAAAGCAAAAGGAAAGTAAAAGGTTACACTTTAGGCATTACTACAAGTGAAATTGAAATAATTGCTTGCGTCATCACTGATGATAAAGGAAAAGGAAAATGCATTGTCATGTTAGGAGAGAAAAATCTTGTTCGATTTTCTTCCTCGATATTTCACAGAAAAAAAGGAAAATTATCAGGAAAAATTAGGAAAAGGATTTAAGCCTTCAAAAACAGCCAAATAAGCAGCGCACAGCGCGTCCTTAGCTTTCGGAGACTCTGCCCGACGATTCTTCTTTCTCCCGCCTTCGTCGTCCCGGCTGCTCAGCTCCGCGCCGAACAATGTAGAATATCTTCCCCGCTGCTCCTTGACCAGCCACGCTGCCTTCGTCGAGTGGGAGTTCTTCCGCACCTTTGGGTATTGTCGACACCTGTTTCGATTGTCGTCGTCTTGATATTACTAGTTTTCCTTTTTTTTTCTTTGTGGGTTTTCCTAGGATTTGAGAAAAATTGTCTCTCCTCCTAGTACTAATTTCTACCACACAGTCCTGTCACTCGTCGACATGTAAGACTATTGTCTTTCTTGGGGTTGACATGATACTTACTTACTGTAGACCGAACTTCGTGCTTGCTAAAGTTTTAATTACTGACATACAGCACTAGAAGCCCGATAGATGAGTTCGTAGTCGCCGCCGGTCGCCAGATAGGGTCCAAACCAGTCCGATAAAAGTGTGAGGATAACTAATTAAGAGAAATCTTCAAGTATTAAGTAATGAAAATAGGTTCTCCACACATTTATTAGAATAAAGTACACATCGAACCAGTTGGCCACTATCAGAATTTAGATGATAAGGCTATTGAAACTTCGTAATCCGTCGATTGCAAGATTCTTAGAAAAAAAGGAAAGTTAATAATCCAAATCAGTCCACACGAAATTACTTCCGATGCCACACTTTACTGTTCTGGTATCTCAACACACTGTCCAAATCAATTTAAAACATACGCCGCAATGGTTAAGCTAGTTCATTCTTCTTCTTACTTCTTGTTACACCCGCACAGTTCGTATAGCGTCTCACATTACGCGACGCGAGCCGTCCGCTACCATACCTCGATAACGACTGACTTTAAACAATGTAGTCATGCGCTCATTTCGGAGCGGCGGAATTCTACTGTTATGTTACAAGTACTTACTTACAACACTGTTGCATTGAGTATTATTTTTAACAAAAATGATAACTCCCCCTTTTTCCGTTTTACATTTAGTTTATAATTTGGGATGTACAGCTGAGATATTATTATGTTAGACAAATGATGTTCACATATCCATAAAATATCTACATCAATATTTCTGGAATTTTGAATCTCTTCTAGGCATAAAGTAATGTTATCAATTTTACTAAATATTCCTCCTATATTTTTATGGAGAATAGTGGTCTGAACACTTTGATTCAATGACTTTGAATTGTTTACTTTACCGGTACATACTGGTATGTCAGTTGGAATTTCAAACTTCAAAAAGTTTAGATCAGCAGAGACGTTAATTTCTTTAGACATCTTGATACATCTACTCAGCAATAGAATGAAATCAGTGACGGATATGATAAAGGAGCTGGAATGGGATTCATTGCAAGACACATGGGCAGTGGCGTAGCTAGGTCAACAAGGGCCCGGTGCAAAAAATTATTATTTTGGGCCCTCAGGCCAGATAAGCGATTTTTTTGTTTTTGTTTTTTTTTTGCTTTGTATTGCTGGTAGGGGCCCCTGAGTTGTGCTTGGGGGCCCCTGATCAGTGGTTGGGGGCCCCCTGAGCAGTTTGGGCCCTTATTGAGGGGCTCCCTATGTCTCAGGGGCCCCCTTAGGCGACGGTAGAGATAAAAAAAAGGTCGTTAGTTTGCCGTGAAGGCCCGTGGACCCTCTCAGGACCCCCAGAGGTGCGCTTAGGGCATCGTGAGGTATGCTTGGGGGCCCTCTGAGCGTTGGGGCCCCGGTGCACTGCACCGCCTAGCCCCATAGTAGCTACGCCCCTGGTCATGGGAGTGTACAGAGCGTAGCTATACTGGCGATGAGGTATGGAAAGATATGGGAGTAGGTATGAAAAGTAGTGCATGGAAGGGAAAAGATGACCATGACCACAAGCTGGCACTCGATTTCAGGCACAAAGATGCTGGAAGATTCTCTTTTTTACCAAGAGAAATGATGAATAATTTACCGAAAACGTTGAAAAAATTTAAAGATAACATTTGTAGGGGGCAAATGTACGTTGGTGCAGAATAGGAGGAAGATGGGGTGTAGGGAAATTGCCACCGGATCCTGTGCTCCATTGCAATTAAATTTAATAAAATTAAATAATGTTTTCAAAATTTAGGTTTACAACAAATCCATCTATTAATGGACTTTCTGATCTGAACATCGACTCTTTCAAAGGAAGTAGCGCCAAGAGTAATTTCAGCAAGTGATAAATGATGAGTCAGTAAGTTATATTACAAAATGTCTCAGCACAATAAAAAGTTTCATATTGCCTCTAGGAATAGTCATATTGCTAATATTAAAACTCATTACCAGTGGTAATGCAAAATATTAAACAATGTTACGTACTAAACACTCTAAATGTATGTAATACAGAAATAATATTTATGACCGTAAATAAAATTAAGATAGTATTAATATTTTAGAAAAGGAAACGAGGAAAATAATCAGGTCAGTAAAGACATGTATATCGAAAAAAGTTCTGCAGATTAAAATTTTTAAACTTCTGATATATTTAATAAACATTTTTTAACTGTTGCTGATAAGTTGACTGCTAATAACTGAGTATGGATTTTGTCAATACAGCCTTCCAAGAAAAATTTGAACTATGTCTGCAAATTTAGCTACCTCCGAAGATATATATATATATATAAAGCTATCGTGTCTTTTAAGAGAAAATTCGCAAGTCGATGTGATGGAATCTTCAGCAGAATAAGTAAACTACGCTCACAGAAAAAAGTAATGTACTAAGTTAACTATTTAATACATCTCTATTTCAGGGTGCCTTCCCAGAAAGGATTCAGTGTGCTGTATTTAAACCGCTGTATAGGAAGGAGGGATAAGTAGTTGTTTAAATTTACTGTCCTATTTGATTACAACAGCCTTTCTAAAAAGTTTGACAAAAGAAATGTAATGCAGGCTGTATCAGAACCTTAAAAATATTCTTACTAAATCACAATTCAGTTTTCAAAAGAGCCTTTGTACAGAACAAGCTATATTTGCGTTCATCGACAATATTTTAGAAGTGAATTATAAATTAAAGCCTGTAGGACTTTTTTGTGTCTTGTCTAAAACATTTGACTGTGTTGATGATGAAGTTCTGACATAAACATTAAATATTATGGTTGGTATTAATGGCTTTGTTTAAATATGGCTTAGTTATTACCTTTTGAATAGAAAACGAAGTGTCACTGCATCATTTTAATGCTGCATCACTTTGTTCATTGTTTTCTGGGGGAGGTATGTCAGATATGGATCTATATTGGGTTCTGTATTGGGTCCACTATTGTTTTTAATATATATAAATGATCTACCCTGTGATACAACTCAAAATGTATCCTATTTGCAGATGACAAAAGCACAGGAACTCCGGATTTCTCTACTCAACTTATTTTAAACTAACTAAAAGCACGGCTTTATGGTGGTTTGCGAAGTTTTGTTATAAGAAATATTATATAAATTAAAGAAATTAAATAATAATCATAAGAATTTTAATATTTAAACTTCACGAAGTATCATAAAAATCCGTGTTTTTAGTTTGTTGAAAAAAAATTAGGCACATTTATAATATTTGGAATATAAATTTATTTAATTAATTTATTTAATTAATTAATTTATTTAATTTGTTTTTAACCAGATAAGAAATTTCTGATTAGAGATTCTTCCTGTTTTTTACATTTTAACATAGTTGAATTTTTAATATTACTAATTCTGTCACAAGAAAATCTGCTATGTAATCCTAGACTTTCTAAAGTTTTTACTCTCTATAACCCAACATATGTTAAACCAATAAAAGTTTCTGGCTTTGGTTGAATAGTATAACTTTTCTAAATAGTGGAACTCTAGCACACTTTGCCCTGGCCGGGCAATACATAAATAATTATCACTAGTACTGAATTCAAGGTAATAGGGGAACGATACAGAAAAACTCGGAATATTTTTATGAGCATATTTTGATGAAAACACTGAAACTGGTACTGCCCTGTTGAAATTTGGGTTAACTACTTCCTTATAATGTCCTCTTCACTTTTGTAAAACATACACGTAATAAAAAACGTGTGCAATTAGCTTGTCTTCCTCCAACTCATTGGCGGATTCAAGGGGGGGTTCATGGGGGTCATGACCCCCCCCCCCTGGGCTCGGCCTCTGATAATATTTTTAATCTCACTGATTTTAATTAAACAAGATTACTTTGAATAATGGATGGCCAGATATCACAAAACATACATGACAGTCACAATGCGACTGTATGCTGTTTATAATATTATGTTGTATCCGATCGGTCATTGTGAACTGAATATCGTGCACGCAATTGGAACTTTTGATTTTGCCGCGTCGCGCAGCGCGTCGTACTATTCGTTTGCGTCTGCGCGTCCGATGTTCGGTGACGTCACAGCCGCGTAGCTCCGATCGCTTCTCGCCACTAAACCCTTTGATGTATTTACATAAATATTGTAATTTTTGCTTAGTTATGGACCGGTGTTTTTTACTATAGGATGCTGCGAAAAATGTGATTGTGCTGGTGTGTCGAAACGTAATGCATATAGTGGTTTATTTAGAAAGATAGATTCATTCTTTTACGAAGAAACCTAGGTTTGAGATTGATAAACACCCAAAACATTTACCTATACTGAGCACTAATGCATATGTGTGCTGCCGATGCTTCAACAACTACTTTAAACTTAGATGAAGAAAATATTACTCCTGCTGAAGCTGTTCTATGCTTGCCGATTTCGTGTACGTCGACTTCCAGTTCTAATCAGATAAAAAGTTTGCTTTCTCAATCGAAATTTTCATCAGATTTTGGATGGTTTGTATGAAAATACCTAGACGTTTCAACAAGAGCTATATTGATCGACAAACATTAGTTGCCTTCTCAAATTTATATTTTCCCTCACTGTGTTGTAATAAATATATATATATTTCAGAAGTCGCACATTGACAAGTTTCACTGGCTTGCTTTATCGCATAGAGACCAAGACCTTTACCTAAAATATTATGTTTTATTTACAGTAACGCCCTTGAGTTGCCACACAGTCAAAAACACCGCTAAAACGATTCATAAAAGAACCATTAATGGCTTCCGATGATTTTCTTGGTAAAAATGGTGTGTTGCTAACTCACCAGCGAAATAAATACCACGAAATAACTGTTGAAGCTGGAAAAATCTTTTTAACAGCTTTTCACAAAACTGAAAACCAAATTTGGCAGTCAAAAAATGACAAAAGTTAATGAAAATAAAGTAAAGCTTACACCCAATTGCCAAAACGATAATTTTTTGTGTTCATCAAGATATATCGTTACGTGGTCATCGCGATGAGGACAAATTTTTCGATAAAGAAGCAAGTAACAACAACACGGTAGTTGATGAAGGAAGTACTTTTAAAATTCCGTTTAGAATCTCGTGACATAGCATTAGCAGCATCATTTAGAGACTTCTAAGTCTAATGTAACATACATCAGCAAAATTGTGCAAAATTATTTGATTGATGTTTGCAATGAAATCATTTAGGAAAGTATTTTACTGAATGTGAATGTAACTAAATACTTTTATATTTTATTCGATGAAACAACAAACATAACACATATCTCACAGCTCAGCCTTTCATTTAAATACATACTCAATGGTATAATAAAGGAAGTTTTGTGACTTTCTGTGATGCTTACGATACGCCTAGATGTGATGATAACGATCTAGGCGATGTGGAACTTGCGAAAATAGTTGCAAATTTTATATGCTGAACAAGCAACAGTCCTGTTCTTAATAAGATGTCATCTATGTCATCCAGCCATTTCTTGCCGTTAGTAACTAGGACACAATGAAATTGCCAATTCATCCACTAAAAGGAATAATTTTTTTCTTTAAGAATTTGAAGTTACAATTCAAGGTACCTGCGAGACGCGTTGGGTTGAGAGGCATAATGGCCGTCTACAATTTCATGAGACAGTGAAAATTTGTAGCGCTCTGGAAAAGATTTCTACATGGCAAGACAGCGAAAATGCTAATGACGCGCGTTGCTTACTGCAAACATTGTTCAATTCAGATTTTATAATATTATCTATCTGCTTGAGCGAGGTTTTAGGTAGGTACCTAAATATTTTATTTACTACCTTATGTATGTACTAATTCATGAAAGCAAAAATTTAATAACTTACTAGCAATTACCCACGACTTCGTATGTATGGAAGTGTCTTATAGTGTAAGAGTTTTCTTTAACAATAATTACGGTAATAATAAAAATACGGCAATAATGAAAATTTATTTACATCCTAAATGAAAAAGCAATTCCATATATTTATCCTCCAAAAAAGTTAAATTATTTTCTGTTTCGATATTGGTTTAATTTTGACGATATACTGATTACACCAATTACTTCTCTTTAATATAAGAATTTGTGTGGATTAAAACTAATCTTACGTGGTATCACTTAAGGTCGTCAGGACTTATTTTTAATTTCCTAAGCTTTCTCTGACGCCATATTACTGATTTCAGCTGGAAGTAATTAGTTCTAACCGAACAACTTTCGATCACAATACAGAGAATGTATTGATGCACGTGTGAGAGATATTTCTGAGAACGTTTCAGCAATTGGAGGGAATGCACAAGTACAGTAGAGTCAAGGTGGGAAGAGTTGAAGGAAATAATAAGAAAGGGGGAAGAAATATTTATTCCGAAACAAAAAATAAAGTAGTGAACCAGTGTACTGTAATATGGAGGTGAGGGTGTTAAAGAGGTTGGTAAGAAGAGAATATAACAGAGTTAAGGGGCAGCAGGGTAGTAGGGAATATTTAAAAACAACAAACAAGTACATGATAATAGCTAAGAAGGTGGCTAAAGATGGGTTTATGAAGAGTATTGTCAGAGCAGTGGGACCATTGACTGATGCATCAAGAAATTTCTGTGGCTATGTTAGAAAACAGACGGGAAGGGAGGGTGTAGAGACGCTTATAGATAAGGATGGAGAAGAAGTTACTGAAGATTTTAAAAAGGCAGAGATTATAAGTAACTGACTTGTATAGACCTAACTTCTGTTTTAAGACGGAGAATAAAACCCAACATCAATATAAGTAACTGGTTTAGTGAACCATTATGGACAGTGAATCAGGAACGAGAGGGGGGTGGGGAGGAAATCGGATAACGAGCTTAAAAACACAATTAGAAATGAGCAGACTAAAAAATTTGAATTTCATCCTGAGAATATCATGGAGGAACTAAGAAGGCTGAAATTTTTTTAAGGGGCTGGTGTAGATAATATTACAACAGATATCTTAAAGATAGCCAGATGTGGCATTGTACCTTATCTAGAAATATTTAAATTGAGTCTGGATCCTTTATGCGTACCAGAGGAATGAAAAAGTGCGATAGTAGCGCCGGTACATAAAGGAGGAATAAGTAATAGAGTCGAAAATTATAGGTGAATCAGTTTGAGATCAGTGGTAGGTAAATTAATGGAGAAATATATGTGAGGAGTCACGGAGTGTAAGTGGTTTTCAAGTACCCTTTAGGAAAGATTATTCATGCGAAACTTGGTTGGTGGTATATATGCAAGATATTTAGGATGAAATGGACAAGGGAGGACAAATTGACAGTGTAGCACTAGATCTTTCAAAGGCTTTTGACAGAGTGAGCCACAAAATGATAGGAAATAAGGTAAAAGCTATTGGAATGGATGAGAAAGTGTATGGTAGGTAGAAGAATTTTTAAAACGTAGAAAACAAAAATTTAGCTTAGGAAATGCAGCATCAAAAGCAGTGGGAGTAAAAATGAAAGTGTCACAGGGTAATATATTAGAACCATTGCTATTCATTATTCTGATGAATAATTGTGTTGGTTTACTACCAGAATTTGTGTTGTTTGCGGATGACATAATGCTATATAAAAGGATAAAAACGGAAGAGGACTGCGAACAGCTGCAGGGTGATCTGGACAGGATACCTAGTTGGGTTGGTAAACATGAGATGAAGATATAGTCTACAAGCCGTATACTGATGATGAGGCATTGAAAGATATTGGCATTAGAATTAAAAGTAAGGCATGTATGGGAAAAGATAACCGTGACTACAAGCTGACACTCGATTTCCTCGATCGAGTTATTTAATTAAAATTATTTTGACATAATGCAATTAAATTAATTTATCTTTTATTTATATATAGGTACTTTTATAATTTTGAAGCATGTCCTAGTTAGACCTCGACTACGTGACCCCCCCCCCCCCCCCTGACCCAAAGGCTGGATCCGCCCTTGCTCCAACTTCGGCTTTTGGTCAACAACATTTTTATCGAGTGTATTACCAGGTTCAAGTATGGCTTGGTAATCAACTGGATCCAGAAGAATGGTGTTGGAAGCTAATAGATAATGTATAGGAACCAATCCACACTCTACTTCCACCTACACCAGAAAGGCCACTTAACACTATTTTCTGGAACTGCAAAAAGGGGCGTAATTCAAAATGGGACTGCAAAAAAGTGGGCTTAATTTGTTCAATAGCATGCACCAGTTGTCAAGGCCTGTCGTGTTCAAATGTTGAATCTACAACAGAAGAAGACACTTACCTTCACGACGAAACAGCTGATGTATCACTGTCACAACAATTTACTCAGGAGGATGTAGAAGAAGATGATGATAGAGGAAGAGAAGAATAAGAATAAGAAAACCTGACATTCCATTAAGCCAATAAAATAGACAGTGGAGTAGGCCTACCGGGGAAACCAAATTAAAAAAATGCGCCAAGTAAACTACCTCATAGGTGGCGTGGAAACGTGTGCATTTTATGGAGAATACAACTTCAGTGAATTTTAGAATGCCCTTTTCTAAGAAATGGTAAATCTTAGGGGGAAAAGTATAAGAACAATGTTTGTAGATAATTAGATGATCAACAATTTTTGTCTGAGTTGTTTTTATCATAAAACTAACTGTTTCGCTAAAAAATACGAAAAACCCATTTTTGCGAACTTTGACCTTGTATAAATTTGTTTGTACACATGGGATCGATGGGGACCTTTCACAATTTCATTATAATGGTATCCCTAAGGTTCATGCAAATTTTCAGCTTGTTGGAAATTTATGTAATGGTGAATGTCTATTTTGATCGGACTATAATGATAACCGATAATTTTATTGTAATTAGCTATAAGACTAAAATGTAAGAAAAAAAGGGCAGATGTCACAGTAAGAGTGACAGGCACCCCTCTGTAACAGCCCTAATACCTGTATTTTGAATAGTATTGGACTGTGTGAAATATTTGTAGTGAGCCAAAGTTTGCTTGAAAGTGATTTGATATGTTTATTTTGTAAATTCTTGTAAATAAGTGAATATAGACTTTGTTTTAGGTAAGAAAATTATTTAAAGACCATTTAATATGTTTAAGAACCGAATGATGCAAGAGAATTTATTAAAAGTTTGTAATTACTTGTATTAATGTAAGTTACGATGTCTACAGGACAATTTTCCACCATTTGAAAGGATTTCTGTAAATAATTTTGTATTTAAGTATCTCTAGTTACCATTTCTAATCATTTTGTAATGTTATTAATTAATTTTGTATCAATTCCGATTGTTTTTAATATGTTTGATTGTTTGAGTGATTGTTAATGATCGAGAAATGTCGGGCGGATGCCTTTGAAGAATTCTCGTAATTTCGATAGACTCTATATAAACAGATCGCCTGGACAGAGAAGTTAGTTATTCATTCAGTGTTACAGAGACATTCATGCAAGTTTTCATTCAGTTTTCGATTCAATTCACGTATTCAGTAAGTCAGTGTTGTATCTTTGGATTGTAACAACTATGCTTGTGAATGTCGCAGACTTGTTTTGATTGAAAATAAACGAGCATCAATATAACCTTGTTTTTGGTGGACTTTATTAATTAATTAATGCAGTAATAAAACCACCGAAAGAACCTTAACATGGCGACCGTTGACATGACGAGAAGTTCTTAAACATCTGTGGGATGTTTATCTTCTAAAAAGAATCTGCAGAAAATTGCGACGGATTATCGGCGATTTAAGCGAACATAACCTGCGAGGAAATTTCGACCGGCTACGACACGGATTTGACGCCGAGTGGATCTTCTTCGGCCTAAGGCGGAGAATTTTCATCGGGAATCGGCTGTAATCTTCCGACGTCGAGTGGATTTCCTTCGGCCTCAAAATCGTCTTCCTACAGTGGATTGTGAAAAGTGTGGTTAAGTGTTTGAAGTCAGTGTGGTGTTTAATGATTAATTAAGTGCTTCTAAGTGAAATTTAATGTGATACAAAAGTGAGGAATAACTGTAAGTACGGCATTGAATATTCAAGTGATTTATTTTGCATGTAAATGTGTGGCAGTTTGGAAAGATTTTAATTTTCCTTAATTTTGTTTTTTATGTTGATTTTGATAATTACTAAAAATGGCTGATAATCAGAACCTGCAAGCTTTTCTAGAGTCATTTGTAACCAATTTTAATGCAAAATTTTCTGAACTTGATGGTAAACTTGACAGCAAGTTTTTGGAATTCAGAAGTGAATTAATAAGTGATAATGACAGCAAATTTTCTGAAATTAAGTCTCTGTTTTCCGAAATTGATGACAAATTTGATAATAAATTTTCCAAATTGGATAACAAATTTTCTGAATTTAAAAATGAGTTAAATTTTGACAGCAAATTTTCTGAAATTAAGTCTCAGTTTTCCGTAATTGATGACAAATTTGATAATAAATTTTCCAAATTTGATAGCAAATTTTCTGAAATTAATTCTCAGTTTGCTGTAATCAATGATCAGTTTTCTCAACTGCAACAAAACAATGATAAAACATTCTCTGATTTGACTAAATGTTTTGATGTTAAAATCGCAGAGCAATTTCAGGGTTTTAGCTCTCAATTCAAGGAAGATATTAACAATTTAGATTCTAAATTGGGGAAGGTAGTAACAGAATGTAAGGAAAAATTTGAAAAGGTTACGGAAATTTGTGAACAGAATAAGACTGAATGTGTAAATTTGATTTATAAAGAAGTCAGTGAAAATTGTGATAAGATGAAGGAGGAATATGTTGCTTTATTCCAAGCCAGTGATAGTAAAGTTGCTCAAAGGGTCAATGAGTTGAGACAAGAGGTGGGATTAAATATTAATACATTGGTAAATCATCAGGAACAACTTACCCAGGGATTGGAGACAACCCAATCTAACGTTAATCAGTTAGGGAAAAGGGTTACTGGGTTGCAGATTCAGTTAAGTCAGGTTCCCTTAACAGGTAATCCAAATTTCAGTGTCGATGTAAAAGAAGAATTTGAATTCTATGATGATAGTGGGAGGCTTCACCCTATTGAATTTATAGATAATTTTGAAAGATCAGACTATTTTAATTTGTTACCCGATAGTAAGAAAATTGTACTTGTGGGTAAACATCTAAAGTCTTATCTAGGGCATGGGGTGATAGACAAGCTAGGGAAGTGACTGACTACAAGCTGTTTAAAGAAAACTTTTTGAAACATTTTTGGTCGACAAGCAGGCAGATTCAAGAAAAGAGAGAGTTGATGACTGGTAGACCCTATAAACCTGGTAGGGAAACTCAACATGATTTTTTTCATAAATGTTGGATCCGTTGTAAGTACCTAGACCATCCATATGGAGAGGAGGAATTTATTGATTTGATGGGAGCTAGGCTACCTCAGCAAACAAGGAATTTAATTGCCACTTTGGATGTAGTAAATGTGGATAGAGTTTCTGAATTGTTGAGACGCTTGGATGCCCAGGAGTCATTCAATGAACAACATTACCACCATCAACACCATAGGAGGGGCAGCAGGAGTCCCCCTAGAAGGGGTAATGGGTCAAGAGATGGTAGATCCAGGGGATGGGATCGTGATAATTACGCAAGGAGGGATAATAATGGGGGAGTGAGAGAACAGAACCCTCAATTTGAAAGGGAAAGGCAGCATGGGGGGCAGACAAACTAAAGACCACCCCTGTGATGGGCCCCACAGTGGTGGACAAGAATGTGGGTCCAGGTACCAACTGCTATAGCGTTAATACCATTTTCATGAATAATCCCCGAGAAGATTTATTGGAAGAGGTGGAGGTAGCAGCTAGTGAATTTCAGGATAAGGTTATGATAGATGTAATTAGTGATGTTGATGATGTAAAGGTTGGTAATAAGATAAAGCGGGAAGGGGACCACCATTGTACCTTATCACTAGAATCAGTGTGCGAAAGTAATAATTTTCATGTAGAAGATTTTCGAAATGGTCACTGCTTAATTACAAAAAGGGGTGCAGAATTTATAGTGCATACTACACTGTGGCTATCAGAAACTTGTAAGGTCCAGAATGGCATAGTTGGGACTATGTGTGCTAGGATAGGTGGTAATGAAGTTTGTAGAAGTGCTGAAATCGAGGAGTTTCTCAGATATCTTGAAGATGAAGGTGATACAGTGGTGTGGATAGGAGACCCAGATGAGGAGGAGAATTGTAAGTCAAAGTATTTGTCTTCTGAAGAGAGAGAGGTTGAAAAGCCTTATGTACCAATCCCTAAGTTGGAAAAATGTCCTAACTTTGACCTAGCTGATACATTATTTAGCTCTGTATTTGGTGTAGATAATGATAATGAAGAAATGGGTGGGAGTAAGGATTTATCTGAACCAGTTTCTTATCTGGAAAATTGTACAGAATGTGACTTAGATGACACTATGTTTTGTACCCTCTTTGATGTGGAAGCTGATAGTGAAGTAGTAGTTGCTGAGAAAAATAATTATTTGGTGGATGAAGTCAGTAAGCCAGATTTTAAAACAGTTTTAGGTACTGATTCATATAATTTGGTAAGTTTAAGTAGCAATCAGATGATGAAGAGTGGGGTTGGGAGTAATGATGGACTAAACTGTAGTAGTGTGAATAATAAATTTGTATTACCAGTTGAGTCAACAGCATTGCTTTTAAGTGACAATCAATTTGCTAAAACAGAACCATTGTATGTCTCAGCTGTTGCGTGGTTGTACCAAAGTCTGTTGTCTGAGATGATTGGAAGTTTGTGTTTCTGTATGTATATAATGAATCTTTGTGAAAATAGAAATGTAATATTGAATGTGTATACAAAAGTTGAAGAAAACTGGAAGGTTAGGAAAAAGTAACTTACATGGTTCTGGGTTTCCAGGGAACTCCTGGAACCCACTTATGAGAATTAATTGAAATGCATGGTTTGGGGAGGGGTCCCTACATGTAAATATCTAATTTTGTAAATAAGTTTTTGAATTGATGCATGTAAATAGTTTGTGTGAGTACTTAAGTTCAGATGCAGATGTAAGCATTTCAATGTATAATTTGTGACAGTTTTGTGTAGAGACTTTTGGTATTTTCATGATGTTGTGACTTTCTATATTTTGATGACAAAATATCAGCTGTAAAATGTAAATAGACTGTTGTCATAAACAAGTGTGTAATTTGGAGTGAAAATAATTGTAACTTAAGGTGATGGCATTGGACGTTTGGTGTGTAAAAACAGTAAATGATAAAATAATTGGATCTGAGAAAAGACAATTATTGTAAACAAAATCAGTGTCATGGACTATGTGGAGTTGTATGTAATGAAGAATTGTATTTGTTCATTGTAAAAGTCATTATGGTTGATTGATTGTAATCTGTTCGTGTCTGCATTATGTGTACATTCAACCTGCTTAGATTCGTGACGGATTCAATCAATTTTATCTGTGTAAAATTAAGTGAATCCTGGGGAGGGGTTGTAACAGCCCTAATACCTGTATTTTGAATAGTATTGGACTGTGTGAAATATTTGTAGTGAGCCAAAGTTTGCTTGAAAGTGATTTGATATGTTTATTTTGTAAATTCTTGTAAATAAGTGTATATAGACTTTGTTTTAGGTAAGAAAATTATTTAAAGACCATTTAATATGTTTAAGAACCGAATGATGCAAGAGAATTTATTAAAAGTTTGTAATTACTTGTATTAATGTAAGTTACGATGTCTACAGGACAATTTTCCACCATTTGAAAGGATTTCTGTAAATAATTTTGTATTTAAGTATCTCTAGTTACCATTTCTAATCATTTTGTAATGTTATTAATTAATTTTGTATCAATTCCGATTGTTTTTAATATGTTTGATTGTTTGAGTGATTGTTAATGATCGAGAAATGTCGGGCGGATGCCTTTGAAGAATTCTCGTAATTTCGATAGACTCTATATAAACAGATCGCCTGGACAGAGAAGTTAGTTATTCATTCAGTGTTACAGAGACATTCATGCAAGTTTTCATTCAGTTTTCGATTCAATTCACGTATTCAGTAAGTCAGTATTGTATCTTTGGATTGTAACAACTATGCTTGTGAATGTCGCAGACTTGTTTTGATTGAAAATAAACGAGCATCAACATAACCTTGTTTTTGGTGGACTTTATTAATTAATTAATGCAGTAATAAAACCACCGAAAGAACCTTAACACCTCCCCATATACATCTAATCCCATTATGAGTATTAGCAGAAACTTCGTGCGCTTGCTTGCCCGTCATGGTCAGTCAGTAAAAGTCGGTTGAGTAGGCAGGTTGTAGGTCTAGCCAGTGTTTGGTGCAAGGATGTAGGTGTTACGCAACAAACGATACCATGACATAGCACTTCCCGCAGACATAATAGAAATTTTGGTGCGCGTGTGAAATACTTGCGAATTCTCAGGTGACTTTAAGCATTTAGGGGTTATGAGTTTAGCCTGATTCGAATCACTTATTAGTACTTGCAATCAATTAATTTAGTGAAGAATTCCGATGCCTAAAGAATTGTTCTTAAACTTGTATATTTTTTTTTCTGAAGAATATAGTGACGATTCAAATTTTCAATAGCAGCACCGACTTTAATTTCTACATACCTTTTCTGATTGAGGTTATCCAATCCGGTGGCGGCCGATCAACAGCAAGAATCATCTTTATATCCAAAGGAAACACATCACGGTTAAAGCTCACGGTAAGCTGTATACCACCAACTCCGGTATTCAGCAAGGTTGTGACAATGTGTTCCACATCAGCACAAGAAATCTGAGAAAGTAAGGGGCCGTCGTATATCTCTCTTCTGATGACCAAATTTGAATATATTTGTTATCATGATGAGTTATCTCTTCTTTTTACATTTAATTTGTAAAGAGCTGCTGAGGTGATGGCGTGTTGACTAGCAATTCATTTAATACCAATCATCTGTTCTTAATGGTGCCTTGTTGTCTGAGTATTTTACCCTGTATACGTACTGAAGTTGAGTAAATCACAACGTCCTCAGTCGTTATTTCCTCCAACAAAATTGTAACTCAATGTGATGACAGTAACTATTAGATTTGGTGGCATGCTCCAAAGAACTTAAATTTAGTTACAATGGCTGAAATGGGGGCGAAGCGATGATCTGGATGGTGGTAACCAAGCCCGTCTACTCTGCAAACTGTGTCATGCGAATGAGAATAAAGTCACGCGTACTAGTTGCCCCAACTCATGCGTGAATGCTAACTACAGTAGAACTCCAATTATCCGAACTCCGATTATCCGAATCGCTGATTATCGGAATAGCTTTTTTAATTAATATGGAAATGTATTGCGAAAAAGTTTCCCCTCTTTTATGAAAACCAACTCAAAGCTTGGATGACTGCAGCATTGTTTAGAGTGGTTCGGCGAAATTTTCATCCCTCAAGTGAAAAAGCACCAAAAATCTTTTGGAAAAGAAGGAAGCAAAATGCTTTTGGTTGCTGATAATGCACCAACTCATGCCACCGAAAAGTTTTGGAAAGGCGGAATGGCCAGTTTAAAACAATCTTTTTACCGCCAAACGACACAAGCTTGTTGCAACCAATGGACCAGTCTGTTATCGAAGCCATGAAACACCATTAAAGAAGGAAATTTTTGTGGAGGCCGAAGACGAAGAAGGTCTGTTCGCTAACCACAAAAAATAAATTTGAAAGATTGCGCTTACATGGTGGTGGAAGCTTGGAGCTTGGTTAAGGCAGTGGCATTAAGACGTGCGTGGAACAAGTTGAAAGGCATACCAACTGAAGAAGAGAAGGAAAAGAAGAAAAGGGAAAAAGAAGCTCAAGAAAAAGAAAGGGAAGAGACAGCAGAAGATGTGGATGACGTGTGACTTGAGGAATTGAGAAACATTCTTTTGAAAATTCCTGGATGTTCAGAAGTTAGTGCTGAAGATATAGATTCGTCAGACCATGGGTATAAAATTCTAAATCATGATGAACTTATTAAAAGCGTGAGAGAAAAATGTGTCGAGGAAGAATTTTACCTCAATATCGAAGTTGAAGCAGACACGGGACCATGATGTGAACGGAGCGTCAGTCTGAGTGAGACCACATGCAACTTCTCACTGTCAAGCGTTTGCGTGACTAGGCTGTCCGAAAACGGATGAGTACAGTCAAACAGCTCACTTTGACCGAGATATTCAGCAAGCAATGATTTATTTACAGTACGGTACGTACATACTGTACTAATGTACAGCACTTGTAAGTACACTTAACATGTAAAAGTGTTGCGTTTTCATTTAATTAATAAAAAGCTGTTTTTCTCCCATTTTCAACTTACACCCAGTAATTAATTAAAATAGACGATTTTTCGGAAACAATCCAATTATCCGAATTTCTGATTATCCGAATAGGGTCCGGTCCCAATTGATTCGGATAATTGGAGTTCTACTGTAATTTAATTTAATTGCAATGGAGCATGCGCTCCGGTAGCAATTTCCCTACTAAGCTCATCATCCGGCCCTAGTGTAACATGCGTCTTTCACATGGCCTTTATAAACAAGGAGTGAATGGAAAATTACAGTGGAAAGTCTTCCCTAAATCAGTGTAACACAAACTTCATCATCATCATCATCTGTCTCCAGTTTCCCGGGTTCGGTGTAAAGAAAGCTCGCCACTGTAACATATAGTTTAAAACTTTAAAAACATTTATGCTTTTTTACTAACGGACCAGTGCCAATGAAAGTTCTTAGTCTTTCAAAGAATATTTTTCTCTTTATGTGAACATATTTAAATATACTGTATTACAATAAAAAGACGAAAACTAAACTGTGACTCATGTAAATTCATTAAGTAAAATCGGGATGAAATGTAATCAGAATCATTTTTCAGAATTCACATATAGATCTAAGACAATCACCTTTCGGACTGCTTATAATCATTTTCAAACAACTTAACCAGTTATTAAGGGAAGACAGTAGAATACAGAAGTATATTTCCTTTGATTTTCATATTGTAATGATTTTTTATTACATTTGAAGTATGTTGGTATGTTCGTTGGGGTCAAGTAGGACTAGGCTATTTGGCAAAGAACTTAATTGTATTTTTGGGCTCAAAAGGCCTTCATTCTTCTTGATTGGCCCAGTTAGCGCTATTCTGTTTAAGGGGAACCGGGTCTTCTTTGGGTTGTTCGTCTCAGTTTATCCCCTTTCAGTTATTTAAGACTTATGTCGTTATATTCATTAAAATCTAAACTTGTTGGTTTTTAAATAAGTAAATTGACAATGATTTATATTTAGTTTTGTTTTCGTATGTTGTTGAGGCTTTTTCTTGAAGACTACACTCCGATTGAATAGACGAAAATAAAAATGGAAAGAGATATAATTAGCTGTAAGAACTTCCCCATACTCTGGTAATTAAGAAAACCTAGATTAAGTAATGAGGCCTGTGCAAGATTAGTTAACAGTCAAGCTGCTAGTTCGTTTTCTGACGTTCAAAATTTAGCAACTATGCAGACCAATTTTAAGAATTAAACTTCTGCTATATTTCAAAGTATATAATATATCTGATCAAGTTTTTGAGAATCTTTGGCGACAAAGCCCAATGTTCACATATTTCTTTTGAAGTTTTAAAAATCAAGTTACCGGTATTCGGTGGATTATTAGGGTCTACTTGTAGCGAAGTAATATGCTTCAGCATCAAGATTTCAGGCAGGGTAAATAACTATAGTAAATTACTTTAGTGGACATAGTAAGACAATATTAGATGTTGTCCAGTTAGAAATTACTTTTTAACCATCTTCTAAAAGAATCGATTCTAAACTGTTTGCCTGCCCTCATTGGCAGATTAACAACGGCTAAAAACGTTAATTTTCTGCCCATTAATGTTACTTTTATAGCAAGCATTTTTAATTTAATTTGTGGAAACTTTTCCGAAACGTGAACGCAGAACGTGAAGAGGACAGCGTGTGGAAGCAGTTAATCCAAATTTCAAGCACATCAGCCCTCCCGCCCCCCCCCCCCCCCACCCTACCCTCCAATTCCCTCCGAGTTTTCCGTTGTGTTCTAGCAGCGGCTCATTTTTTCACTTTGTGTCACCGCTGTTTCAGTCTTCCCGTAGCAATGCAAAACACAGGAGAAAGTTCAACAAGACAGATCTAGTGCTATGCATTCTACCAGTTTAACTTTCTGTGTATAATATTTAAGGTTTAGGCCCAAGAAGCGTAGTGGATTTTTATTTTCACCAATGATAGTCTTAGTTTACACTAAGTAGAACTCGTGAACAACTCAGGAGTAGCAAATAATTATCTGAATAAACGAAACACTTGGGCGCCTTAGAACTAATTTATTGAATCAGCGTGTTGTGATAATTCGTAATGCTGTGAATGGTTGCACACATCATAAGGGCTCTATCTCGCAAATAAAGCGTACGGGAAAGAAGCAGCGTATATCATTGTAGAAGCCGAGGCCTTGCACGGCCAAGCAACTCTCCTTCTGGCCCTGCCAGCTTCCACTAGGCTCACCGTCCTTCCAGACCTGGAATTCCATGTCGGACAGCAAACGGCCTGCAAATAAAACCAACCATCGTAATTAACGTACTTTAATCCCTCAGCAAGATTCCATTGCAAATTTACACAGTAAAAAAAACAAAGAAATTGCGAAAGTTAGATTATAATTTTGATCTAGATAGATAGATAGATATGTTCACTTTGATCCCATGTGAGAATAATCTCGGGGATGTGGAACAGTACATACACTTATTAGTAATGTCAATATTACTATATAATTGATAATATTATTATATATTGACAACAAGTTAGCAACAACCCATTAGTATAACCAATATCTCCTGTAATCTACAAATACAATCCCGAGTTAATTAATACTTATTATGTGGAACAGTGTATACATTTGTTACCAGCATCTAATAACAAGTTATTTTCTTACCAACCAGTTACCATGATAAGTTTCACTGTAATTTGTGACTACATATTATATTATGTTAGTTGCTATTTATGTGGAACAGTACACACACCTATTAGCAATATCAATTATATCACCAACAACTCATAAGCAGTCAATTACTTAAAAACCTGTTAGTATGATAATTTTTCACAGCAGTTTTTGAGTGCATGCTATCCCATGTTAGTTACTATATATGAGTGAAATTTTGTAAACAGTGTAATTAGTTCATTTGTCAAAAGTTTCAACGGAAAGAAAAACCATATATCATTTTAGTAATTGTGGATAATTTTGTCACCTTCCCCTTCCATACACCATATATACTATCTAGCTCCTAATAAGAAAAAATAGATTCCTTATTAAATAACAGCCTTGCCATAATGTATTGAAAAAGAAGGGGATACATCAAAAATATACATGGTCTCGTTTCCCTTTTGAACAAATAATTTATAAACTGAACACACCTCAGAACGATAAAGAATGCGTTAATACTTCACGGCCAAGCGGAGCGTCAAGTTTGATGCATCAACTTGAAAACTGTTCGTTCTGTACTTAAGAAGCAACACAAAAAGTCAACTTTCAGAAATATTCTCCCTGTGGTCATAGTGAACGTGAGACCTACGATCGATTGATTACTGTTGAAAGAAGAGATGAAGTTCATCCTGTCTGTTACCAGTTCGTATTTTATTACCAACGGTGAAGCTGTAGGAATCTGTACAATTGATGCATAACGACTTTATGTCCAATATTTTGTATAAGTAGCATTACGATTCCTTAAAATATTTGTTCACAAACACACTATCTCACTGATTGGTCATAATATTGCCTCGTTTTTGACCCGAAAAATTTGATAACTTAACATTCTTACTTACTTACTTAGTTAAGGTTATGGTCCAGATTTCTTTCCTCTTCATACAGATTAACATACTTTTGTAATGTGTACTATTAACAGATATAATTTCAGAATAAGAATGCATGTGAAAAGGTTTAGCAAACCTTAACTCGTGGAATTAGCTGAGCGGTAATATTATCCGGTTAGTGTATTGATCAGGCAGTAAACAGAATTTAAGAAAAATTTGCAAGAAAAGAAATCTACAGTCAAAAACTTAGGTTGTCGAGATTGATTTTGTCTGTATCAGGAAAAGTGTATATAAGGTGACTGAATTGTATCTATGCGTTTGGTGTTTAAAAATTGGGTATAATTTATGTATGAACGAAGTGAGTAAAACCAAATATAGTGACTTGAAGTGTTATCACTTTAGCAAAGGAAATTCATAAGGAAGTAGATTGCGCGCCACCAGATAAAGTTCTGTTTGGAGCTCCAGCTATGCTTCCACTATTAAATGCTGAAGCGAGAGTGTATCACAGTTGCCTTGTGCCGGCAAAGTCTTCATTCGCAAGAGACGGACCACTGTTGTTGCCTCCAGTAATACAATTTGTTAGAAGCAGGATATGAAATAATGTCCCATGTCATTCTGATGTCTGTCTAGTAATATTAACTTAGCTCTGTGGTGATGATTCAGTTGTAACGAAATTTGCCTGCATGCATTTTTGACCTGATTAGATTTCGGTATGTGTGAAACAGTCCAAACGAAAGCCGAAGAAAAATATTGAAACTACGCACATTGTACATAGAAATGTAATTTACATTCCAGATTCATATACGAGGTCTGATCAAAAAATAATGGCAATTTTTGATCTCCTTAAGTAATATTTATTTATCAATCAGGATAAATTTTGTCCCGTACAAAGTAATTCTCCTCAGATTTGTGCCAGAGCTTTTTTCAGTCTTGGAAGCACTTCTGGAATCCACTTTTCGGTACAGAATTCAGCTCCTTCAGCAATTGTTTTTATCTCGTCAATTCGTCGTCCTTTTAAGGTTCTCCTCAGCCCCCGGGAATAGAAAAGACACAGGTTGCCATGTCGGGCGAATACGGTGGCTAAGGAAAAAGTTAAAAAAAAAAAAAAAACAACGCTGAGGGGTGAGTAGGAAAATTATCGTGATGCAACTTCCATGAGTGGTTTTGCCACAATTTTGGCCGTTTTTGACGGATTTCTTCACGCAAACGACGTATAACTTCGAAGTAGCATTCCTTATTAACGGTGTAATGGTCCTAATTACATTTAGACTATAAAAACCAATAATAAGACCAATCTGTATTTATTAATAATAAATTAATGATGAATTTGAGCGGGAAAGTAATATTCAAAAAGTTTGTTATGACTCAACAAATGAGGACGGCCAAGGTTTCGAGGACTGGGCTGAACGAAGTAGACTATCTCTGGTACATGACTCAAAACTGCCCCATTCTTCCAACAGCAGAGCTTGGGGAAAGGGCTATAACCTTGACATCTGTTTTGCTAGTTCACTGCTCTCTTGACTGTTGCTTTAAAATGGTATACCAGCCTATACCAAAATATCAACATCACCCGATTGGGCTTAAATTCTTCGCCACAATAAAAATGCAGATTATTTTAAGAATGCGTTTTAATTTTAAAAATGTCAACTGGAAAACTTTTAGAGAAGACCTAAACTCAACTATTGAGGAATTTTCAACCATCCCTCATAATTACGAGCTGTTCATCGACATGCTAGTCAAATGGGGGCAGTGGGAAGAAATTCTGGAGAAAATGGACATGACCCAAAGCAGCAAGACAGCCTGGATGGAACCTCATAAAAAACACTTACTGGCGAATCCAAAGCTATTACAGCAAAGCGAAATGTTACACCTAACTAAGTAGCTAATAAATTGTTACTTAAAAGCAAACCTGAAAGGAGGATTAAGCAAAAAAAAAAAAAACTACAAATGGCAGATGAAGATAATCTGATGTGTGCGCCATTTAAGGTGGAAGAACTCAAAAATGGTTTAAAGAGTATGAAAAACTTTGAAGATGCAGGGATTGATGATTTGTGCATGGAACAAATAAAAAAAAATTGGACCTAATACAAAACTACGGAATTTGGATATGTGTAACCATTGCCGTAAAAACCTATCCTCTTCCTAAAATGTGGAGAAAATCTAAAGTTGTTGCTCTTTTTGAAACCGGGTAAATATCCAGGTAAGCCAAGCAGTTACCGACCTATTTTATTGCTTGCCATTTAATTAATCTTTACGTCTCAGACCCATAGAGCCAAAATTTGTCCCACAACAAGCAGGTTTCCGCCGGGAAAGTGTTGCACGAGTCAAGAGTTAAACATGATGGAACATATGGAAGAGAGTTTCAAAAAAAAAAAAAAAAAAAATTGTGACAGGAGTAGCGCTGGTGGACTTCTCTGCGGCGTATGGCACCATTAACCACCGCCTACTACTTACAAAAATATTTGATCTATGCAGAGTTTTTTTGCTTAATGAAACTCATTGAATCTGTACTCACTAATAGACGTTTCGAAGATAGTCTGGATAACAAGAAGAGTAGGTGGAGAATTCAGAATAATGGATTACCAAAGGCAGTGTTTTCCCCTATTTTATTTAATATCTATATTAATGACCAACCCGTACATCACCATGCCAAATACTTCCTGTACGCTGACGACTTGGCAATCGCTGTACAGTATCCCATGTTTCAACGGGTCCAAGAATAGTTAGAACAAGCCCTGAAAAACATGACCACTTACTACAAAAGCAATTATTTGAAATCAAACTCATCCAAAACCCAGATCTGTGCATTCCACCTGCGTTCAAGAGGTGGCAAAACGGAAAACTAAATGTTACATGGGAAGGCCATTCATTGGAACATACAGACCAGTCAAAATATTTAGGAGTCACTACAGATAGAAGTCTCAATACCATACAACTGCAGCTAAAGTACTCACGAGAAACAATATACTAAAAAAGTTATGCTGCACTAAATGGGGAACGAATCCGTCGGCCTTGCGCGCATCTGCTAAAGCACTCTGCTTTTCCACTGCGGAGTATGAAAATCCTGTTTGGAACCAATCCGCACGTTCAAAGAAAGTAAATATAGCCTTGAATGAAACTTGTCGGATAGTGAATGGCTGTGTGAAACCAATCCCAATACACCTACTTGTAATGATCCGCGAGAGACAGAGGTGCGCGTGTTTCTTTTCTCATCTGGTGTGTGTCGGTCCCCGGTCCCAGGGGAGGTTCTGCTGGTGTTTGGGGAACGCCAGCCCCTGAGTGTTTCCATTAAATGTGACTTATGGCATAACAGCTTCGTGACAAGGCCTGCGACTCAAGATGGAGTGGGAGCCTGGGCTGTTTTAGTAAATAAACAAAATAAAAATGTATATCTGTATCCAAGAACGAAGGGTGAGGGGAAGCCAGGGAGTACACAGCCAATGGGAGCAATTTGTATTTTTATTACAAAAAAGGGTGGTTTTGTTGCATGTCCTGAGCCAACCAACGGAAAAAGCTTCCCTCCAAAGACAGTGATTGGCAGACGTCATGAAGAGGGGGCGGAACACGACGCTTCTTCGAGGCAGCGCGAGAAGACGAGGGGACTTGTTGACTACCGACGGAGAGGTGTGGATCGACCGAACAGCGGACTAGTGGGAACAGCAGTGAGGCAGCCGGCCGTGATGGAGAGCTGGTCAACCCACCGACTGCACAACGTAGATTCGCCTGCACGGTAACCACCATTCAGAAAGAGGAACTTTTGCATCATCGTCGTTTTTTTACCCTAGTTATCGCCCCGAGACAGACTCTCTTGCTCCACCGAGAAAGTTATGTACCCTTGTGTTGCAGAAAGAAAATTAATCTTTGTAAAATCTTGTCAAGCAAACAATTAAAGTAAATCGTAAAGTCAGATTGTGAACCTTGTTTTCAATAGATCCCATCCAGTCATGTAATGTGTCATTTGACTTTATTAATAATTCTAGTTGATCAATAATTCATGTTTAAGTAACAATACTTTGAGATCTGGATGTCGCTTCCCTCAGAATAGGGTACACTCCAATCTCTGGCGCCCACCTGATTTGTTTTTATGCTTAATATTAGTTGCAAATTAATAACTGGTAATGAACGGCCACAGTATGGTCGAGAAGTCGCTTTCCTAACATAGGGAACACTTCAAATTATGACGCCCAGAACGCGGGGCTAACGAAAAAAATAAAAATAAACGAGCGGATGCAAAAGTTTCAATTCCAATATTATTCCAACATTATTTTTTATTTCAGTGCAGTGCCGAACCTGGTGGAGATTTAAAAAAAAAAAAAAAATAATCATATGATCTATGTTAAACATACATGTTTTATTATGTCATGTGAATTTTGTTTTATTTAGTTTGGGATGCAGGTGAAAGCAGGATGGAGAATATTATATGTTTGATTTTTTGTTGATTTTTTTTTTAGTCGATGTTCAAAGAGTTTTGAGTTGGCATAGGACTGAAATTTGGTGTGATGGTTTTTTTTTTGTTCGCCTTTGTGTTGTCCTGATTTGTTGTGTGATGGTCTCTTATTTTGTGTTGTCATTATTGTGGAATATTTTTTTGTAAATTTATGTTGAAACAACTTCCAAGGTTCATGTCTGAAGGTAAGAATTTTCATCTGACCGGCGTTGAAAAATTCTGTGTTTGAGTATAGAATATCTGTTTGACTATGCTGAGATTTGTATGAGTTTTTTGCTTTCATTATATTGGTGCAGTCCAAATCTGTATGCATTTTGGTATTCGGAAAGTTTTTTCTGGTGTTTTACTGATTTTCCGGGTTAAATTCGCGGTGTTTTTGCACTGATTAAAATTGTGATGGTCGTAAATGCGGTTTACTGATTGGTTTAAGTTAACGTTGTTTGTAAAGAATTTTATTAGTATTTGAAATTTAGTAACGCGATCTTACGCTAATGAATTAAGTGAATGTTACTCAGGTCAGGAAAATCAACAAACATGTCGCAAAGTACTAATCCGTCAACTTCGGAAACGATAGACTCTGTGAGTGTAGAAAGCGCACAGTTTCCAGTCGATGCCGGGATAATGGAAGTTAGAGAAAATGCTTGTCAAACCGGAAGTGAGGACGCAATCACGGGCCCTCCTACTAATGAACCGATTCACAAGCGGTAGCTCAATCTGAAACTGATGCTCAGAGTACGGGTTGCGTAAATGTTGCATGTAATCCCATGATGTTAATGTTTAAAACTATGCTGGAACAACAGTCGAAGATTATTTGCGAAATGAGCGCGAGCATGAACGAAAAATTTGGTTTAATGCATGAGAAACAAAATGAAATCGAAAACCGGATAAGCGAAAAATTTATGGCTCTCAGTGAAAGCTTGAAAATTGATATAAGTCTCCAGTTGAATGAACAGCGAATCGCCATTTGCGAACAAGTAAGATCTGATTTCAGAAGCGGGGATGCCGATATGAGAAAGATCGAAACTGAAACTGCATGGAAAAAAAGTTTGGAGAGACGGATCGAAAAATGACAGAGCATTCGCGAAAAACAGTAGACCAGGAAATAAAACCGACAATTAATGTAGTGGAGCATGAAGATATGAAAAACACTGTAGCTGTGGTTGTTGATAAGTGGAAAAACGAGGTGAATAATTTGAATGAACTGAGGAGCACTGCGAGGGAAAATCAAATGATTGAAGATGAAGTTTCTATGGAAACGGAAACAAGAGATCCTGGAAGAGAATCTGAGGATGATTTGCGAACTGTAGAGTCTTGCGGAAAATTTGCTGAAATTGAAAGTATCGTCGGAAGAAAAGAAGAAAATAATGCGTGTGAAAATAGTAGCTTTTCACGTTCGATTACCGAACTCGGAAGGAGTATGTTGATGGATGAAATTAAGTCGATTCGGCTACAGCTGTCTGTCAGTGGAACAATGAAAAAAAGAAAAGAACAGAGACTAATACACCAAAGATCATCAGTCTGCAGCGAACGAGAATACATAAAGTATGTCGAGTTCTTAAAGGTAAATGAAACAGCTGGCGGGATGCGGGGAGATGTCGCAGGTAGAGGACCCTGCGAAAAAGGAAAACATATGTGTGAGTGCCTCCGGGAGTTTGACCTCGCAGCTGGAAGAACGGTCGACGCAGGCACAAAAAAATTTCTGGATAGCAGGTCCCCGCTAGAAAAGATATTCTGTCGGGATTTCTATGGAAATATTACGACAACAAACAGAAAACGAAGCTGTAAAGGATTGGCGATCGGAAATGAAAAGCACCGCTTGAAGTATCAAGAGTCTAGGAATAATGCTAATTTGGAAAATGAAAAATGGATGCAGATTGTGCATGGCCGCTTGAAGTGTTAACGAATATATGAAGCAATTTTGATCGCCAGATATTGGAAATATGACCATGCAAGATTATCATGTTTGTAGTTAGCAATAAGTGAGTATAGAATAGTAACTGTAAAATAATTTTTTTTGTACTTATAATTAACAAATCATTGTAGTATATGCTATAAATCAGGTAGACGTTGTTTCATCAAAAATTGTAAAGAACGGAAGTTAATGTAGCGATTTCGTTGAAAAATAAATAATAATAAGAGATGTATGAGAGGCGGCTAAAACTCTGGAGTGGCCAGAATACGAAAAAATTGATCAACTGATGTTCCCAAGTTTAGAAGCTTTCCATAAAAAAAAAAGGGACCCTCTTATTCATAATACTAAAAGAAAATATCCTCGACGAATTATAAAAAGAGAGAGATCTGGTTTAGTTACGTTATGTTACATTAATTCGAGACGGGTTTGCTGAAATGTTTACAAAGGTAATCAAATCTAAAATACTACGTGACATTAAGATGTAGTTTATAATCGGAATGATAATAATGGACGATGTGTTGATGTTGAAAATCGTAAGAGACAAGAGAAAGGAAGTGCTCGTGATAGTAAGAATGATGACGAAAATTTGCGAGAAATGATATTGAATGATTGGTAAGGATATTGCTGACCGAAAGACCGTTGAAGGTAAAAGGGGCATAAATGATTTGTTGACGGATAAAGTCGTCAATTAGAATTCAATAGATGACAGATAAAGTCATTTAATTTCGTCGTGGAAGCTAGAACGAGCGCGGAACTTTAGTCGCATTACGAAAGTAGAGAGTGGTCCAACACGCTGAGAATTTTCTGAAAAGAGGATTGTAAACGCTTGATAAAGAATATACATAGAACACCGGTTAGAAGATTTCACGAAAGAAGTAATTGTGGCTTGATAAAAATTAAAGTGGTTTGAAAAGAAATGTGAATGATCATGAACCCGTCATGAAAGATTTTCCGAGGATGCAATAAGAAAATAATTTGAAGATGTGGTAAACGATAAAAGATAATTGTATTTACTAGAGAAGTTAAAAAGTAACTGGTCGTACTAAGATTGTTTTGCTGTCTCAGAGTCCGGAAATTTTAATTATACAGATGGGAAAACACCGATAGAACATGAGTTGGTTGTAAGATAGTTTGAAAAACGTAGAAGTAAAAATAGTTAAGCACTAGAAATAAGCCAACGGATCGTTGAAGATTTAAGTAGTTGACGATAATCTAAAACCTATTTTATTATTGTGATAAGAGATTTTAGGATTAATAAGAGTAATTTTCCTGCTCTAGAAGTAACGAAAACTATTCAGTTTTGTTTCACTGGTATTGTTTGAATCAACTTCTCGAACAACGGCGTGGTAAGTGATACGGTCCGTGACACACAATTTAAAAAAATCAAACACGAGGTATCAACATGCCTTAGAGAGGGAAGGAAGGGTTTTTCCCGAAAAAGGAACCAAGGATCTTACAAAACTCAGCTAGATAAACATTAGAAAGACGTGCTTCTGTACTGGTCAGAGGATAGACATTCGTGTAATTACGCTACACATTGCTGTGTGAGAGCTCAAACTGTGTACTAATCTTGGAAGTTGGTTCAATGAAGGTATCTGGTTAGAGAAACCACTGGTGAAATAATAAAATTAATAAAAAAAAGAGAATAATAAAAACTTATTTAGTAAGGTTTTGTAGAAAGGGTACACTCATCACAAATGATTGTGTGAAGGATTATAATCAAAAAAAAAAAATAGTTTAATGAATATAGAATTGTTAGAAAACATTAAGAGAATGTGAATGATAGTGTCTCTACAAGTGAATTAAGAATTTTCAAAGTTGTTTGTCCATTTATTTTCATGTTTCATTGTTTAATTATAGATGCAACATTGTTAGATAAGTAATGAATGTAATATGTTTATAAATTAGATGACGTACTCCATCTGGTTTCGCTCCACACTTGTTCAGGGGATTGAAACGGATGCTCAAGGATAATACGCTCTTGAATCATGTAAAATGACATATTAGCTGGGATGATTGAAAGCAGGGTATTTTATTACTCAATTTGATATTTTGTTAGTAGGTATGTGGAGTGGTCACAAGGGACAGAGCAAGACAGGGCATAATTAAATAGTGATGCTGGCTATCGCGAGTGTGTTTAGTGAACAATTATTAAGGAATTTAAAATTATTCAGTGAATAATTTTAAATTATCGGAGTTGGTGGATAAAGTTGTAATGATCCGCGAGAGACAGAGGTGCGCGTGTTTCTTTTCTCATCTGGTGTGTGTCGGTCCCCGGTCCCAGGGGAGGTTCTGCTGGTGTTTGGGGAACGCCAGCCCCTGAGTGTTTCCATTAAATGTGACTTATGGCATAACAGCTTCGTGACAAGGCCTGCGACTCAAGATGGAGTGGGAGCCTGGGCTGTTTTAGTAAATAAACAAAATAAAAATGTATATCTGTATCCAAGAACGAAGGGTGAGGGGAAGCCAGGGAGTACACAGCCAATGGGAGCAATTTGTATTTTTATTACAAAAAAGGGTGGTTTTGTTGCATGTCCTGAGCCAACCAACGGAAAAAGCTTCCCTCCAAAGACAGTGATTGGCAGACGTCATGAAGAGGGGGCGGAACACGACGCTTCTTCGAGGCAGCGCGAGAAGACGAGGGGACTTGTTGACTACCGACGGAGAGGTGTGGATCGACCGAACAGCGGACTAGTGGGAACAGCAGTGAGGCAGCCGGCCGTGATGGAGAGCTGGTCAACCCACCGACTGCACAACGTAGATTCGCCTGCACGGTAACCACCATTCAGAAAGAGGAACTTTTGCATCATCGTCGTTTTTTTACCCTAGTTATCGCCCCGAGACAGACTCTCTTGCTCCACCGAGAAAGTTATGTACCCTTGTGTTGCAGAAAGAAAATTAATCTTTGTAAAATCTTGTCAAGCAAACAATTAAAGTAAATCGTAAAGTCAGATTGTGAACCTTGTTTTCAATAGATCCCATCCAGTCATATAATGTGTCATTTGACTTTATTAATAATTCTAGTTGATCAATAATTCATGTTTAAGTAACAATACTTTGAGATCTGGATGTCGCTTCCCTCAGAATAGGGTACACTCCAATCTCTGGCGCCCACCTGATTTGTTTTTATGCTTAATATTAGTTGCAAATTAATAACTGGTAATGAACGGCCACAGTATGGTCGAGAAGTCGCTTTCCTAACATAGGGAACACTTCATACTGTATAAAGCAGCTCAGCTGAATTTCTGAAGCCAAAAATACGCCGTAACTAACATCAGTAGTCAGTACACAGAGCGATTCAAACAAACGTTCGATGGGAGGCACGTAATATTTGGGATACCAAGCCCTACAACCAGAAGGCTAATCTCTAGGACTCCTTTTCTAAATCGCACAAATGTCGATCCTCCAAACTGGTATCTAATCACTGAGGAAAAACCTTCTGACATAATATTGGACTGGGTAAAATGGCGAAACCTCAGCTGTATAAGAACCTAAGTAGCTCCATTAAAAGCAAACATTTATAAATGGGGTGTTACAACACGCGATCGATGTGAATGTGAAAAATAGCAGACCATGGATCACCTTTATGCTTGCAAGCTGTGCCAGTTTTCAACAAGGCTATAAGACGGGAGTGGCCAACCCAAATGATCTTGCGGGCCACTTTGGAAATGTATCATATCTCCGCGGGCCACATATAAAATTATATGGAGATATTAGATTTAGACTCACTATGGACATTTTTTGGAGTGAAAAATTGAAGCATAATGAGCTATTATTATTGTGTTTACTGTTATTCTTACATGTAAACATAGATAATGTAATAATAATCATACTAAACGCACATTGTAAAAAAATATATAACACTTAAAATGAAATATAAAAAAATATATAAATTAAAAAAATGAAATCTTTTAAAAATATTTATTTTACTAGTGGAATATTTGTTTTCCCACTCTTTCACTTAGCATTCAAAAATCGACCTGAATCTGGGTATTTGCAGATCGTAATTGGTGTTGCATGTTGGCACCTTTATGTTTGAGCGTGTTTTGTATTTGGTCAATTTCATTTTCGAAAAAGAAAAAAAAAAAAAACCTATTCGCAGGTGTAAGCTGAACCAAAGGCGCTAACAACGTTTTGTGCCAGATTTCTCAAACTAGAAAATTTCCCTTTTGTGACCTAAGTTTTATGAGTGTTTTTTGATTCCGGTGTTTAAAAACGTGTTTTAATTCAATGTTGCAATGTAAGTCAACCAGGTCCATTTAGAGTGAAAGGGAGATCAATATATTCCAAAAATTTTGTTGTATTTGTCTAATTCTAAATTACTGAATCGGCTTTCATGAACAGCTGTAAGTTTTAATACTTTGGCAATTATAAAATAAATAGTCTATATTTTGCAAAAGTGTGATTAATCTCGTGGGCCGAAAAAATGTTCAAGGCGGGACGCGGGTTGGCCACCCCTGCTCTAAAAGCTATGGACAGGATGAGATATTGACAACTTTGCCCTAAACTGGGCAAAACGATTATGTTGTTTGGAATTGGTAGTGATTACTTATATATATGTATAATCATTTGTTTGTTTGTTCGACATATCACTTTTTAAGACGAAGATTAAATGCTGCTTGTTAACTAGTTAGAAATCTTTCGTTTCTCAGTCCCGTGCTATAAAATTAGAAGCATTAAAATGAAATAAGAATTAATTATTATAAGAATTTCAATAAGCAAAAATAAATGACCGTTTCCACAGTACGACCATTTGGCACGGCTCATGATGCACTACGTCATTGAAATCAAACAAAGCAGTGAGGATAACCTTCATATATGATCGAAATTCAATTTTTTCGGTCTTGTCTCTTCAGACAGCTTTCATTGGAACGATTTGGCCTTGCTTTCGTCATACCCATACACCCATGTTTCGTCGCCTGTTATTACCGTGTTAAAAAGTTCTGGATCGTTGTTGACTTCATTCAGTAATTCTCGAGAGATGTCTACGCGACTACGCAATTTTGGAACAAATTTTGATGCCACACGTTTAATGCCCAGAACACCCTAACAAAATTGCTTGGCTTGAGCCAAATGATATTCTGATATCAGCAACCTCTCTAATAGTAATATGGAGATTTTCCGGAATCTTTTTTTTTTTTTTTCACTTGTTCGAAGTTGTCGTCTGTTGATATGTTAGGGCGTCCAGGGTGTTCGTCATCTTCAAGGTCTTCGCGGACTTTTTTGAATCTTCTGTACCACTCGTAAACTCGAGTTTTGCTCATAGCAGATTCTCTACTGTTAACATTTCGAATACTTCATTTTATTCAATTTTTCAAGCAAAATTTTATACAAATTCTTTAATTATTATTATTTTTTTAAAATTACAAAATCGCCGAGGACACCAAAACACGCTTAACCTTTTCGACTGTCGAAATAAACATTCAGAATGGCTACCAATTGCAAAATACTTCAGGAACATGTGCACCAACGGAATAAAACTATTTGAAAATCGTGTTTATAAAATCAGCAAAATTTTTAAAAAAACTCCCATTATTTTTTTGATCAGACTTCGTACAACGATAATTCAGCACAGAGCCCAGTGGGGGAGCGGCAACGTTCCAGTGATTCGGCAGAACGCAGATTAGTTTTCTGTTCGGTAACACAGATTTCGGTTTTTCATTTTTCCTTGCAGTAACAGCTAGCAAATGTCTAGATGCTTCATTCATGAAAACTCTGTTCGATTTTCTTCCTGTTCATTCCCATAAGTCTTATTCTAGTTATAATGATCTCATGTTGAATAAGCGGTAAAACCCCAAAGCTAAAAGAACAAAAATTGGTACACATTTGAAAGACTCAGGACATGTAATTAAAAGTAGCTCGAATGGGTCATCATTTTAGTTATTGCTTCTAACAAATACTAATCCAAACAAGAATATTTCCCTCTAAAAAGAAGAAAAAATACTGTGAGACAAGCGGAACCCAAAACAATTCTTTAAAACAGTCCAAATGTAGAACCAGTGAAGATCTGCGATTTTTACGATACATAAAAAACTTGAGATTGCCATCCCTCAAAGTATCTGTGGAAGAATCTTCCTGAGACAGGTTTCATAGGGCCACATATTATCACACGCTGAATTAGATAGTTTGTTCTTATGGTATTACAGAAAAGGGAAGGGACGGACAGCAGTCTGCAGAAATTTTATTTAATAGAGTGTAATTCATGCGAAGATACGTAAATATTTTATCAAGTACCTATTCCGTTTGCCAAAATTGTTTAATCGTCCTTAAAGCAAAATTCTTATGAATGCGATATCATGAAAAACAACTGCAACATTGTTACTAAGTTTTCTAACAAATTCGTTCTCCAGTAATGAAAGTGAATAATTGGTACTGCATTTAAATCTCAGATATATGGAATCAGCCATTATTTAAAGAATCGGCAGAGCCCACAAGTAAATTTCAGTTTCACGAACGATACGTCTTGAACGTATGGAAGATAGAGATACCAAAAAGCAGGCGATCACATTCAAAATTTCTCAGATTACTTCATAAAACACGTATTTCCATTATAATACAATAGCCTGGATATTTATGTAACAGGTAGGAAAATGTGGCAAGATTTTTTTAAAAAAATGATGCTTGTAGATAAAGAAAGTGGTAGGTATGAAATTTGAGGTTAGGGTACTCAAAATTAGACCAATTGCAGTTCATCTGGGAGGTATTCAAAATGAAACAGGAATTGGTTAATAAATTGATGGTTGGTTTAAAGAGTTGGACTCGCTGTTGTGACTGTCTGCTATCGTGTGGCTTGCATCGCAGTCGAAGCTCCAAATTGATCGAGTCGACGGGTCAGGGACTCGCGTTCATAACGAGATGGAATTGTTGCAACTTCTGGGTCAACTATCTAGCTAGCTGATGCCTCAGAGTATACTGGTGTTATCCATACTACCATAAAACGAAATAAGAAATACACGGGGAAAACTCTTATGTTAATTTTCTTCTTCTGTCCGATCAGACTTTCTAAGACCACCTGCCAATTTTAATTCTTAATCCTTTGTTGTTTCTTCTACTTTCGTTCAATCCAATATTCCTTTACCATTTCACCGTGTTTCTTCTCCCTTCCACTTCCACTTCACTTCAGACCGGATTTCTTTCCTCTTTTCCCTTGGAATCCTTTCATACTTAACGCCTTCTTTCTAAAGATCTCTTTTCATACAGTATTTTCATCTGCTCTTATATTATTTCTTTTCTCATCTTTCTTGACCCCTTGAATCCAGCTTTTTATCGATTTTTTCCATAAAATTGATTTAATATCTTTTTGGTTAATCTAAAACTGCAATCTCCTTTTTTTATATATAGATTCCGTTATATTTTATTACATCTTAATTTCCGCAGTTCTGTTTTTATTGGACCAAAGATTTTTCTCATTATTCTTTTTCCCAGTAATTCCAATTTATCTAATCTGTAGTTCAATACTGCGCATTCACTCGCGTATTCTTGTTTCAACTGAGTTGTAGTGATTTATTTTAAGATTATTAGATAAGCAATTTTGCTATAAAAAGTCTTCGTAACATCATACACTTTTTTCATTCCAGATTTATCTAAACCATTTTCTTGAATTATTTCCCCCACATATTTCCTCTATCCTTCCAAATACTACAGTTAAAAATTTGGGAGCATTTTTAATGTTTGTAGTATTTTCTTCCCTGCAGAAATTCTCAAATCTGTTTTGCTGGCTATTTCTTCCGAGAAAATGATTTGTGTTGTCGCATTAGTAATACTCTATGAATTTTATTATTTAGGTGTAGGTGTATGAGTGTAGTAGAAGATTTGGTGTAACGAGACATAACAAGGTACAGAATGAGCATCTGAGAAAAAGCATTTGAGAGTGACATTTACAGATAGAAATGAAAGATTAACACTCCAGTGGTACTGACGCATGAAGAGGATGAGTGATGCCAAAGACAATGTATACTTTGAAATTGGAGGAGAAGAAATCTCGAGGAAACCACGGCTAAGATGGATTAATGGAATAAAAAGAGTGCAAGGCAGAAGAAGAAACTGTATTTTGTCAGAAGAATAGTGATGCTGGAGATGACTGGGTTCCCGACAAACCTGACCTTAGTCTGGATACTCTGCAGGATGACCGTCCGGTAACAGAAAAATGCAATTCAAATATTTGTTTCGTGATGAAAAAAAACGAATAAAGTAATCCATACATCTACTTGACGAGCTCTAAATAGTGATAGACAGAAAAATCATTCATACTATGGAATATAATTATACAAAATATTAAGTTCGAGTAAAAGCCTCATCAACGAGCACTCCTTAACACTACTTTTTACACTTACTATCGCCAGAGTCGTCCCAAAAACGTTATAGATTTATAGGTCCATTTAAAGGACGTTAAAATTTAACTAGAATATTATAATTTATTCATCTTTATAACTTGAAGGCGTCTGGAATTTCAAGTAAATTGGTCATTGTTAATGAAGACGGTATAGAAGTTTTCATAAATTATCATGTGATGATCATATGGATATACACTCCTGGAAATTGAAATAAGAACACATTGACGCCGGTGTGTAAGACCCACCATACTTGCTCCGGACACTACGAGAGGGCTGTACAAGCAATGATCAAACGTACGGCACAGCGGACACACCAGGAACAGCAGTGTTGGCCCTCGAAGGGCGCTAGCTGCGCAGCGGTTCGGCACCGCCGCTGTCAGTGTCAGCCAGTTTGCCGTGGCATACGGAGCTCCATCTCAGTCTTTAACACTGGTAGCATGCCGCGACAGCGTGTACATGAACCGTATGTGCAGTTGATGGACTTTGAGCGAGGGCCTATAGTGGGCATGCGGGAGCCCGGGTGGACGTACCGCCGAATTGCTCAACATGTGGGGCGCGAGGTCTCCACAGTACATCGATGTTGTCGCCAGTGGTCGGCGGAAGGTGCACGTGCCCGTCGACCTGGGTCCGGACAGCAGCGACGCACGGACGCACGCCAAGACCGTCGCATCCTACGCAGTGCTGTAGGGGACCGCACTGCCACTTCCCGGCAAATTAGGGACACTGTTGCTCCTGGGGTATCAGAGAGGACCATTCGCAACCGTCTCCATGAAGCTGGGCTACGGTCCGGCGCACCGTTAGGTCGTCTTCCGCTCACGCCCCAACATCGTGCAGCCCGCCTCCAGTGGTGTCTCGTCAGGCGTGTATGGAGGGACGAATGGAGACGTGTCGTCTTCAGTGATGAGAGTCGCTTCTGCCTTGGTGCCAATGATGGTCGTATGCGTGTTTGGCGCCGTGCAGGTGAGCGCCACAATCAGGACTGCATACGACCGAGGCACACAGGGCCAACACCCGGCATCATGGTGTGGGGAGCGATCTCCTACACTGGCCGTACACCTCTGGTGATCGTCGAGGGAACACTGAACAGTGCACGGTACATTCAAACCGTCATCGAACCCATCGTTCTACCATTCCTAGACCGGCAAGGGAACATGCTGTTCCAACAGGACAATGCACGTACACATGTATCCCGTGCCACCCAACGTGCTCTAGAAGGTGTAAGTCAACTACCCTGGCCAGCGAGATCTCCGGATCTGTCCCCCATTTAGCATGTTTGGGACTGGATGAAACGTCGTCTCACGCGGTCTGCACGTCCAGCACGAACGCTGGTCCAGCTGAGGCGCCAGGTGGAAATGGCTTGGCATGCTGTTCCAGAGGACTACATCCAGCACCTCTACGATCGTCTCCATGGGAGAATTGCAGCCTGCATTGTTGCGAAAGGAGGATATACACGGTACTAGTGCCTACATTGTGCATGCTCTGTTGCCTGTGTCTATGTGCCTATGGTTCTGTCTGTGTGATCATGTGTTGTATCTGACCCCAGGAATGTGTATATAAAGTTTCCCATTCCTGGGACAATGAATTCACGGTGTTCTTATTTCAATTTCCAAGAGTGTATTATAGACTATTATGTAGTATGCAAGTATGTTAATATGCATACTACTTGAGATTAGGTTACTTTCGTGTACCTTTTGTTTTGAGATGATGTTGGTTGACAGGAGCGACATGTTTAAAGCCTATATGGTAGAAGCGTTATATTAAGTTCGCAAGTTGAATATGCGGATTGAGAAATATTAATATGAGAAGTCCGATTTAAAGATTAACGGTCGTATTATCAACTGGTGTTGGTGGAAGTTGTTAAACCATTAACTGAATAAATAAAAGTTTTATCAGAAAAATTAATGACTTATGCATCGGTAGCAAAGGTAGATGCTAGCTATATAAAAAAATATAAGATAAAGGTGAAAAGTGGTAACTACATACATAAATAACCAAGAATAAATCACCACAAGGTCCATTTAAAGGACGTTAAAATTTAACTAGAATATTATAATTTATTCATCTTTATAACTTGAAGGCGTCTGGAATTTCAAGTAAATTGGTCATTGTTAATGAAGACGGTATTGAAGTTTTCATAAATTATCATACACACTCAAATCATGGCATATACATCGTGATTTCTAGCAAACAAATAAAAAAATAAAATAAAAAAAATTCCCTGAAAAAAGAAAATATAAAAACCGTTCTTACTATCTAACATAATTTTTAAGATCTTGGAGAAGTTGGCCTGAAATTTTGTGGTAGCGCTCTCTTGTGTAAAATGTGATAATTGTGATATAATGGTATTTTGTTCTAGCGTTTGCCCATATTATCACGGAAAACAATCACAAAACATCAGTTAGAAATCTGAGTGGTCTGGTGGCTCAGTGTTCAAGGCGTCTTATTGGGAATCGAAAGATCCCCGGTAAGAATCCCCGTCATGACAGGGATTTTCATGTGCCCTTTATCCGTCTTTCACCCCTGACACAGCATACTGTGTAATGTGAAGTATACCAGAACGCTTCCGTGGTTGGGATTCCACGTTAAATCGTAGGTCTCCTGTACTAGATAGGATTGCTGGGTCAGGTTAAGGCGGCTACGACATGGGCGAAATGTGCAGCCAACAGAAACCCTGTCACCAGGTCATTAAGGGCTAACGGAATTATTTATTATAGTTAGGATACTTTGTACACTAGTATGGATATCTGAATCCATGCCGATCAAGCTTCACCAGGTCCTGTATGGCGAAGTATTAAAACGCGCAGCATAGCTATTTTAGCGTTATTTAGGTTCTTATAGTTACCACGACCAGGAGGTGATTTAATTTAGGTTAATTGCAATGGAACGCACGCTCCGGTGGCAATTTACCTACACACCGGTTTTCCCTTTCCTGCATCCACCTACATTTACCCTCTACAAATTTCAACTTTAAATTCTTTCAATGTTTTTGGTAATTCTTTCAATGTGATTATTGACGTGGGAACGTGAAGGCAATGGCTCGTGATCTTTCCGAAGTAGTTATGCCATCAGTAAACTGGAATGATTCCCTGAATGTTTGAAAAAGCTGAATCTCCGTTGTCGTACGGGTAATCGAAACAGAGTCCTCCAGAATGACAGTTCAGAACCTTACTACTCTCACCAGTCTCGGAGACCAGTTAATGATTTTCGAACAGGCGACTTCTCGACTCGCCGTATGGAAGCTCAAGCACTGAACCACATGAAAGCTCACAGAATTTCAGTAAGGATGATCTATTCCAACGGAGGGGCTTCAGTTATATGTCTCTATCTGCGATAAAGTGTGTTTTTGGGTTATTCTGTTTTGTGTGAAATGTGCTTTCGGAGACGCAAAAATGGTACCGTTGCTATATTAGTCTAGACGATTATGTAAAACCACCGAAGTGCATGTTGTAACTCGAGTTTTGAGGTCCAATCTAAATGATAGGGAAAGAATAAATTATTTTGGTCCGGGTAACGGCCAGGCAGAGAGAAGAGTAAGAAAGCAGAGAATGCAAGTCTGCATAGTAAGATGTGAGAAGGAGTGGGGCGACTGATAGGGAGAAAGATCTCTGATACGCAATGCAAGCAGAAATTCGGTGTAGGCTAGAAAAAGCATGTGACAGCAAAGAACGATTACGATTGACTGAAAGACCAAAGGTGGCGGTCAGTCATGTTTGATCGAGTGAGTATTATTCTGAAGCTTGGCTTAGTCGGTTGGATGTAATGCGTGTGGCGAGAGGAGTTGCCATGTTTTAGATCCGCGAATACCTCGTGCGCGAGTGCTGAACTCCAGCCGGATGTTCTCGTAAACGATAAACTTTGTTAAGAGCATGATTGTTGGCAAGAGAGTGAGTCATTAAAACGCTGTTCTGTACCAACCTGCAAGCTAAAATTTGGCTGATGTCCATTAGTGTAATAGTTGGTTTAGCACGTGTCTGACACCGACTTGTGACTTATAAATAAACCTCATAGTAACTTTAAAACAAGTGTTTCGTATTTATTATTTCGGACTAATATATTCCTTTCTGACAAAACTATTTAAAAGAATGAAAAATGTTTTCCGGGAATTCGGTTGGCGGCCAATTTGGATATTATTGAATCTGAACAGCATTATCTTTATCTCATCAGTCAGGTACCACACAGTAGACTTGAGCATAATAGTTCACAACTGGGAGCGTTCGGTTTAGTTAGCAGCTCCTTAGCGAACTAGGTCGCTCTTTTAGTTGGTTAGCTCCTTTCTCGAATTCCAGAAAGACATATTTCGCTCGCTTTGTTCTGCTACTGCACGTGCTCTTTTGTTTGTTATGGTAGTTGCGGTTATCGGTGGCTGTCTTTAATTGTTAATGGGATCAAAGCGTGTTTTTTTCACATTCCGGGTTGAATCTCCGTGTGAGCCTTCTGCAATAGTTGTTAGTATTTAACAGATTTTTTTCTTTCTTTTTTAGCTGTGTCTTCAGTGAAATGTGTTCACAGGGAACTATGTTTGATGACATCGTAATAAATAACCTAAAACAAAACATATTAACCCCATAATTCAACTCATATACATTACATTACTTCACGTAATTGCATTGTAGAAGTCACGATGTTTTAAAAGTCTTTTTACATTACAAATATAAGGTAGTTACCTGTTAGCAAGGTGTTATTATTATAAACCATCATAAACCATGACACGTCGAAACTTGACAGTCTTGCCACTAACCATAGATATACACTGGACTAATTGAACTGAACGATGAGAAGCGCATGTGCGGTGAGTGAATAGGTCAGTCTTCGGAAAAGGATCTAACGAGCTAAGGCGCGAGAGATCTGGAAACTAGTTCACGTTGTAACGGAATGACGAAAATGGGTCATTCCATACAATTTTTATATTTGACATATAAAAAGAATAATTAGAGAGGCTTGTCACCGTTTGCTTGACCTCCAAAATAGCCCTTCGCCAAGGAGTCGCGTCAGGTAGGCGACAACCGGGGATACAACGGACAGGCAGTTACCCTACCTAACGGATCTGGTCAGGCATATAATCCCTTAACTCCGGGAAAATACCCCACCGAGGTGAACGGACGTTCGGCGACCTCTTGTCCTCAAGCGGACGCTTTGGAGTTCATATTTGTTGAACATGTCCAAGTCTGTCCGAGTTCGCACGAATCTCTAAAAAGACAATGTTGTCCAATCGTCATAGCTTGTGTAGGAGGAGCCTGATAGCGGAGCCTATCAACGCCGAATTATCCTCCGCATTTTATAATTTCTGTGAATTTCTCTCTATGTTAAAAATTGCGCCCTGGGAAAGAGGCGTGGCCTCACGAGCGACGGAGAGGAACGTTGACTGCGGACGCGAGAGAGGGGGACTCGACGTCCAGCCTTCAGAGAGAAAGGAGTGAATCTTCCGAGGTTGGAGATTGTCCTGCCTTGGCATCGAATCCGAGGGCTCGAAACAAGCGTACTGTGGCAGTGAGGTCGCTTGGCAATCAGGAAGTACGTTGCTTGAAGGATATACTGCCCTGTCCGCTATAGCTAATGTGTTATAACATTTTCGCCGTCGAGGGACGCCTATCGCCATCACGGTAATAATCCTACGAACAGTCCAGTGTGGTACTTATATGCAGTCATTGGGTATAACCCTGTAACTACCTTTCAAAGTAAACCTTTGAGTGATTGAGAGTTCTCGCCTCCAGCAAATAATGAGCTAGTTGTGACAGACTTCTGGAGTTTTCCTATAACGACTCTTCGTGAATAATTTAAATTATCCTGGCGCCCGGCATTTGAAATTTAATGCAGTTTCATGTTAATATTGTATTTGATTTTTGGTTCCCAATTGTTATGAAGGGAACTTTCCATTCTAACCAAGTGTGAAGCTTTGTTGTTTGTTTATCAATGTTGGGAATTTGTTTCATGATCAATTAGTAATGTGGTAGTGCTTAAATGTTTTTGTTTGATTATTTATGTTGGCATGACCATAGATTCCATGTGTTAATGTTAAAAATAAATAAGCCTCAGTCTGTACGCCATTACGAGCACCAAATGAATTAACAGCATAGGGTTTTCATTTCATATTAAAAAGTGGAGTAAGAAAGTTTTCACCCTTTCCTCCCTCACAACCAAGCACCCACTACAACGTAGTTCGTCTGTAGGAGCGCTCTCCCGAACAAGCTCGTTCGCGAACTACACAAGACTACACAAGACTACTACGCCGATCTACAGTGCACGGTTAAAACTTGATATTTCAGTGCGTGGAGTGAACTGTGGGAGTTACTAAAGAATTTGACATTCACTGATTACCAGACAAAGTTACGAAAGTGACTGCAATCAGTTACCCACGCAGCGGCAACTTGTGTTTGGAACAATAATATAATTCACTAGACTCGAAGGTACCAGCCTCGACCAGTCTGCACGCCCTGTGAAGCGACGCGTCGCAAATCCATTGTATACCTGAATGTCTGAAGCTAATTCTCGGAATGGTGGTTAGTGGGGAGATGGGACAGGCTGGCAGGCAGCAAGACGGCCTCCTCCATTCTACCATCACTTCCAATCGGCGTGTGTCCCGTAAGGGGTGGCATAACTGCGGGCGGAGTCGCCCCGAAAACAACGGTAACACCGAGGCTGAAAACCGCCAGTTAGCCGGATCCACCCTGCTGACAAATGATAAAGGTGATGAGGATACTACAGGCAGAGGATAAACAACTGTGGTCTGGACGAGATATTTACTGTGTCAAGAGGCGGAAGTTTGTCCGCTGTGAAGAGATGCGATGTTCTCTGGCACTGCTGACACGTAATGTTAGTTGCATTAATCAGAGATCAAAGAAAGTGAACAGCAATTATATTGTTATTTTATCACTCACGGATGACGCAAACCCGAAGTAATATTGAATGCAAGAGTTAAAATCTTTAGTTGACGCTGTCGGTAGAGCTGAAGAAGCAGCCTGAATGTCCAGTGGTATATGGCAAGGATTTTGGTTTCTTCCACTCATCGGTGGGTCCTGGCAGTGAATGTTTTGTTAGCGTTACCTTTGCATACTGCCATCCGGTTTGGTGGTTCTAAAGTGCCGTTCCGACTAGTATGTGGCACTTGGAACACTAGATAAGGAAGAGTTCGCGGCTCACCAGTTGCAGTGACGAAGACTCCTTCGGTCTTCTTACAGTCGAGCCCGACGAAGAAATGTTCGTCTGTGAACGGCAGCATCTTGAAGACGGCCTCTGCTCTCTTCCAAGTGTCCAGCACCGCTAAGGTCCCGCCGTCATCCTGGCAGGCGAGCTGCGCTTCTTCGTACGTCTTGGAGTCGTCGCTGACGCGCAGGAAGCGACCAGCCTCCTCGACCCAGCGATACTCGCTCGGGATGACTCTGCTCAGCCGGCGCTCACACAGGAATGGCTTCTGCCAGTTGCAGGGTACGTCGTTCATGATGCCGTCCTTGCCCACCAGCACACAGTTCTCGTTACCGTTGTAGTTGTTCGGCGCGCCCGCGGCCCACTTCAGATACGGCGCTGGCAAACCTGTGGGAAGTAAACATTGCAACACAATGTTACATCAATCCAGCCAGTCTGCTTTGGCCACTGTGGCAATTTATCACCCCTTTAATTGTGTATATATACAGGGTGTTACAAAAAAAAGGTACGGCCAAACTTTCAGGAAACATTCCTCACACACAAACAAAGAAAATATGTTATGTGGACATGTGTCCGGAAACGCTTACTTTCCATGTTAGAGCTCATTTTAGTTTCGTACGCTCTCCTGACCTCAACCCTCTTGACTTCCATTTATGGGGGCATTTGAAAGCCCTTGTCTACGCAACCCCGGTACCAAATGTAGAGACTCTTCGTGCTCGTATTGTGGACGGCTGTGATACAATACGCCATTCTCCAGGGCTGCATCAGCGCATCAGGGATTCCATGCGACGGAGGGTGGATGCATGTATCCTCGCTAACGGAGGACATTTTGAACATTTCCTGTAACAAAGTGTTTGAAGTCACGCTGGTACGTTCTGTTGCTGTGTGTTTCCATTCCATGTTTAATGGGATTTGAAGAGAAGTAATAAAATGAGCTCTAACATGGAAAGTAAGCGTTTCCGGACACATGTCCACATAACATATTTTCTTTGTTTGTGTGTGAGGAATGTTTCCTGAAAGTTTGGCCGTACCTTTTTGTAACACCCTGTACATATATTTAAAATAATGTTCTTGTATATGTATTTTGATTTATTGTATAGCAGAATTTCCACAGTTAATAAATAGTCTGTGGTCTTTAGAGGGAGGTGGGTAGCATAAGCTAGTAGCAGTAACCAGTATAAAGATCTTTGGTAGCGTCTATAAAACTACGTGGCTCGGTCTATGGGGAAGGGGAGGGGGGGTGTTTGTTGGCTGGTAAGCTACTCCGGGCTTCGTTGGAGGAGGGGTTGTTTTCGAGCCAAGCCACGTAGCTTTTCATCCTCGTTATTAGTCACAGTTAAAATGAGATTCAGAACACTCAATAGCTTGTAAATATTTATTTCCATCATTTAATTATCCTGTATGTAATTTACGATAGTCTGACAAGAGAAAACAGTACAAAATGTCTCCTGGAATCAATACCGAAAAAAATAATGTGTACCACTAAGTAAGTAAAGTTATGTTACGTACAGTGTTGTTTTAGCTGATGGACGCAGTTTTACAGAATAAATCCAATTTCGGAACAGTGTTTATAATTCTTCAGTTAAGGTGAGCTTACAAGCTCAAACCATTTGCACAAACCGGCTTGTGCAAGCCGGTTTGTGCAAATGAACTGAATGAAATGTTGTCGTTCCCCCGTTCAGTTTGGCTTGCACAATTATAAAGTAAGGAACCTCGAAAATTGTAGTTTGCCGTGTTCAAAATGGAAAATTTTGACGAAGAACTAATTCTTGCAAAGGCTTCGGTTTGCATTATATTTAAAAAAGATCAAATTGAAGGCACAAATGGAATGAAATGGTTTAAATGTTGGTGCTAAAAAGGGATATTTTTTTTTAAAAACCATAACTGAATTACTCATTGAGCCTGACAGGGGCGGATCCAGGATTGCTTTGGGAGGGGTTTGAGCGGACTTTGGTTTGGGGGGGGGGGCTTGGCTTGAGTGGATTTTGGTTGTGGAGGCTTGCCTTTAGTGTATTTTGGCTTTGGGGTAAAAGGTAGTATTTATAGTCTCCTCGGGCCTCAAATCCGTAGTGCTAAAAAAAAAAAAAAAAAAAAAAAAAAAAAAAAAAAAAAAAAAAAAAAAAAAAAATTCTACAAAATTACAATGTCGGAGATGGACCTAGATGCTTTTGGGCTTGGATAGCCCCCCCCCCCAATTGATCCGCCCCTGGAGCCTGACGATTTTCGCATCTATTTGCGTAAGGAAAAAGCCAAATACCAGCGTTTGCCGAATTTAATAACGCCAATAATTTCAAGTGCAGATCCTGCTTGCAATTTTTCTACCAAAATGTTATGCCATGAGATTTAGCATTGCGGTCGCTGTATTCTTTACTCTCGACCAGGATTGGCATGATTAAATCATTCCAATTAAAATCACGATTTGAATCATGATTTAAATAAAATTAATTTTTTCAATAAAAATCTGGGATTAATAAAATTGTTATTTAGTGGACTAATCAAAGTAAAAACATAATCAATGTCTGAATTGTAATACTTAGAAAGAAATGTTAATTTTTCCTGCTTTTTCTGCATCCAAACTATTTTGTAAAATAAACTGGGCAAGTCCGAATGTAGAAAATACTCTTTTCACTGACACTTATAATGTTTTACCTAAAAATTGGGTGCAAATTGGATTATTCCTCTTCATTAAAATATGGTTTTGCGACTCTCACCACTCCAGACCTGTGTCATCTTTTAAAACTTTTTCAGTAAACATCACGGATTTGAAGGATTTTGATTGTGACTTTAATTTTATAATTATTGGCAGTAAACCTCAACCATAATATTGAGTTCTAGTTTTATCCAACGCTCTCTTTTCCTCTTCTTCTGTCACCCTGAACTCAGTTTGAGTTTGATCTAATAAATACGCCAAAAAGTGACTGGGCGGCGTATCTTAGTTGTATCTCTTTTTAAATTTAGATATATGACTAATATTAGTTTTATCGAATTTGGCTTCAAGTCTTTTCCATGCCTTTAGTGCATCTGACAAAGGCACATTACTTTTTTGTAGAATGTCCATTGTGAATGATACTGGTTTCAGAATCTTAGAAAGTATTCAGCAGATCTTTTTATTGCTATGTTTGCGACTTTTTACTGAATAACAATGTCTATTATATTTCTGTTCGCTTCACAAATCTTTATTAACTTTTGCCACTCTGAAATATGTACTTTAAAACAATCAGTCAGTGTTCCAACGAACGTCTTGTGGCAACACAAAAGCTTTTCCACCTTCTTTTTTAAACAGTTTGCAGCATGACTGTTTCGGAAATATTTTACACAACATGCTCCTTTGTATTGGCCATTTCCACTTCCAAATCCTTTGATAGTTAATTCAGAAAATGTGCTGAACAACCATATGTTATAGAATTTTCATTTTTAATGTCTCTTCTCATTTTAGCCACATTGGAAGCGTTATCTATTACGAAACTTGCTAAACCTACCATTAGATATCAGATGCTCTATTAAAGCCACATCAAGTTTAGTGAGACGTATGTAGCTATTTAGTGTCAAATAGAAATACTTCGTAATAATTCGTATAAATAGTTTTTTTTCGGCGTCAGCTGATAAAACAAAGAGGAATCCCCTTTCCTCTGCCGCCTACAAATACGTTTCGTTTTGCACACATAATAGTTGAATAATGGCGTTTAAAAACGTGAAAAAATTATGATTAATTTCATTTAAAAAAAATATTTTTTATTTTAATGAAAAAATCGTGATTTTTTTCCAATCCTGTTCTCAACTTTCCACCAACACGTAAACGAATTGTATTGTTCAATAAATTCAAAAATAAATTATTTCTCTATAAACAAACTATACTATAAACAAACTAAACAGCAATGAACACAAAATGAATGACTAAATAATAAAATATGCCAATAAGATTACTCAATAGATAACTGCTAATTGATAAGGTCGAGGGAACAGGTGGTCGAATGTCGCCATTACCCATGCGCATGCGCAAGGTTGGAACTGAGGCTTGAGCAGTTTGCGCAAATGGCTTGAGCGTGTAAACGCATCTTTACAATAGTTCCTTTCATTTTTGGCTGATACATTGAGTTCTCTCTTCGGGTTTAAATGAGCGGCAGCTAAAATTGTTTGAGATGATGTGGGCTGTTTCATCAAAGACACGCTGCCGTTTCCTTTGGAGTAGAAATGTTGACATATACACAGTTCAGTCACATTAATGTGACCACCTCTCAAAAACCAGAATAACCACCTTTGGTAGAGCGGACCGCTGCGAGGCGTGCAGGAAGAGAGTCAATTAGGTTTTTGAAGGTGTTCACTGGGATGTTGAGCCATGCCGACTCCAGTGCTGCGCAGATTACGCGGTTGAGGATCCATGGCGCGAACAACCCGATCGAGGTGGTCCCACAGACTCTCGATTGGGTTTAAATCCGGCGAGTTTGCTGACCAGGGGAGTAAGGTAAATTCATCCTGGTGATCTTCGAACCACACACATACAATGCGAGCTGTATGACACCTCGCATTGTTCTGCTGGTAGATGCCATCATTCTGAGGAAAAATTATTCGCATGTAGGGGTGGCCATAGTCCGCAAAAACAGATACGTTTATAAACGATCTCGGAGACAAAGTGAAAAGCCTTTTTAGATTGTTTGCTGATGATGCGGTTATTTATAGGGAAGTAAGAACTTTGGCCGATTGCTTAGAAATTCAGCGCGATCTGGATGTTATTTTGGCTTGGTGCGCTGAGTGGCAACTTACTCTAAACTGTAAAAAGTGCAAGACAATGAGCATAACTAACAAAAAAAATCCGATTGTTCAGAAATACGAGTTAAACAATACAGTTATTGATATGGTCGATTCTATTAAATATTTGGGAGTAACAGTACAAAGGAACATGAAATGGGACATACACATTAATTCTTTAGTAGGTAGAGCAAATTCTAGGCTGCGATTCATAGGTAGAATCTTGAAAAATTGTAATGAACAAACAAAGGAGATAGCGTACAAATCTCTTGTGCGTCCACATTTGGATTATTGTTGTGCCATTTGGGACCCGTTTCGTAAGGGATTGATCGAAAGTATAGAGAAAGTACAGAGAAGAGCCGCTCGATTCGTGACCGCTTGCTACAGTCCTTATGAAAGCGTCACAGAACTGATTAGTAGATTAGGTTGGGAGTCTCTGGTAGATAGACGACACACGTTTCGTTTAAACTTATTGGAAAACATGCGTACTCCAACTTTCACTCATGAGTGTAGTGAAATACTTCTTCCACCAACCTATTTGAGTCGGAAGGACAGGAAAGATAAAATTAGAGAAATAAGGTGCCGGACTGATTCTTATATGAATTCTTTTTTCCCTCGTACCATTAGGGATTGGAATGCACAGCAAAGAGATTAGCTTTGGTGCTGAGCACCCTCTGCCACCCACAATTTTGTGAATTGCAGAGTATATATGTAGATGTAGATGTACTTGTGCTGATCCATCGTGCCTTCCGCAATGATGAGTTCACCCAGTGAATACCAGGAAAACATTCCCCAAACCATAATGCTCCCGCCTCCACCCTGGATCCTTCCGGCAATTGTTGCAGGGTGTTTGCTTTCAGACGTTTCACGCCTTATGCGCCAGCGTCCATGTGTTTGATGGAGCATCAAACGTGATTCATCGGAAAAAGCCACCTGTCGCCACTCTGTAGACGTCCAGTTGCGGCACTGGCGTGCAAATTCCAGCCTTCGTCGCCGATGAACAGCAGTCAGCATAGGTGCTTTAACCAGGCGTCTGCTGCGGAGGTCCATGCGCAGCAACGTTCGCTGAACCGTTGTTGGGTATACTCTCTTGGTAGTCCCTTGGTTCATCTGGGCGGTCAGTTGCTCAACAGTTGCACCTCTATTTGCCCGAACGCATCTCCGTAGCCTTCGTTCGCCTCTGTCATCACATGTTCCACGCCGCTGATTTTGAATAGTGCCATTTTGCGATGCACGCTATAGTTTCACCACGGCGGCACCTGAACAGTTCACAAAATTAGCCGTTTCCGAAATGCTTCCACCCTTGGCCCGAAAGCCAATAATCATGCCCTTTGGGACGTTAGATAAATCGCTACGTTTCTGCATTATGCCAACGATTGAAATGTTTTCCGATGCCCTAGGACATCCTTTATATACACACCACCGTAATGTGCTGCCACCTGCCTTCTGTGATTGGTTATTTCACGTTGACGTCGAAAATAGGTGATGGTCACATTAATGTGACTGGACTGTGTAATTTGATTCCATGTAGACTGACCCTGTCAGATAATTAACCACTTTTAAAAGGAAACACCTGTCAGGATCTTCAAGACACCAGTGTAATAAAATACGCATAATTGACAACCATTCCAGAAGTAATTAAGAACTTATACCATCCTACTTGCCTTGGGGGCAAATGATGTTAGTGAGGGGAGGTACTGCTCATAAGGCGTCAGAGAGAAGGCTTGGAAGGAGAATTTTACGCCGGGGCCGGGTTGTATGGAACCAATAACGCAATTATTCGTTCCCCGAACGGACGTTTTCACACTTCTACACCGTATGGATGAGCTATCAATCTGGCATATCCAATAGTGGCTGTGTTGATTACTGACGGATGGATCCAACCAATCAGTGTTATTAATATTACCAAAGAGACGAGAGCAGAACTAAATCTTAAACAGGCGAGTGAATATGTTTTTTTTTCTTTTTCTCCCCTCTTTGACTTGGTTCTTTCCCACAGAACTTGACACCATTAATCGACATCGTAATTTAGGAGACCCTCTTTTTTAGCTCTACTTTTATTTGAAGGTCGGCAATCTGAAATAAAAAGTTGACGTGGGATTTACGTCGTCGAACCACCTCCCCCTATTTGAGCTCACGTAATGAATGGACGTCCCTTACTACTATTCTCTTCGCGCTACTTGTCTGAAGCAAAGGTTTTATATTTCCACTTCGCAGCCAGCTTCAGACATGAATAGTCACTACAGCCAAGGCATCATTATCCCCACTAACGATAGAATATTACCTAACCTCTAAGAGTGATATGATCGATTTTTACTAAATTTCGGAAATAAATATCGGAAATAAATACGAAATATTTAAAATCAATTACTTCAGCACTAAAGCGGCAGAAAGTAATCTGAAACTAAATTACATTTTTTATATAACTTGATCGAAGATACAATTGTACACTAACCTAATAAGCAGTTTCTCAGCTGGTAAACTGAAGTTTTTTTTTTTTTTTTTTTTTTTTTTTTTTTTTTTTTTTTTTTTGGAAAGTAGATGCGATTTCAACCACAGAAGAACGCAAACTTTTCAGGTTAGAAAACCTATACAATTTTGTAATTATGTTGCTCAATCATATCTATTTCAGAGTGGGAATATGTAGTTGGTTCCACTTTTAGGAGCTAGCGATATTAGGTTTTTTTTTATTTTTATAAATGTATTAGTTTTTTTTTTTTAGTACGCTGTTTCGACAAACATCTTACTGCTTCAACGTACGGTTTAAACCATGTATTTCTCCATTTCTCCGATTATTTTGCTGAGAATCCAACTGAACGTTGACGTTGGAAGTTCGTCAGGTCTTACCCTAAAGCCAATACTATTTTAAGGCCATCTAATGGTTTTAAAGAAATCTCCACATTCACCAGATGAAACTTGATGGAATTGCAAGACCACACCAACGCTTACCATCAAGGCCTTTGAAGACTCCCTCAGTCTGCAGGTCGGTAACGCCTATGAAGGCGTCGAAGACCTGAGGCTGTTTGCTGAAGAGATCCTGGAGACCTGCCACAGCCGCCGCATCTGTGGGTATTGCCAGTCGTCCTCCGTCCTTCTTGCAGAAGTGCTTTGCCCTATCGAACGTAGCGTGGGAGCGGTACAGCTTAGCTATAGCGTACCCAGGTATGAATGAGTAGCCTGAGGGCATGTCGGTAACCAAATCTGAAAAGACAAGAAACAACGACGAAGCAGCAATAAGCGAATTATGCGCGTCCATACGCTCAATATTCAACCTCAATATCTCTCTGTCTAAAAAAACGTCTTTATTACATCGTACCCACACAGATGCCGGCAAATAGTTCATTAGAAGGAGATAATCGTGCTATCCTCTGAGATGTATGTCAGACAGACTTAAATAAAAATTGTTTGCCCATTAAGAGTTTTAAAAAAAAAAAAAAACTACGGCTAAGCGAAAACAAATGATACGTACTGCATAAACAATAGTGATTTTGTTGTAGAATCAGATTTAAAGGTAGATTGTACTCACTTTTATGGCACGTGATGGCTTTATCCTCAGTCTGAAAAATAAATTTTTAATTTTGTTACTCTTTGTTTTGTAACGGGTAGCAACAAAATACACTAACCTAAAATTTAGGATCGATAAACCTAAGGTGTTACATGAATAGTAGTCTAAGATAGATAGATAGAGAGATATGTTCACTTTGATCCCATGTGAGGATGATCTCGGGGATGTGGAACAGTACATACACTTATTAGTAATGTCAATTATATTACCAGCAATTGATAACAACCCATTAGTATAATCAGTATCCACTGTAATCTACAAATACAATCCCGAGTAAATTACTGCATATTATGTTGAACAGTGTTTATACTTGTTACCAGCATCTAATAACCAGTTGTTTTCTTACTAACCAGTTACGATACTAAGTTTCCCTGTAATCTATAACTACATATTATATCATGTTAGTTACAGTACACACACTTATTAACAATATCAATTATATTAGCAACAACTCATAAGCAGTCAATTACTTAAAAACCTGTTAGTATGATAATTTTTTGATTGCATGCTATCCCATTTTAGATACTATATATGAGTGAATTTTGTAAACAGTGTAATTACTTCATTTGTCAAAAGATTCATTAGAAAGGAAAACCATTTATCATTTTAGTAATTGTGGACAACTTTGTCACCATCCCCTTCCATACACCATATATACTGTTTTATCAGCCATTCTTAGTTACCAAATTCCAAGAAGAAAATTCTTTCACAGAGTAAAAGTTCAGAGCCAAGCCACGTAGCTTTTCATTCATATTATTTGTCACAGTTAAAATGAGGTACAGAACATACAACAGCATGTGAATATTCATTTCCAACACTTAATTTTCTCTGTATGTAATTTACGATAGTCTGACACGAGAAAACAGTCAAAAATGAAAAAAGCTACATGCTACGTGGGGGGGGGGGGGGGGATAGAGGCAAAAGCCACGTCGGGAAATGTGTGGGGGAGGGTGTTCACAGGGAACCAAAATGCAGCTACGTGGTTTATGGACGCTCCCTAAATGCCCGATGCTTTCCGGTCGGCGTCGTGGAAATTAAATTACTTTATTGAAGACAAGCGGCGACGCAGTGGCGTAGCTAGGTCAACAAGGGCCCCGGTGCAAAAAAATTATTTTGGGCCCTCAGGCCAGACGGGCGACCTTTTTTTGCTTTGTGTGCTGGTAGGGGCCCCCTGAACTGGGGGCCCTTGAATTGTTCTTTGGGGGCCCCTGAGCAGTGGTTGTGGCTCCCCCTGAGCAGCGAGGGCCCTTAGTGAAGGGCTCCTGTGTTCTCAGGGGCCCCTTAGACGACGGTAGAGCTAAAAAAAAAAAAAAAAAAAGGTCGCCAGTTTGCCGTGAAGGCTCGTGGGCCCGCTAAACTGCGCTTGAGGGCCCCTAGAAGTGCGCTTAGGGGCCCCTTGACGTATGCTTGGGGGCCCCCTGAGCGTGAGGGCCCCGGTGCACTGCACCGCCTAGCCCCATAGTAGCTACGCCCCTGCGGCGACGCGACATGCAAAAGCACTTTGAATTGTTGCGATCAGCTTCGGAGAAGCAACGCGACTTTTCAATGATTCCATACCTATAACAAGAGGGGCACAGCCAGCTTTTGAAAACGATCGCTACAGGCCGCTCCAATGATTTTTTTAATTCTAATTCTGGTTTGAGTGTCAACATGAGCGGACTAGCGGTGGGGCTGAAGGCACGACTCCCTTCATCTGCCGCGCCTTTCATCACCAAAGAGCGGTGTCGCTAGCGGTGAACAGATTCGGTAAGGTGCCACAGAACAGTACAAGTTTATAACATGCCAAAGGCCCGAAAAATACCCTCGAGTAATTACCCTGTCTAGATAAAGACTTATTAAATAAGCCACTCCAAATTAAGCTCTGTATGACTTGTAAATGTACGAGCATCTTGTATTCTTGTTTCGGGAGAATCCAACCGACCTTCGGATTGTTGTGAACCCATTTTTATGCTTTGTAATCCACAGAGATGTAATGCGTGGCACTCGAATTTAATAATATCCAATATCCTAGGAAGTTTCGAACAATTTTATCCGGCTGGCACGACACTGTGTGCCTATCAAGTATAAGACATTATTACACCTAATAAGTGATAATTCTAGGTTTAATACATAAGTTGTCTACTGAACCATGAGTGCGGGAGACTCATTTGATAATACAAGTTGTTTCATCAAATGGCACATGGAAACTAAATTTCCTGTAGTAAGAAATCATTTGTTGGTTATCTTGAAAATGTCTTATCAAAATAAATAATTATTAGTTTATTTTTAACACCGTCGTTCGCAACCAAGCGGATCTTGTACAGCATTTTGCTTGTGTGAAGTTTGATTTGTTTGTGTTCTGGGATATAATTATTTATATATAGTTATATAGAAGCTCGGAAAGGGCAGTTATGAAATTGGTCTTAGAGTACAGCGAAGTCACCTTCAAAATCTTCCAGCAACTTCCATCGCGTGAAGTTTAATTTAATAAAGCTTTCTGAGATCTCAAATCACTCCATTTTTGAAATTTAACATTTTTGTAGTAACATTTTTTGTATTTTTGTAAACATGTCGAATCATTCTAAGGAAGAAAAATAATTGTTTCAAATATTTTACCCTACGATAACTTGTCCTGAAAAGATTGAGAGGTCAATTCTTATTTAATAAGTTTAACTTTATAGACCGCCAAATAAGCTTAGATTTTGTGATTATAAGACTTGCTTAACCCGTCTTTATTGTATCAAGCTTTTAAAATAAACTCTTTACTGCTTCTGCATATCTGCCTCAATACCAGGTATGCAGTAATACCAACAGATTGGCTGACAGTGAAAAATTTCATATAAAAATCTTAATTTGTGAATTTATTGTGTACTTATTCTTCAGACCCGTTTACGTTCAATTTGATGATTGAAGCGATTAATACCAAATCGCATTTATTTGGACATGTGGAACACTTCGGGATCAGAACACAACACTGTAGAAACAAGATCACCAGGTTCTTAGTATGAAATCACGTTTATTTTCCCAGATGAAAATCTCCACAGTTTGGGTACAACACTGAATAATTCGAATCGAAGATTACCAAGCGTACCTCATTCATGAAGCAGTGCACGGCGATGTTGGTAGATCTTCCTCCTGCCACGTGACAGTCGCAGTAGAGACCATTGGAGAGTGGCTCAGCCCAACACAGCCTCAGAACCACCATCAGTATGAGAGGTGACAAACAGCGCCTGCAGCAGTTACAACACAAGAAATCGTATTTGTGTAGTGAACTAGTATTTACAGAGAAATTACAGAGCCAGGTCAGTTGCGGCAGTTACCGTAAAAAGTTAAGCCAAAGGAAATGAGCAAACACGAGGAACGATGAACTGGATAGTGGGTCAGTTCGGTCAGCAGTTTCAAGGGGGCAAGTACGTAATCAGAGCAACTGACAGCAACAAGACGGCGTGAGTAGTATATATATGCCGGTTCTGCGCCCTATAATTATCTCGCCCTGCGGGCCGCTTCCCCTATAATTAGGCGCCACCGCCCTGTAATTATCTACCTGGCTGCCGGCGCCGCTTACCGTCAAGGTCACGCGCCCCGCCCCCTGCGGCCGCTTCCCCTATAATTAGGCGCCACCGGCCTGTCATTATCTTTGTAGGTCACCCGCCCCGCCCCTGCAGGTGTGCAGGTCGCTTCCCCTCCTATATCCAGAACACCCATGCCGGTTTGGTATTAAATAGGTCACGCGCCCCGCCCCCTGCAGACATGACGGCGCCAACGGCCTGTCATTATCTTTGTAGGTCACGCGCCCCGCCCCTGCAGCCACGCCGGTGCCTCTCACCGTAATTATCTTTGTAGGTCACGCGCCCCGCCCCTGCAGCCACGACGGCGCCGAGGCAGGACACGCGTACGCACACGCGTCGTACCCTCCAAGTCCAAAATGGAGTTACGTGGTTTATGGACGCACCCTTAGCATAACAAATTTTCAGCTCCCCCTCTACTTGCCACGCATTCGGGAGGACGTGAGTTCGTATTCCCCGTCCTACCATCGAATTATTATTATTATTATTAAATACAATGAGAGACGAAGAAGGGGGAGAGAGAAACTTGGTGCTGGCCCATTCAGTCTTACTCTTCCGAACATGCGATCTTAAAATACTAATTATTCTCTAATTCATCGTAACTACTGAGATAATTAGCATTTTTTCGTAAAGTGTCGTCAACGGTACAAAACCCCCGTCAGTTTAATAAAGCGGGAAGGAATTCTGCATGTTGAAGAAGGGAAATGGCGAAACCTGGTGTCGGCCCATTCAGGCCTAATCTTCCGAAAGATACCAAAAGGTTTAACGTCCCCCTTCAAAGGTAGTTTACTAGAATTCGGTGAGTTTAGTTTTGCGCGAGAAGGAATTCGGCCATAGCCTTTCGAAGGAAGCATCATGGCATTCACCTGGAGTGATTTCAGGAAACCATGGAAAACCCAAATCTGGATTCACGGACGGGGATTCGAACCCGCGTCCCCCGAATGCGCGGCCAGAACGTTAACCGTTCACCTACATTATGGGCGGTTGTCTCGCCATAGACATTAGCTAAATGTTCAGCTGACTATATTTGCATTTTCTCTTCTGAAGAGCTGGACTTAATAAATTTTATATTTGGAAAACTAAATTTTCCGTTTGTCGGAGTGTCAAGAATGTTTGCACTTGGCTTTTATAATGCCACGTTTAGTTGTTGTCGTATCCATGTTTATACACAGAATCTTTGACATTTTTATTTTCTTGGTCAGATTTTTACTATTTACATAATATTTAAGCAAAAGAGAGTTAATTCGCTATATACCTGAATTATTTTTGCATTAAACTGAAGCTACATCAACTAGAAGAATGCAATATGGAGCAAATTTACAGCAGCATCCTTCAGAATTCAGGACCCGAACTTCATCATCGTCCAGTAGCGTTGCAATATCGGGAGAAACATGAGGCTTAAGGTTGCAAACGCACAGATGAGTTAAAGCTAACTTCTAGAAAGCTAATGGAGTGACATTTCTTGAATTCACGCAGCACTAGACTTCTGGGATTTGAAATGTGGTGCTACAGAAGAATGCTGAAAATTAAGTGGACAGACAAAGTAAGAAATGAATTAGCTTTGGAAATGATGGGTGAGGAAAGAAGTTTGTGGAAGAAGCTTACAGAAGGAAGAGACAGGCTTGTAGGTCATATTTTGAGACATGCTGGAATAGTTAATTTGCTGGTGGAGGGAACAGTCGAAGGTAAGAACTGTAGAGGAAGAAAGGGATTAGAATATATGAAGCAGATAATTGAGGTACGTGGGTTGTAGGGGATATGTAGAGATGAAGAGGTTAACACTAGATAGGAAGGGATGGAGGATTACATCAAACCAGTCGAAAGACTAATAACAGCAGAAAAAAAATATTCTGATCATTAACTGAAGCTGGTTATCGCTTTCTCAAAATGATTGATCTTAATATTTCGTTGAACGCGATACGTGGAGAAACTTTAGCTATATGAATTTTTTCCGAATTTACATCGTGAGACAACAGAATACACATATCACAGTGTTTTATTAGTGAGCTATGCTTCTAGTAGAACAATGTTATCTAGTAAAAGAAACAATAAGCCTCAAAAAAAAAAAGGAAAAACCACTAAAATAGATTTTGTCTGAAGTATAAACAAACCTGGTTTTGAGTTTAGACCAATCAGCTCTCTTTCGATGATAAACGGTTTCAACAAGTCCAAGTCAGTTTGTTGGAAACAAAACCTTAAAATTCTACTTCGGTTATGATCGTTCGACAATTTAATAGTTTTACTTGAAATTTATACCAAGCGTCTTGCATTTATACACCTTCAAATTCTACATTATCACTGAAATTTCATTTACTGGCTATTAAGAAGGCATCTGCATTGATAGAGGAAGGTTATAATGACACAGTTTTGCAGTTATAACCGGTAGGGTTAGAAGATATTAGAGTATAAACCGATTAATGGTATGTTTTCGAAGAACAAAGCTGAAGTATAGTTTCAGAGCAAATAAAATCTCTTGCCGTGATGGGATTCAAAGCGAAAACATTACTATTCCATCTTATTCTTCCAACTACCATTCAGTGTGTTAAAAAATGCTGTCTTGCCAATATAGTTACTAAGGTTGATTCTTTCTTACAAACTACAAAAGACGCAAATACGTACTACACACCAGTGGATAGAGGAAGGTTTAAAGTTTGTAATTCCTACCTGTTAGTTCCATCGGCTACCGCTAACAGCGCTGCTGTCTGTTACGTGGATATGGCTACGGTAGAAGTCGTTTTGTGCGCTACGTTATGCAAAAAGTAAATCCATTATTGATGTGTAGCGTGCATTCCGTCGTAAGTTCAATGAAGTGTCTCATCGTCATAAACAGATTTACGATTGGAATAACGAATTCGTAGAAGATCGGTGCACAAGCAAAGGGAAAACCACTGGTCGTCCTCGAATGTCAAATGAAAATGTTTAGCTTATCCAAAGTGCTTTCGAAGAGATTTCTCAGAAACCCAACAAATGCTGAATGTTTAAAGTAAAACGTTGAAACTTCCTCTTTCCAGTAATGTGTGACATGTATTTGTATATTTCATAGTTTGCAAGAAATAAACATTCAAAATCTGCTCCTGTCTAGAACTTTATTGGGGATGAAACTCTAAATTTTATGAAACAGGCGATATGCCTCAGCACTTAGGTTCTTGATTTCTAGCGCTGAGATACCAGCACTAAACACTGGCGGCAGATAATGGAGTTACCGAAGTTCTAATAACTGATCTTCAAATCCTTAGCCAGGAGCGTAGCAAGTTTAAGGTCCCATATCTGATCTTCACTCTTTAAGTAGTTGGCAGTCAAACGCGTGAAAAATTACATCACCTTACACTGATTTCAAAATGCCTACAGTCGCAATACAGAAATTCACCGAAGATAGCATCCACTAAGTTCTAGATCATGTTAGATCATTCATGAAATTTTTCGTCAGTGCCAGTATACGAGTCTGTTTCGTAGACTAAATGGATCTCGTGTACAACCTCCAAAGGGCACATGTGAATAGTTCTTATCCCGACACATGCGAAAAATGCGGTACAGATCAAAGTTAGTTGGAAAAATGGAAGAATGCATACTTTCTGCAGAAACAGCGGTAACAGATGCATAGCATATTGTCGTATCTAAAAGTTGTCACGAACTGCACCACTCAAGAACAAGCTAGGAAAGGTGCCAAGCACAAACTTCGAAAGTATATACCTTTTAGGACTTACAGAATATTGACAACTTATACATGCACACACCAGTGTCAAGGATCATGAAAATATGCTCGGCCTCACAAATATTGACAGATGTTTCGGAATTTCTTGAGTTAACAGTCTGATCCTCATTCTGTTTCTATTTACCGCATACTTTGACAAGGCGTGTTGTGGGCATTCGCCTGGAGTGATTTCAGGAAACTATGGAAAAAATAACTTAAATCTGGATGGTCGCTTCCCGAATGCGATGCCAGAGTGCTATCGCTCGCCCAACAGTCATCGTCAATCCTCTTATGCACCCCACCTCATAAAATCCCGAAATGTTATGAAAACCGCAAAACATAGTGAATACAGGTAAAAATCGCCAAAATTATGTAATATTCGCTCTACGAAAGAAGTTATAGATTGATATGGTTAGAAGATGACTGAGGATGTATCAGTTTCATTAAGAATTCACCATTCCTCAGTTTAGATGTCCTAAATTACTTTATATGGACACAGTTAGCTTGGCAGGTAGAGTTCCATAGTGAAAAGGTTGTCGGTGTTATGAAGGACGATGCGAATTGCACCCTGATTGTGGAGTTTGCTGGGTTACGGGGCAAAAAGTGTGCATTCTGGCTCGAGACCGACCGAACCTGTAACATTTTATTTTTTTTATTTTTGCTGGATACCAGTTAACCAGTGGAGATGCTACATTTTGTGCTTAGGTACATCTCTTGTGGTATAAACTCGTAACCTTTCTCCGGAGCAGAGCCTTCGTGGGTGAATCCTCAAAAATTAGACCATACTTTAGGTATGTTTTCAACTAGAGTGAGAAACATCCACTTCATTCATAAATGGTTACAGCTTGGCAGGTAGAGTTCCATAGTGAAAAGGTTGGCGGTGTTATGAAGGACGATGCGAATTGCACCCTGATTGTGGAGTTTGCTGGGTTACGGGGCAAAAAGTGTGCATTCTGGCTCGAGACCGACCGAACCTGTAACATTTTTATTTTTTTTTTATTTTTGCTGGATACCAGTTAACCAGTGGAGATGCTACATTTTGTGCTTAGGTACATCTCTTGTGGTATAAACTCGTAACCTTTCTCCGGAGCAGAGCCTTCGTGGGTGAATCCTCAAAAATTAGACCATACTTTAGGTATGTTTTCAACCAGAGTGAGAAACATCCACTTCATTCATAAATGGTTACAACAGCTATCCATTCACCCACATGCATAGAAAACCCTAATCCATATGCCTAGATCAGGATTCAAACCGGTATCCTCCTGAATGAGAGGCCAACACTCTCGGTGAAATTATAGGTGACAAAATTATGAGTGTTTGATTTAAAAGTGACATGTTTACAGCGTCAGCTAATCGTCTCCACAATTTGAGTAGCTGTATGGTGCAAATTGAAATCGACGTTTCACAAAATACGTCTTATACCCGTTGCGTTTTACAAAATAGTCTTCATTTATAATGACAGCCTATATACCTCGTGTTGCTAAGTTTCGCTTCACGCACGTTTACGATAAGACATAAATTTTTTCCGGATATAAGTACTAAGTATGTGCCACTCTCCATGAATATTATTAAAAGTGTGAAAATGTGCAAAATAGATAAAAAAAATAAAAAAAATAATCAAAACTGACCAGTCAGAGAAATAGAACAAAGTATCGACCATTACAGGGAGCAAGAGAGAAGCATAATTTCGTGAAAAATATACATTTTCAGTAAGAAGAATGAAAATCCTATAACTTACCTTAAATTTCATAAAAGTCGGTAAAAATGATTAAAATACATAAATTATTGCCAAAATTACGTAATTTCCTTCCAAAACAACATTTCGTTGGTTGACATGACAATTACACCTGCGTGCACCACAGAGTGCAGTGCACAACTATATGATGTGTTTTTCATTACTACAACTGGCTACAGAAAAGTGTCATATATGTACAAAAAATGTATGTTTCGGCTGTAGCAACAGTTCTCAGAGAAACCTGCACGGCCACCTCCACCACACACATCACATTACCGTCAGGGGAGTGCAAACGATGAAAACTACAGATGTTATCGATCAAAGGGCCAAAGGTTAGGAAAACTATGTGATGAGTATTCACAACGCATACAATCTTCCAATCATGATAGGGTGAGCAAAGGTTGAAAGCAAAATATGTGTGCATCACAGAACTCAATGAATTCGATCAAAGGTGCTGACATAACGTATCAGCCACACAAGTCATTACAAAAACCACTATCATGAAGGTGGGATAAGTTAGCGTAAGTTCAGGTTAATTCCTATTTTTCATAAATTGGGAGTGCATGTGACGCGATAACTTTATATAATGAGGGTGGGATGCACTAGAAGTTAACACGTAAGCTAAGACATAACATCCTGGGCCTGCCTTACGAAGGAATGAGGTGCGATAAGTTAGTGCAAGCTCAGGTTAACCCTTATTTTTCATAAATTCAGAGCGCGTGTGATAGGAAATAACGGTAAGGAGTGTACGATGAACTAGAGGTTAACCCCAGTTTTTGGGATATGAAACCATGACACCATTGCAATAATTGAGGTTAACCCCAGTTTTGGGCTAAGAACCATGAAACCCATACAGTAATTGAGGTTATTGTAGATAATTTGGGTTAGGCAGGCTCAGCATGTTTTGTGTTAGCTTAGGTTAACGCGCGAGCGCGTTAACCTAAGCTAACACGTAACATGCTGGCCTGCCTAACCTAAATTATCTACAATAACCTCAATTACTGTATGGGTTTCATGGTTCTTAGCCCAAAACTGGGGTTAACCTCAATTATTGCAATGGTGTCATGGTTTCATATCCCAAAAACTGGGGTTAACCTCTAGTTCATCGTACACTCCTTACCGTTATTTCCTATCACACGCGCTCTGAATTTATGAAAAATAAGGGTTAACCTGAGCTTGCACTAACTTATCGCACCTCATTCCTTCGTAAGGCAGGCCCAGGATGTTATGTCTTAGCTTACGTGTTAACTTCTAGTGCATCCCACCCTCATTATATAAAGTTATCGCGTCACATGCACTCCCAATTTATGAAAAATAGGAATTAACCTGAACTTACGCTAACTTATCCCACCTTCATGATAGTGGTTTTTGTAATGACTTGTGTGGCTGATACGTTATGTCAGCACCTTTGATCGAATTCATTGAGTTCTGTGATGCACACATATTTTGCTTTCAACCTTTGCTCACCCTATCATGATTGGAAGATTGTATGCGTTGTGAATACTCATCACATAGTTTTCCTAACCTTTGGCCCTTTGATCGATAACATCTGTAGTTTTCATCGTTTGCACTCCCCTGACGGTAATGTGATGTGTGTGGTGGAGGTGGCCGTGCAGGTTTCTCTGAGAACTGTTGCTACAGCCGAAACATACATTTTTTGTACATATATGACACTTTTCTGTAGCCAGTTGTAGTAATGAAAAACACATCATATAGTTGTGCACTGCACTCTGTGGTGCACGCAGGTGTAATTGTCATGTCAACCAACGAAATGTTGTTTTGGAAGGAAATTACGTAATTTTGGCAATAATTTATGTATTTTAATCATTTTTACCGACTTTTATGAAATTTAAGGTAAGTTATAGGATTTTCATTCTTCTTACTGAAAATGTATATTTTTCACGAAATTATGCTTCTCTCTTGCTCCCTGTAATGGTCGATACTTTGTTCTATTTCTCTGACTGGTCAGTTTTGATTTTTTTTTTATCTATTTTGCACATTTTCACACTTTTAATAATATTCATGGAGAGTGGCACATACTTAGTACTTATATCCGGAAAAAATTTATGTCTTATCGTAAACGTGCGTGAAGCGAAACTTAGCAACACGAGGTATATAGGCTGTCATTATAAATGAAGACTATTTTGTAAAACGCAACGGGTATAAGACGTATTTTGTGAAACGTCGATTTCAATTTGCACCATACAGCTACTCAAATTGTGGAGACGATTAGCTGACGCTGTAAACATGTCACTTTTAAATCAAACACTCATAATTTTGTCACCTATAATTTCACCGAGAGTGTTGGCCTCTCATTCAGGAGGATACCGGTTTGAATCCTGATCTAGGCATATGGATTAGGGTTTTCTATGCATGTGGGTGAATGGATAGCTGTTGTAACCATTTATGAATGAAGTGGATGTTTCTCACTCTGGTTGAAAACATACCTAAAGTATGGTCTAATTTTTGAGGATTCACCCACGAAGGCTCTGCTCCGGAGAAAGGTTACGAGTTTATACCACAAGAGATGTACCTAAGCACAAAATGTAGCATCTCCACTGGTTAACTGGTATCCAGCAAAAATAAAAAAAAATAAAATGTTACAGGTTCGGTCGGTCTCGAGCCAGAATGCACACTTTTTGCCCCGTAACCCAGCAAACTCCACAATCAGGGTGCAATTCGCATCGTTCTTCATAACACCGACAACCTTTTCACTATGGAACTCTACCTGCCAAGCTGTAACCATTTATGAATGAAGTGGATGTTTCTCACTCTAGTTGAAAACATACCTAAAGTATGGTCTAATTTTTGAGGATTCACCCACGAAGGCTCTGCTCCGGAGAAAGGTTACGAGTTTATACCACAAGAGATGTACCTAAGCACAAAATGTAGCATCTCCACTGGTTAACTGGTATCCAGCAAAAATAAAAAAAAATAAAATGTTACAGGTTCGGTCGGTCTCGAGCCAGAATGCACACTTTTTGCCCCGTAACCCAGTAAACTCCACAATCAGGGTGCAATTCGCATCGTTCTTCATAACACCGACAACCTTTTCACTATGGAACTCTACCTGCCAAGCTAACTGTGTCCATATAAAGTAATTTAGGACATCTAAACTGAGGAATGGTGAATTCTTAATGAAACTGATACATCCTCAGTCATCTTCTAACCATATCAATCTATAACTTCTTTCGTAGAGCGAATATTACATAATTTTGGCGATTTTTACCTGTATTCACTATGTTTTGCGGTTTTCATAACATTTCGGGATTTTATGAGGTGGGGTGCATAAGAGGATTGACGATGACTGTTGGGCGAGCGATAGCACTCTGGCATCGCATTCGGGAAGCGAGCATCCAGATTTAAGTTATTTTTTCCATAGTTTCCTGAAATCACTCCAGGCGAATGCCCACAACACGCCTTGTCAAAGTATGCGGTAAATAGAAACAGAATGAGGATCAGACTGTTAACTCAAGAAATTCCGAAACATCTGTCAATATTTGTGAGGCCGAGCATATTTTCATGATCCTTGACACTGGTGTGTGCATGTATAAGTTGTCAATATTCTGTAAGTCCTAAAAGGTATATACTTTCGAAGTTTGTGCTTGGCACCTTTCCTAGCTTGTTCTTGAGTGGTGCAGTTCGTGACAACTTTTAGAGACGACAATATGCTATGCATCTGTTACCGCTGTTTCTGCAGAAAGTATGCATTCTTCCATTTTTCCAACTAACTTTGATCTGTACCGCATTTTTCACATGTGTCGGGATAAGAACTATTCACATGTGCCCTTTGGAGGTTGTACACGAGATCCATTTAGTCTACGAAACAGACTCGTATACTGGCACTGACGAAAAATTTCATGAATGATCTAACATGATCTAGAACTTAGTGGATGCTATCTTCGGTGAATTTCTGTATTGCGACTGTAGGCATTTTGAAATCAGTGTAAGGTGATGTAATTTTTCACGCGTTTGACTGCCAACTACTTAAAGAGTGAAGATCAGATATGGGACCTTAAACTTGCTACGCTCCTGGCTAAGGATTTGAAGATCAGTTATTAGAACTTCGGTAACTCCATTATCTGCCGCCAGTGTTTAGTGCTGGTATCTCAGCGCTAGAAATCAAGAACCTAAGTGCTGAGGCATATCGCCTGTTTCATAAAATTTAGAGTTTCATCCCCAATAAAGTTCTAGACAGGAGCAGATTTTGAATGTTTATTTCTTGCAAACTATGAAATATACAAATACATGTCACACATTACTGGAAAGAGGAAGTTTCAACGTTTTACTTTAAACATTCAGCATTTGTTGGGTTTCTGAGAAATCTCTTCGAAAGCACTTTGGATAAGCTAAACATTTTCATTTGACATTCGAGGACGACCAGTGGTTTTCCCTTTGCTTGTGCACCGATCTTCTACGAATTCGTTATTCCAATCGTAAATCTGTTTATGACGATGAGACACTTCATTGAACTTACGACGGAATGCACGCTACACATCAATAATGGATTTACTTTTTGCATAACGTAGCGCACAAAACGACTTCTACCGTAGCCATATCCACGTAACAGACAGCAGCGCTGTTAGCGGTAGCCGATGGAACTAACAGGTAGGAATTACAAACTTTAAACCTTCCTCTATCCACTGGTGTGTAGTACGTATTTGCGTCTTTTGTAGTTTGTAAGAAAGAATCAACCTTAGTAACTATATTGGCAAGACAGCATTTTTTAACACACTGAATGGTAGTTGGAAGAATAAGATGGAATAGTAATGTTTTCGCTTTGAATCCCATCACGGCAAGAGATTTTATTTGCTCTGAAACTATACTTCAGCTTTGTTCTTCGAAAACATACCATTAATCGGTTTATACTCTAATATCTTCTAACCCTACCGGTTATAACTGCAAAACTGTGTCATTATAACCTTCCTCTATCAATGCAGATGCCTTCTTAATAGCCAGTAAATGAAATTTCAGTGATAATGTAGAATTTGAAGGCGTATAAATGCAAGACGCTTGGTATAAATTTCAAGTAAAACTATTAAATTGTCGAACGATCATAACCGAAGTAGAATTTTAAGGTTTTGTTTCCAACAAACTGACTTGGACTTGTTGAAACCGTTTATCATCGAAAGAGAGCTGATTGGTCTAAACTCAAAACCAGGTTTGTTTATACTTCAGACAAAATCTATTTTAGTGGTTTTTCCTTTTTTTTTTTTTTGAGGCTTATTGTTTCTTTTACTAGATAACATTGTTCTACTAGAAGCATAGCTCACTAATAAAACACTGTGATATGTGTATTCTGTTGTCTCACGATGTAAATTCGGAAAAAATTCATATAGCTAAAGTTTCTCCACGTATCGCGTTCAACGAAATATTAAGATCAATCATTTTGAGAAAGCGATAACCAGCTTCAGTTAATGATCAGAATATTTTTTTTTTCTGCTGTTATTAGTCTTTCGACTGGTTTGATGTAATCCTCCATCCCTTCCTATCTAGTGTTAACCTCTTCATCTCTACATATCCCCTACAACCCACGACCTCAATTATCTGCTTCATATATTCTAATCCCTTTCTTCCTCTACAGTTCTTACCTTCGACTGTTCCCTCCACCAGCAAATTAACTATTCCAGCATGTCTCAAAATATGACCTACAAGCCTGTCTCTTCCTTCTGTAAGCTTCTTCCACAAACTTCTTTCCTCACCCATCATTTCCAAAGCTAATTCATTTCTTACTTTGTCTGTCCACTTAATTTTCAGCATTCTTCTGTAGCACCACATTTCAAATCCCAGAAGTCTAGTGCTGCGTGAATTCAAGAAATGTCACTCCATTAGCTTTCTAGAAGTTAGCTTTAATCATCTGTGCGTTTGCAACCTTAAGCCTCATGTTTCTCCCGATATTGCAACGCTACTGGACCGATGATGAAGTTCGGGTCCTGAATTCTGAAGGATGCTGCTGTAAATTTGCTCCATATTGCATTCTTCTAGTTGATGTAGCTTCAGTTTAATGCAAAAATAATTCAGGTATATAGCGAATTAACTCTCTTTTGCTTAAATATTATGTAAATAGTAAAAATCTGACCAAGAAAATAAAAATGTCAAAGATTCTGTGTATAAACATGGATACGACAACAACTAAACGTGGCATTATAAAAGCCAAGTGCAAACATTCTTGACACTCCGACAAACGGAAAATTTAGTTTTCCAAATATAAAATTTATTAAGTCCAGCTCTTCAGAAGAGAAAATGCAAATATAGTCAGCTGAACATTTAGCTAATGTCTATGGCGAGACAACCGCCCATAATGTAGGTGAACGGTTAACGTTCTGGCCGCGCATTCGGGGGACGCGGGTTCGAATCCCCGTCCGTGAATCCAGATTTGGGTTTTCCATGGTTTCCTGAAATCACTCCAGGTGAATGCCATGATGCTTCCTTCGAAAGGCTATGGCCGAATTCCTTCTCGCGCAAAACTAAACTCACCGAATTCTAGTAAACTACCTTTGAAGGGGGACGTTAAACCTTTTGGTATCTTTCGGAAGATTAGGCCTGAATGGGCCGACACCAGGTTTCGCCATTTCCCTTCTTCAACATGCAGAATTCCTTCCCGCTTTATTAAACTGACGGGGGTTTTGTACCGTTGACGACACTTTACGAAAAAATGCTAATTATCTCAGTAGTTACGATGAATTAGAGAATAATTAGTATTTTAAGATCGCATGTTCGGAAGAGTAAGACTGAATGGGCCAGCACCAAGTTTCTCTCTCCCCCTTCTTCGTCTCTCATTGTATTTAATAATAATAATAATAATTCGATGGTAGGACGGGGAATACGAACTCACGTCCTCCCGAATGCGTGGCAAGTAGAGGGGGAGCTGAAAATTTGTTATGCTAAGGGTGCGTCCATAAACCACGTAACTCCATTTTGGACTTGGAGGGTACGACGCGTGTGCGTACGCGTGTCCTGCCTCGGCGCCGTCGTGGCTGCAGGGGCGGGGCGCGTGACCTACAAAGATAATTACGGTGAGAGGCACCGGCGTGGCTGCAGGGGCGGGGCGCGTGACCTACAAAGATAATGACAGGCCGTTGGCGCCGTCATGTCTGCAGGGGGCGGGGCGCGTGACCTATTTAATACCAAACCGGCATGGGTGTTCTGGATATAGGAGGGGAAGCGACCTGCACACCTGCAGGGGCGGGGCGGGTGACCTACAAAGATAATGACAGGCCGGTGGCGCCTAATTATAGGGGAAGCGGCCGCAGGGGGCGGGGCGCGTGACCTTGACGGTAAGCGGCGCCGGCAGCCAGGTAGATAATTACAGGGCGGTGGCGCCTAATTATAGGGGAAGCGGCCCGCAGGGCGAGATAATTATAGGGCGCAGAACCGGCATATATATACTACTGGCGTGGGATAGGACAGTCGTTATTCCTTCCGCTAAAAATGTAGTGGGGGAAGATGAAAAAAATCCAAGTGTCAAACGCAACACCGACCTGCAAAAATTGTTCTGGTTAGCATGCGTCATGTTTCTCCCGATGTCCGGCCAGGCCAGCAAGAAGCAGTCAACAAGTAAAGAAGTCAGAGCAACACCCCACAGCTGTCAAGAAGAAAGCTGCGTGGAGGAAGAAAAATCCTCGCACGGTAACTTCGCAACAAGCCAGCTGCCGACTACAGAGGGAGGGTGGGACAAGCACTCCCCACCACCTACACCACGCAGGATCCAGCCACGAAGCACCACGAGACAACACCAGAACCAGATACTGTCCATCACAGGAAGGGGCAGGCAGAGGACAAGCACTACACTGAAGGAGCAGCCATGATGACAAGCGCACCAATCAAGGGACCAGTTGTGAGCACTGCTCCAGGCGCCCCGTCCAAGGCGACAGGGCCAACAACGTCCTCGACCACCAGGCACTGGCCAAGATCGTTCAGCTGCTAACCCAGTTAATAGCTGCAATAATCCCGTAAAAAGGAGAACGATCAGCACAACATATTAAGGACTTTAGGTCCACAGGTCCCGCTTAACCGATATTCCCCACCAGAAAAAACAAATAAAATGATGTATTAAAATGAGTCAAATAAAATAAAGCTATAAAATAAATGTTTACACTAAGGCTGAAAAGAGTTACTCGCTCTACAACAGCCCGCCCCTGACCCTCAGCCAGGGGAATTAAAGATTATATATAAAGGGTGTTTTTTTAAGCCCGATAGAACTTTAAATTGTAAAAAATAACACACAAAATTAAATTGTAATCAAAATTTTTTTTTTATTCAAAAGATCAATACGTGACATTAACATTTGAAAATGATTTCGGGCATATGGGCACCGCGGCTGTTCTTGACGAAGTGCATTCTGGACGTCCAATTTTGGGCCACTTTTTCGAGCACTGCTGGCCGTATGTCACGAATAACACGAACAATGCTGGCCTCCAAGGCGTCAATTGTTGCTGGTTTATCAGCATAAACCAGTGACTTCACGTAGCCCCACAGGAAATAATCGAGAGGTGTCAAATCGCACGACCTTGGAGGCCAATTGACAGGTCCATTTCTCGAAATCAACTTATCGCCAAATTTTGATTTCAATAAGTCGATGGTTGCGTTCGCCGTATGGCACGTAGCGCCATCCTGTTGAAACCACATCTCCTCCGGATCAATGTCATCCATATTTTCAAACAAAAAATCATTGATCATGGTGCGGTAACGATCTCCATTGACCGTAACGCGAGCTCCGGCCTCATTTTTGAAGAAATAAGGTCCGATGATGCCACCAGCGTGAAAACCGCACCATACGGTGCATTTTTCTGGATGTAATGGAGTCTGTAGGGTCTGTTGTGGATTGGTCTCACTCCATATGCGGCAATTTTGCTTATTAACAAACCCGTTAAGCCAAAAATGCGCCTCATCGCTGAACACAATTTTGCGATAAAACAACGGGTCAGTTTCCAACTGCTCTAGAGCCCAATCGGCGAAAGAACGACGCATATAATGGTCTCGTGGCTTCAATTCCTGCACCAGCTGGATCTTATACGGGTGTAGGCCGAGATCTTTGCGCAAAATTTTCCACGTAGTGGATGGACAGAGCCCCAATTCCTGCGACCGACGACGAATCGATAAATTTGGATCTTCTTCCACACTTTCGTTTACAGCGGCGATATTGTCTTCAGTACGCACATTCCTTCGACGTGCTGGTGTTCTTGCATCCTCTAGAGAGTATGTGGTACGAAATCTATCCACAGTTCGACGAATGGCTTGTTCAGATGGACGATTATGTACGCCATACAAATGACGAAGTCGTCTATAAGTTGCGCGAATCGACGACTGATTTTCAAAGTAAATTTGGATAATTTCGTAGCGTTGTTCCAGCGTGAGTCTATTCATGATGATTTGTCAGAGTATACTGAAACAAATAAAACAAACAGTTTCGTCAAAATTTAATTTTTTGTGTTATTTTTTACAATTTAAAGTTCTATCTAGCTTAAAAAAACACATGGTATATGAAGAACAACAGCGGTCAGACTGATAGAACTAGGCGGACCTGGCCGGTCGTAGGCTGCGCTATCTGGGGCGAGAGCGCCGGTCTACGCAGAAAATGGACGGCCACAAACAGAGATGGTGGTAGCAGCTTTCAATGGACAATGGCGCTAATGTATTAACTTGTACACAACGCATCCTACCGCTCTCATGACAGTAGGTTCCTTACCCACATATCAGTCTCCTCTCGCTGGTCGCAGAACGAGAAAGAAAGAAAGGAAAAAAAGTAGCCGTTCCACCACATTTGGTTTTCCTCAGAGCAACCGTAACATGCTAGAAATATACAATTTTAATTAATTTATTTTTTTAATATTGGGGAACTCCGACCGATTGAATCGCACGTCAGTTGCAGTTACTACTGTAGTTTGTTGTTTATGGAATAAATAATAACGTTACAGAACTATGTTACAGAACAGACTGGTTGCTGCCCTTTGCTGTATCTACTAGTGAGAAACAGTCGCGAAGATGGAGCCACAGAATAGTGTGGCGGTAACAACCATGCCAGAGTGAATCTCCTCGCCCCCAGCTAGCGTCACGATCGACCACGTTAATGTACGTCTCTTTGCCCGCAGCCAGCGCCCTGATCGAGTCGAGGGTAGCGCCAACTGACCAGGTGGGAAACAGCGGTACTACGACGGCTCAGTTGGCCGTAGGGCTGTTGATATTTTAAAAAATATCGGATTTTCGATATATCGATATTTTAAAAAATATTTATATCGGATTCGATATATCGAAGAAAAAGTATCGATATATCGATATATCGACCCTATTATATAAAAACAATGTTACAAAAACAAATCACTTTAAAAAAGGGCGAAGTCTTGTGAATATTTAATGATGAAGAGTTTTGAGATATATTTCTTAATCAAGTTTTGATTTTATGAAAAAAAAAAATTTTCATGACGTTACGGATAAACTTTTTTTAAAAAAATTGTGATTTAGCCATTATACTACTACTTTACTAAAAGGAAAGGCAGAATGTTTATGATTTACTCGAAGATTTGTGAATCGAGAAAGAGCATCGAGGGAAATCTTGGCTTTTGTGAGTTTTGCCCGAGGAGGTTGCGTTGGCTAGTGCTGCGTACATACTTAAATCAAGTAGTTCAGTTGCGTAGGACGCGTGTTCGATACGCATATAACAGAATTATTAATATTAAAAAAATCAAGTAACTTAAGACATAGAAAACAGAAAGAGACTCGAATGAGAAATTTTGTATCCGATTAAAAACAAATTAAATAAATTTATATTTTAAATATTTAAAGATTATGTCTTAATATAAATGTGCCTATTTTTTTCAACAAACTAAAAACACGTATATTGACGATAGTTCTCGAAGTTTAAATATTAAAATTCTAATGATTTTATTTAATTTGTTTAATTGTATTCAATATTTTTTCATGGCAAAACTATGCGAGCCACCACAAAGCCGTGCTTTTAACTAGTTTTACAGCCATAACATCTTCTACTGGAGCACGCCGTCTAGAACTATGGCGAAATTCGTTGCCTGAAGAACAGTGGAGGAACATCAAAGAGGCACCGGCTGCAGGATGTAATCAGCCATATGCTATATGGAAGGCTCTAAACAGATTAAGAACTGAAGTGTCCCGATGTAAATATAATATTAAAAAATGGGGATACACTAATGACAACGATCTATGTGAATGTGGTGAGCTTCAGCACCCACAACATCTTCTGATATGCAGGAATCTCCCTGAAACCTACAATATCGACGACCTTTACAGGGCAAACGAGAAGGCCATCAAGATTGCGGAATTCTGGTCACATTCTATATAATTGTGTTTATAGTTTAATATTAATTAATTAATGTTATTTGTTTTTTCAACTTGTTATGTCCTGGACACGAGAAATAAATAAATAAACTAGTTTTAAATTGCCAGTCGCCTACTGTCCGCCCCTAGCGAGGGTGTCCCGGCCTCTCACCCTGTCACACCTAGGCGTTACTTTCTGCCACCTCACAGCTGCGATCCTAGACAGCCGAAAGGTGTCCACAAAATCAATATATATTCTTAGATAATATACTCTTGCGCAGAGCAAGGAAACTTAAAATTTATATGTTTCCTTACAAACTATTATATTAATAATTATTTATGCTGTTTCAGGATCCAGCGACTGCAAATGAATGGGAGGAAACGGCTTGTGATTATGAATTATTTTGGAAATTCCACACATTGCCTTGGATCTATTGATGGGAAACACGTTTTGATTCAGGCTCCTTCCAATTCCGGCAGCGACTATTATAACTACAATGAACAATTTAGTATTGTCCTATTGGCTATTGTGTATGCCGGTTATAATTTTATTTATGCAAATTGTGGTGCAAAAGGAAAATTTTCTGACAGTGGAGTGTTCCAAGAAACTGCTTTTTAATATAGCTCTGGCTGCTAATTAACTTAAGTGGCCAGATCCAGAGCCAGTATGATAAGGTGGAGCAAATATGCCTTTCGTATTGGTAGGAGACAGTCCTTTTGCAATGACCGAAAATATAATGATGTAATCACGACGTGGGTACTACAAAGCGCATTTTCAACTACAGACTATCCAGAGCAAGAAGAGTTGTAGAAATGTGTTTGTAATCTTATGTGTAGTATTTCGTATATTCCGTACACCAATAGCCCTCCAGCCTGCAAATGCTGACGTACTTGTAATGGCGTATGTAATACATAATTTTTTAAGGCGCAGTAGTCAGTCCAGATCACTGTACACCCCACATGGAACCTTTGATTCTGAAAATATGGATCACGAAATTGTGGAAGGATCACGGCGCAGAGAAATTGGATGTCATAATATGTTTATGCTAGAGGAAGACGTTATTCTGAATCTGCTATGGAAATAAGAAACAATTTTTCTGAATATTTTGTAAGTGAACAAGGAAGTGTTTCCTGGCAGAATAATTTTTAAACATAATTATGAGATAGGAAAAAAATGATCCACCCTAGCATATAACAACTATTTTAGCACTGTACCAGTAGAATCAGATAATCACGCTTTGAAGTGTCCCACAACAACCCATAATTCTGGTACAGCTCGATTAGGTGAAGCACCATTTCGTTTGCCCACAGCACTGACATGGCACGCTGTGCTCACGACTACACTCTGGTACAAATGCCGCGGGACTGACGCTATGTTTTCGCTCTGGAAGCGGCAACACACAACATGCCCCGCGGCACGTAGATGTCGCGCAAATTGTTGCACACAACATTGTGGGACAGCGGGGAACGTTGCAGCGCCACCCAGACTCAGTGTTGCGCGTCAGATTTGTCCCCTAGTGTATCCGGGCCTTTAAAAGCTCAATAATGCAACATTGTAGAGGCATTTATTTAGGTTGATGTTCTATTATCAGAGTTTGCATAATGACCAAGTCACTTGTTTTACAAGTATTGTTTTATGTGGAATTTAATTTCTTTTTGTAGGTTGATAGCTTATTCTGAGTCTTCTTACTTTTTTGGACCAAATGTTTGCACCTTAGCAAAGATTGTTTATCCAAATTTATCAATATTCCTGCTTACATCCAATTTTCATGTCAAAATACTTTCCTCGACAACGCACGCTCATGTAAAACAACGGGCTCGAGTCAGATTCGTTCTGTTCGAGCTTCGCCGTGTCTGCATTGTTACCATCGGTGTAAGACTACCAATAACTTCCAAATTAAATGTAGTAACAAAATAAAATTAATTGTGTTTTTTGTGCTCCTGATCTTTGTGCAAAACTGAAATTCAAGGCATATAGCCTCATCAAGAAGAAAGCAATTAACTTACAAATTTTCTCTAAGACGTTTCAGCTTTTAGATTGGCATTGAAAAAACACAGGAACTTTTCTTATACTATGGGGATGAAACCAAGTATGTCTACCAAATTACCATTTTCTAGGATAACTGGATGTTGCATAGAATTATGATGAGAGAACGTCATAGTTATTTAAAAGAGTTTCAGATCCAAAAAAAATCCAAACTAAGGTGGTGAATGAAGTAAAATTTTGCACCAAAACTCATGTCAGAAACTTCATTGGACATACTTTTCAAGAGCATGAACTCTTGTTTTTCCCGTTGTTTCTTCTAGTATGAATGGAGAACTCCCTACATTAATTGAAAATTTTCCCTTCTTTGATATTGCTTCGCAAATGGGTAACGCTTTACCATAATACAATTTTTTAAAGCTGAGATTCTAGGTGGAATGCAGGATTTAGGGCGAGGGGTGGGGGCAAACCGGGGTACTTGCTCTGGGCGATAAAATCGTGTCCAACAATGCGTTTGGCAAACAGTTAAAGTGGCGACATCAATGCGTTTGGCCAACAATCAAGGAGGCGATTCTCGGGGTCTGGCTGGCAACAATGTTTGAAGAGGCGGCAATCTCAGTTTTTCCCCGGCTTGGAAAAATCCTAGAGCCGCTACTGTCAAGGCAGTTCCCTTGGCGTTAACAAATTGTTTTTTAAAGGCACCAATCTATAATAATAAGTTTTTATCATAGCGCTTTGTAAAGGCAATCCAAAAGTGGTAGATTCTTTTTTTCAATTTCTTATGTTAATAAATTCGTAAGTGATATAACAAAACTGGCTGTGACATAATTTTGGAGCTCAGTGCTTCTGTTGGTATGGAACAAGAAGCGTATCTAATTCGCGCGAAATATTTAACTATGGAGTGCCAGATACAGGCTTATAATTTCCGGGACATTTCTGGGTCTAAAAAGTATTTTAGCGGTATGTTTAAAGAGTGAACAAAAATGAAAATTAATAAAAAATTCTATTTTAGGTAAATGTGCTATCTAACGTATATATAGCACCTCTTTTAACTTTATCAATTAAACTATGGTAGAAAGTCAACATCAGGTATTATGAATCAAAAGGAAAAATACTAAACTTAAAACAAAAATTGACCACCTCGTTAGGAATGTTTTACTTTGGTACAAAATCAACATCGGGTATTATCAATCAAATTCTCAAAAATTTTAAACCAAAACTGAACACTTCTGTTAGGCTCATTAATTAAAATTAGGCAGAAAATCAACATCAGGTTTTATCAACAAATAAAAAAAATTAACATCTATCTTTTGCTAAATCAAAATCAACATCAATCAAAATAGATCTTAATCATCACTTTTAAAATATTTATTACTAGATTTTGCCATTTTCATAAATATTTCTCCCTCACTGCTTTGCAAAACTGATAAAATTTCTCAGCAAGAGTCTTCAAAATTGATTGAGTTTGCAGTTCAGCCTTGATCGAATCCATGAACGTTGTTTCGCTCTTATTTCACAAATTATTCAACGGGCTAAAACATGTCTCGTAAAATTCATTGCTTGTTGGAATTGACAAAACAAAACCAACTATTTTTTAATAATATTCAGAATCATTAAAAACGCTTGTTCTAAAGAAATTGGCCCAGATTTTATCGTTTGGAAAGTCTTTTGGAAGGACCTGAAAAACACGTTTCAGACATGTGAACTCTGTATAAAGGGAGTTAATGTTAACTGCATCTAGAATTTTCAAAGTCCCAGAAAATTCAAAGAGTATTTTCCTGTCAGTTTCAATTCCTCTGATTTAAGGGACATTCCATCCTCCTGCTGCAAGCATGGGTTACTTGGCTTGGCCTCATGACCACCGTGGTGAACTGAGTTTGAGAAAAAAACGAGTATACGGAAATTCCGAGACAGTAACGCATAATTCCTGAACACGAGATCAGACACAAAATTCCGGGACATTCCCGGATTTTCCGGCTATCTGGCAATCCTACCCATACCAGGTACATTACGATTAGTTTCTTAATGCTAATACTTTTGCATTGATTGAAGACAAATTTTTAAAAAAACTTTTCATAATGTCCAGACAAGAATTCTAATGAATATTGAATGAGTTATTTTACCTTCGTATTTTACTTCTCCACAAGCCCGCCGCTAACTGTTTGGGCGCCCGCGTGTAATAGCGATTATGCCGTCCCCTGTCCAACTACAGCCAGTGGTGGATCTAGGAAATTTCCGAAACGGGTCAAAAAACTGTGAGATTGCCGTCCCCATTGTTGCCATCCCCAGTGTCGCCGCCGACCGCCCGAAGCAGCTGTTGAGCTAAAAAAAAAAGGTCGCCCGCTACATAATATGCTGCCTTGCACCCCCGCTTACGGAGGCCCTGCTTCTCCATGTGCTCGTATCGTTCATTGTTTCTTAAAATTCTATCTATGAAAATGTATTGCATGTGCAACACAGGTAATCGTTTTCCCTCCAATAAAAACTTGGAATATTCTACTAGGAAAACGGAAAATAACCACTTATTTTTTTAAAAATATCGGACTCCGATATCCAGATTTCAGTATCGATATATCGATATATCGTCCTAAAAAATATCACTCATAAATATCGATATTTTTTAAAAAAAATATCGATATATCGATATATCGATATTTTATCAACAGCCCTAGTTGGCCGTTACTCACGTGGCTTATCGGACTCTGAATCATGTGATCTATGTTGCGTGACCACGTATACAGCTTACCTTGCTTAATATCCTAATGCTTAGTAAATACCTGTTCAAAAGTACGCCTTAGCTTTTACTTATTACTCTGCGGAGTTTAGTTACCCCATTATAGCCAAGAAAGTGCTGCCACCTGTAGAAGCTCTACTCAACTAATAGATGCTTCATGGAAACTGAGAGAAAACTTAGAATTATAAACAAACAATACTATGAGCATTTCTAAATTAACAACACATCATTCACTGAGAACTGAATCTGTAAAATGAAACCACATTCATCGATCTTGGTTACGTATGACTGGAGAAAAAGGGCTGGTCACGAAAAACACCTACGAATAATACATAGCGATAAGGTTCGAATGATTTAGTTATCCTTGTATCCATGGAAAATGATTATTGTATTTTACAGCACACCGGTCGTCCCGTTTGCGGATGCAGGGACAGCCCCTAATTGCACAATTGTATTTCCCAATAAAGTAACACAAAGGTTTGATTGTACGTGTACTTTATGGCATTACTTTCCTTACCTAATTTTTTTTTTTTTTCTTCCTCTTTGGTCATCGGTCTTTTCACTCGTCTCAAGTCCTCCATCTCTTCGGACCATTGGTTAAATTAATTATTTTTCCATATAAATTACGATCCATATCCTCAATTACCCGAATCACATAGAATAATCTTTCTTTTCTTCTACAGTTCTTCCGCTGGACTGTTCTTAGTTCTAACAAATACCACTTATTTAAAATTTGACGCACCATATTATCCTTCCCTAGCTTACAAATGGTTCATTTCGCACTTTTGTCTACTCAATTTACAGTGTTCTTATGCAGCATTGTATTGACGAGTTTTCAGTTTTCCCTTTCTGGAATTCCCAAAATTCATTTCTATAAAGTGCTGTGTTGATTAAATGTTTAGGAAATTCTTTGAGTGCTGGATCAGTTTTTGATATAAACAAATTTCTTCTGCTGAAGAAGGTTCTTTCAGCTAGAGGTATTTTGCTACTTAGGTAGTTTTTCATTGCTGCCAAAGTAAATACGTGAAAAGAAAATCTATAGAATAAAGCCTTCAAAAATTGTGTTAGGTAACAATTCTGACATTTGTCTGAACCAGTTTCGAATAACCACGGGAAAAAGGTACAGGAGCATAAAAATTGATCTTACTTGTTTCTTTTGGGATACGATCAAAGGATGCAAGGGAATATCTAAACTGTTCACCTAAATCATGCAAACTTCTGTCACATCTGTTTGTTGGGGCGAAAAAGGCGAAACATACTACCACTTTCTTAGGGTAATGCAAAGGAACGCAAATACCATTATGAACATGCAATGATTTGGAACTGTATCGCTTATGCTTCACTTAATGTAATGAGAATTGTCGTGATTAGTGCTTCAAGCAGCATAAGCATCATGATCCTCAGCATGCTAACAAACCTATATATTCTGGACAGGGAATGTAGAATAAGCGCACAAGTTACAGAAGTGGGATTTGTGATGAAGATGAAAATAGAAAAATCAGCAAGAGTACCCTGCGTTGCTTGAGGGCTGAATATGAAAGTTCTGATGTTAGATTGGATTATGATAAAAATTCTCCACGTTCGCCGATTTCCCTCGAGATATGTGCCGAAATTCGTCCCAAAAGAGCTGAAAGGGGAGAGGGGGTGTAATTTTTTTAAGCCAAATGTAAACATTATTTTTCCATTTATTTTAAGGTTGGTTAAAAACTGTATATTTGTTATATTGCCACACCTACTTTAAAACAATTTTTAAATTTCAAGTTCGAATTTCTCAGTCAGCAATTGTTCTATCGGAATCGGTGCCACGCTGTTCAACAAAATTTTTACTTACTGCTTTACGCCTCGTCGACGTCGTGATCATTAGAGGCGGGATGGGACTGGGTACAAGGAACGGGAAGGAATTCGGCCTTGGCCTTTCCAAGGAAGCATCCCGCCATTCGCCTGGAGTGAAGTGGGGAAACCATAGAAAACTCAAATCTGGATGCCCGGGTGGGGATTCGAACCGACGTCCTCCCGAATGCGAGGCCAGAGCGTTAACCGTTCACCCACCACGCTCGGTGAACAAAAGTATGGACTTTCGGAAAACCACTATACACTTTCACCTATTATTCCAACGTTTTCGAGATATTTGAAGAAAAAAATATCTGAATAGCTTCAAGCTTAAATTTTCTTTAAAAAGGGGGGGGGGGTGGTAAAGGTAGAGAGGGGTAGAGTTTTTGTGAACTTGATGCCAACAGTATCATTCTCTTTGTTTTAAAGTATACGTCTGCAAAGTTTCATCAAGATTGGTTTTTGTGTCTCCACATCACAACTTCACCAACTTTAGTAAATCAAATTTAGAAAGTATTATTCTTGTTTTCAAGTATATTTGTACAAAGTTTCTTCAAGATCGTATAAAAACTGTGGACCTGTATTCAGAACATAAATACATATAGACACGTCCATTTTTGTAGATACATAGATGTACAGAAGTACAATAAGAACGATAGAAGAATTATTAGCAGGTGAAAAATTAGATATTAGGAAAAACTAAGATAAATAATAAGAAATTTATACCAAAAAAATAGAGAAAAAGAGATTCTTTCATATCATTTATGGATATATAGATATATAATGAATATACTGATAGTGCCCCCGAATTTGTGCTGTTAATTTGGAAATAAATTATCAAAGAAATATTGACTAGACAGTTTTTTTTTCAGTTTTCTTGGATCTTCTCCTTTCCTGAATTCATATTGCACTCAAAGCTTTAGTCATGATTGAGAATCATTTCTTTCTTTCTCTCCTTGAAACTGCCACTGATTTGGGAAGATTATGTTTATTAATGACCCACAGGTTCACTTTAGTATTGATCACATGGCTTATATGCATATTTGAAGTCGTACTGCCTGGTGTGTACGAACAGATTGCTTTATGCAAAGTCTAACACATCACTCGTGGTAGGAATATCGTCTATGGAAGGCTGTGCCGGACAATATTAAAAGCATTCCTGCAGTTATTAGCAAAATCTGCCTCATAAACCCATCAGAATGAATAGACACTAAAAATCTTACTCGCCACCTTGGTAACATATGGTATGAATATGGCATCAATTAGTCCAATTATTTGTTAGTTGTTGTTTATTAACCCACAATGGATTTTTTCGTATTTAAAGAAAGATGTAAAGGTGTTGATTATTTTGAATGGGAGAACATGTTCAAATTTGCACAAGTAGCCGGTATCCACGTAGTACTTGGTGGCTGTAACGAGAGAGAAAGAAAGAAAGAGAAACAAAATCAGGTGGAATTAAATAAATTATCCTATTATTCTTAGCACGCATAGTTTGTGAGCTTCTACCAAGCGCAGTCATACTTATTAATATACAACTTCAGCATATATGAGCTCTTTCAGTTGTAATTTTGCGGCAGCACGGAAATTGTTACATAATGTCACGTCCGGGATTAGTTTTTGTTTCCATTTAATTTTTAGTTAGCAATGTCATGACAATTTATAATCTACCTGCAAACTGCGTAGCCCTTGTGACACTAATTTTTGTGTTACTCTGTTTATGAGGAACATTTTTGAGGCGAAATATGAGAACCATATCAGAATATAGTCGACGTTACGAAAGGCGGAATCACGAGTAAATAATAATAATAATTGATAAAATTGCGATGGAGTGCCCGCTCCGGTGGCAATCTGCCTACACACCCCTCTTTCTCCTTTCCTCTTTCAACCTACTATTGCCCTCTACTAATTTTTATTTTAAATTCCTTCAGTGTTTTCGGTAAATTATTCATCACTTCTCTTGGCAATTTATTACAGTCCTTTACACCCTTTCCTACGAAAGAAAATTTCCCACATCCTTATGCCTGAAATCAAGTGCCAACTTCTGGTCATGGTCAACCTTACCCTTCCAAGCACCTCTCTTAATTTTTTCACCAGTATCTTTCCATGCTTCATCACCAGTATAGGCCTTGAACACTCCCATGACCCTCTTCACCCTGCTCCTGTCTTCCAATGAATCCCATTCCAGCTCTTTTATCACATCTATTACTGATTGCGTTCTGCGATAATTTCCAGAGACAAATCTGGCAGCCCTCGTCTGCACCCCCTCCAACTCCTGTATTTGATACCCAAAATGTGGGTCCCAAACTACACCACCATATTCCAGCAGTGGTCTGATCAAAGTTTTGTACCCCTATTCTCTTACTTCTCTATTGCATCCCCTCATCACTCTTTCCAACAGATGAAGGATTTTGAACCCTTTCCCTGTTACCTGTCCAATGTTTCCTGCCCAGTTCAGTCTGCTTCAAGTGTTATTCAAAGGTATATACATTTCGAGTCTTCAATAAGTTGCTCCTTCCCCACTTTATAATCATGATCAATCTTTAGCTTTTTATCTGTGTACTTAATAAGCTGGCTCTTCTTTGCATTTATCTTCATCCCCTGATTTCTGACAGTAAACCATTAACACAATCATCAATTAAAGTAACGAATAACAATGGTCCCAATACATTACCCTGCGGGACTCCCATGTTCATTGTTCACTCCTACTTCTTTTGATACTGCATTTCCTACCCTACCTTTTTGCTTTCTTCCTTTTAGGAATTCTTCTACCTAGCAAATCATATTTTTATCAACTCCAATAGTTTCCAACTTATTTAGCACCATTTTATGGCTCATTCTGTCAAAGGCCTTTGAAAGATCTAGTGCTATACTTTCAACTTGGCCTCCGCTGTCCATTTCATCAGAAATATCTTACATATCGCCTACCAACAGAGATTCGCATGAATATCCTTGTCTAAAGCCATGTTGCCGACTTGAAAACCACTTATGTTCCCCACAGACACTTCTAATATGGTTGCATATTAATCACTCCATTAATTTACCTACCATTGATGTCAAGCTGATTGGCCTATAGTTTTCGACCCTGTTTGTCACCCCTCCTTTATGGACCGGAACTACTATCGCACTTTTCCAGTCATCTGGTAAACAACAAGTATCCAGACTCAATTTAAATAATGCTTCAAGGTAAGGTACAATATCCCATCCTACTATCTTTAAGACATCTGGAGTAATATTATCAATACCGGCTCCTTTAGGGTTTTTTTGAGAATCGTTAGTTCCTTCATGATATCTTCATATTTAATTACAAATTTTCTAATCGGCTCACCTCCAACTGTGCGGATAGTCTCGTTTTCTTATATTACCCCTGAATTATTTTCCCTAATGGTCTCACTGAACCAGTTACTTAATAACTCTGCGTTTTTTTAATCCTAAGTTACTTCTTCCCCATCCTTATCTATAATTGTCTCAATACCCTCTCTTCCCCTCAGTTTCCTGATACAGCTACAGAAATTTCTAGATGCATCAGTCAAAGATCTCCCTGCACCAATACTATTCTTCATAAATTCATCCTTCATGTTCCTGCGACAGGCGCAAAATTTTCCAGACATGATTTTTCCAAAATACTTCAAGTACCTTCCAAACAAACTTTAAAGTAGCAAGAACAATACTATATCAGAGATTAAAATATGGTATTACCGTTGGTAGATTATTATTGAGTGGAGAAGCTTTTTAAACTACCAGATTCTACTTTAGGACAATTTAACCAGACTATCCACATAACACCTATTTTATTCCTGACAGTTGTAACCACACTAGTATACCACTGACCTGGAATAGTAACACGAACTCTGCTATATATGAGTTGATCGAAAATTAATTAGACAATTTCTCTACTCTACTGCCCAAGTCTCCAGACACACAATTTATTTTAAGACCCGATAGTAATCTCCTCTAGGAACCGCAGTACTGAGCCGTTAAAAGAATCTCTATACACTTGTTCTGCTACAGAACTCTATATCCACTAAATACCAAAGTGCACTCTACTGTACTGTTAAACTATAAATACCTGTTTTTGTTAAGCAAGTGAGTTATCACAATGTACACTTCCCTCAGTTTTCAGAAAATCTGTTAATTCCGTTAGTCACACCTGTTTGTCAACGTTCCCAAACGCCTTTTATACATAATTTAAACCAATACTTTTACTACACAATATTATTTCACGATTTACATGCGTCTCTCAACCACCACTGCAGCGATTTCCGCACTATTTTTTTCCCCGATTGCAAATTTAACCTACACCTAACCCCACTTTCTGCTTAGTAACGAACAGAACTCTCTTGGATTTATTTCATTTGATACTAATATTTTGCGATAATAGTACTCTTAACTAGAGCAACCTATGCCATCAAAACTACAATTTTAAAGTGTAAATTTAACAGTAATTTAATATAGCGTGCCCGAGCAAACTCTCGATATTTCAAGTAGGATAATTTGCACAGAATACGTTTTTCACCAGTTACCAGACAAACAAAGGCGTTTCAAACACTAAACCCGTTACTAATGTATAAGGAAATAGCCAGCCGTTCATAAAACTCTCTCGCAATAACTTTAATCAGTATATTTGATAAGTCGCTGTCGGGATTTAAACTACGCTGGTGGTATCTCCGAATTCTGTATGTTGCTTTGTCTTCTAAAATAATATAAAAAACTTTTGAGTATCGTCAAATTGCGTAATACGTGGTATGATAAAAAAAATATGCTTTTAATACTTAATAATTTTCTTTCTTTTATGGCTTTAAGCCTAGCCGATATCAGAGGTGGGAAAGAACTGGGAAGGAACTCGGCCATGGAATTTTGAAGAAACCATCTCGAAATACGCCTGGAGCGATTTCATGAAACCTTGGAAAACCGAGATAGGAAGGCCGGACGGGGATTCGAGCCCCGTCCTGAACGCAAAGTCAGATAGTTACTGCTCACCCCACCAGCTCGGTAGCAAAAATTTGCTATAATAATAATTAGGGGAGAACGGGCGAATGGGAGCCTACTAAGGAAAAAATGAAATAACAGTGCCTTAGAAACGATTTTTTGGTACACTTTTTAAGCTTGGATACTGTTATGTCTAATCCATGGACATCGACGAAAATATGCAATTCACTGAAGAGTAAAAAAAAAAACCAGATTGACTCAAATGGCTCTCATTACGCGGTTGATTGGGTGATGGGAGCTCCCTGTAAGGTAATGAGAGCCATAGCCAAACTAGTCCATAATACTGACAGAACTTTAGTTTCCTTGACAAAATTGATAATTAATACAATTATTTCCATTCTTATGGATCTACAAATTAATTATTTACTTTTTGTACGTTAGAAATGCATTGTTTCATATCACAAAATTTGCAAATCAAGGATGGGTCATCATCAATCTTCACAGTCACCTGCCATATCCCGTATATCCCTTCCAAACCATTACCTTTCCTGATAGGTGCAATGCACCCTCCGCCAAACACTTTTAGTGATTCGCGGAGTAATAGTAATAGTAATAGTAGTCCTGATGTGCTACATTTTTACACATTTCACAAGACACAAGGGTGTCATTTGATTCTATTTCTGTACAGCAAAGAAAAAAACTATTTTTATACAGGAACCATCATTTCTATCACTAACTGAAGTCGATGAAGATTGTGACAAATGGCTCATAGCATTCACAGCTGCTTTCCTTTTTTGTGGTTATTTTCTTCGGCACATTGTTATTGCCTTCTGTCTTCTCTTCTTTCGTTTTTCCTTATCTTCAAAGTTTTCTTAAAGGTGAAGCAGTAAAAATCTCCGAATGCTGTTTTTTATTAGCATTTTTGTGGAGTTGGTGCCCTAATTTTGGCGTAGGGGAACTTATGGGGTAATAAGAGCTAAACTCCGATTTTCACTTGCTCATGGCTCTCATTACCCCACCTGTTAACGCTTTTGTTAAAAATAATAATAATAATAAATAAATAAATAAATCCTCCAGTTTTTCATAGTGCCCGTTACACTACATTAATCACGCTACCATTGCAATACATTAAGATAACTTTATAAGCAATATAGCTACTTCACCTGCTTACAATAATAGCAGCGCAGTGTGTCGTGTGGCAAATTAGTACGACTGAGCCACCGCTTGTAACAAGAGTGATTCCCTCTAGGGAGCCTTCAACGAAACTCGCAGGTTTCTAGCACGCGATATTCAAATTATTCAGCATAGGCTCATATCACCCGTAGGCTCCCACTCTCCCGTTCTCCCCTACATTGCTATCAGTTATTGCTTCGAACACATTTATCACATAGTTGCCCGTTTCCGAGTTCTGGAAGTCGTCTTTCATAATGTCTCAGTTTAGCTGTCGTGACTGCGTTGATATCCTCAGCAGGTTCAAATAGGGTGAATGAAGGTGCACACCCTATCGTTTGTGTTTGGCGGAAACTGCCCTGCCAGAAGCGGTGTGTGACAAGATGCATTGATGAATGAAATCTGTATTAATCAAAATGAATCGAACCGAACCACGTAATCTGTTTAGAACTTCCAGAATTTTCGTAAAAGTCAGCCTATTATTTGGTAAAATGTTTTCAACATTCTCCTCCATTTTGTTGTTGAAGGGTTTCCGGATCATTCCTCACATTCCTAACATTCATTAAGAAATTGATCGAATCACTTGTATCTGTTCTTCATTGTCAATGTCTTTTAGCTCGTTTTTACAGTTTGGAAAAAAAACTTGAGATTATTGGACGAATCGGTGTCATAATACTGCAATAGTCAAACGCAAAACATCGCAACAGATACTTTCCGAAGTAGTTTTAGCGGCGTCACGTTGGTACATGGTGTATTAAAATCTAACTGCTGTTTTAAAATAATGGTCCAGGGTATATTACAGCCTAATTACTGCTTAAAAAAATGCCTCGCACTTGTCTATCGCCGTTTTTTTTTTTTTTTTTTTTTTTTTGCTATTGTCAGTATTTCGCCTGGTTTGATGCAATCCTCCATCCCTTCCTATCCTGTGCTAACCTCTTCATTTCTACATACCCCTTACAAATCACGTCCTCAATTATCTGCTTCATATATTCTAATCTCTGTCTTCCTCTACAGTTCTTACCTTCGACTGTTCACTCCACTAACAAATTAACCAATCCTGCATGTCTCAAAATATGACCTACCAACCTGTCTCTTCTTTCTGTAAGCTTCTTCCACAAACTTATCTTCTCACCCATCATTTCAAAAACTCGTTCATTTCTTACATCTTACTATCGCCGTATTATGACGTTATTAGGCAGCGGGGGGGGGGGGGGGGTAAGGGTTTGGGAGAGACTATACTAGTCTTTTCCAACCAAATGTCAACCTCTCCTTCACGTGGTGCACCCTGTTTGCACGGACGAGGCTCTGGTGACTGAAAGATTCCCGGTATAAGGAGTCACCCACTGCTTGCCAACGGCCTCCGAAAGGAGGGCGGAAGAGCAGGGGAGCGGTTCAGGGCACCCTCTTGCCCTTGTGGTTGGAAACGGCCCCTAAAGGCGGATGAATCAGAAATGATCAACGGCATGGGGATGCAGAAGGCAACGGAAAACCACTGCATTAAAGACCCAAAGGGTATGCCGAGGAAATGTAATCCTCTCAAATTACATATATCATGATGGCTTCTTCCTGGGTAAAATATTCCGGAGGTAAAATAGTCCCCCAATCGGATCTCCGGGTGGGGACTGCTCAGGGAGGAGTCATCAGAATGGATAGAAACATTCTACGAGTCGGAGCGTGGAATGTTAGAAGTCTGAATAGGGCAGGTAGGTTAGAAAACTTAAAAAGGGAGATGGAACAACTTAAGTTAGATGTTGTTGGGATTAGTGAGATTAAATGGAAGGACGCACAGGATTTCTGGTCTGGGGAACACAGGATAATTAGCACACAAGCTGTCAATGGAGTCACTGGTGTAGGATTTGTAATGAACAAGAAAGTAGGGAAACGGGTGAGTTATTATGAACAATTTAGTGACAGGATTATTTTGATGAGGTTAGAAACTAAGCCCGTCCCAACCACATTAGTACAAGTATATATGCCAACGTCACAGGAAGATGACGAAGAAATAGAAAAAATATACGCTGAAATAGAAGAATTAATCCAATATGTGAAAGGGGAGGAAAATCTAATAATCATGGGTGATTGGAATGCAATAGTGGGAGAAGGAAAAGAGGGGAATACTGTAGGAAGTTTTGGTCTAGGAGAAAGAAATGAGCGAGGAAGCTAGGTTGCTAGAATTTTGTGAAAGATATAAGCTAGTAGTGGCGAACACACTGTTTAAGAACCATGCAAGAAGAATATACACCTGGAAACGTCCTGGGGATACAGGCAGATATCAGCTAGATTATATCATGGTCAAACAGAGATTCAGGAATCAAGTTCTAGACTAGTAAAGCGTACCCAGGAGCAGACATAGACTCGGACCACTAATTTGATAGTAATGAAGTGCAGGCTGAAATTCAAGCGAATAAGGAAGCAGTATAAGCAGAACAGACTGGAAGTGAATAAACTGAAACAATCTAGCACAAGAGAAAAATTTGCAGAAATGGTAGACTTAGGTCTAAGAATTAACTGTGAAAGGAGCTCAACCGAGGACGAATGGAATGCATTAAAGACCGAAATAATGAAAGCTGGCAAAGAAACCTTAGGCTTTAGGGAACAAGCTGCCCGAAAACCTTGGATCACAGAAGAAATTTTGCAGCTGATGGATCAGAGAAGAAGGTACAAACATGCTAAGGATGAAGCAGGAAGAGAGCAGTACAGGCAATTTAGAAATCAAATAAATAGGAAATGCAAAATAGCAAAAGAAAAATGGCTACAAGAAAAGTAGTGAAGAAGTAGAAAAGGAAATGGTCGTAGGCAAAAGTAGATGTTGCATATAGAAAGATCAAACAGAATTTTGGAGAAATGAAGAAAAGAGGTATGAACATTAAAACTGCCGAAGGGAAACCTCTTTTAAGCTCAGAAGATAGAGCTAACCGATGGAAGGAATACATTGAGAAACTGTATGATGGGGACGACTTGAACAATAGTGTATTGGAAAAGGAAGGCGATATCGACATTGATGACTTAGGAGATCCTGTTTTGAGGACAGAATTTAATAAAGCTCTGAATGACTTGAAAGCAAATAAGGCAGTTGGAATTGATGAGATGCCTGCAGAACTTCTTAAATCTCTAGGAGAGGAAGGAATCGAAAGATTATTCAAGCTGATATCAAAAAGTTATGAAACAGGAGAAATTCCAACTGATTTTAATAAAAATATCATCTTCACACTTCCAAAGAAAGCACAAGCCGACAAATGTGAGAATTATCGCACCATTAGTCTAACATCACATGCTTCAAAATTACTGACCAGAATAATATACAGAAGGATGGAAAGGGTAGTAGAAGAGATAGTAGGTGAAGATCAGTTTGGGTTTAGGAAAAATCGCGGTACAAGGGAAGCTAATTCTGTCTTTAAGATTAATACCTTGAAGGGCGGATCAAGAAAAACAAAGATACTTTTATGGCATTTGTTGATTTAGAAAAAGCTTTTGATAATGTTAGGTGGGACAAGATGTTCAAAATTTTAAAGAAGTCAGGCCTCAAGTATCGAGATAGAAGAATACTCTATAAACTATCTAAGAATCAAGTGGCTGTAATAAAAGTAGATAATCACGAGAGACATGCATCAGTTAAAAAGGGTGTGAGACAAGGTTGTAGTCTATCCCCGTTAATATTCAACTTGTATGTAGAAGAAGCAATGAAGAAAAGTCAAAGAAAAATTTCCATGTGGCATAAGTTTTCAGGGAGAAAAAATCAGTATGCTACGATTTGCTGACGACATTGTGTTATTAGCAGAGAGGGCTGAGGATATTGAGAAGTTATTGAATGGCATGAACAAAATACTGAAGGAAGATTTTGGACTGAATATAAATGCAAAGTAAAACAAAAGTGATGAAATGTAGCAGAAATGATACCAATACTAGCAGATTAAATATAAAAATAGGATCTGATGTAATAGGAGAAGTGAGTGAGTTCTGTTACTTGGGAAGCAAAATTACAACCGATGGCCGAAACAGGAATGATGTTAAAAGCAGAATAGCACTAGCAAAAAGAGCCTTCATGAAAAAGATAAACCTTTTAGTTTCAAATATTGATCTAGGAATTAGAAAGAACTTCTTAAAACTCTATGTGTTGAGCACAGCCACTTTACGGTAGCGAAACATGGACTTTAGGAATACCGGAAAGAAAGAAACTTGAAGCATTTGAAATGTGGTGCTACAGAAGAATGCTGAAAATTAGGTGGACAGACAAAGTAACAAATGAACGAGTTTTGGAAATGATGGGTGAGAAAGAAGTTTATGGAAGAAGCTTACAGGAAGAAGAGACAGGCTGGTAGGTCATATTTTGAGACATGCTGGATTGGTTAATTTGTTAATGGAGGGAACAGTTGAAGGTAAGAACTGTAGAGGAAGACAGAGATTAGAATATATGAAGCAGATAATTGAGGACGTGGTAACGGGTATGTAGAAATGAAGAGGTTAGCACAGGATAGGAAGGGATGGAGGATTGCATCAAACCAGTCTAAAGACTGACGACAGCAAAAAAAAAAAAAAAAAGAAAGGCAGCGGGGAGCAATCTTGTTGCATCGGAATCGCGATCTCTTGTCGACCAAAAAGTTTGTACTAATGCGTCGTTTGCTATTCATGATTTCAGACAACATTATAGTAACAGAGGTTCACAACTGATTTACTGCACCGCATATGATGAAATCTGTCGCGCATATCTGCACGTATCGACTTTAGCATTAAAACTGTTCTGTCACTGTTTTACGCTCTCAGCAAGATTCGTAGCATTGTTTGAACAGGCTTTGTATTTAAGAGACTGAAAGTAAAACAGATCTGAATGGAATACTATGAGATTAACAGCGCCTCACTTAATGACTACATGCTACTCACCCCATGTTTGAGCACTCCCACGCCCCAATCAGTACTGTCCACAACTCCATCTGTCGCAGTGACAGGGAAAATGAAACTAATGTGTTGTTGCTCCCTGCCGATAACGGAATTCCAGCGTCATCGCCAAAGCACTAACGATGGGTCAACACCTCCAATACAGACTAGATTGGGTGGAACGGGGAAGGAATTGCTTGTTAAAGACCTGAAGTGTAAATATCTTGGCATAATATTTTAAACTGGTAGTATAAGGTCTCGGAACTATTTATTTATTGGAGATAGTGATTATGAGATGCACCAGAGAGGTGAAGGAGCTGGGTTATAAATCTTTGGCCAGACCATTGATTGAATATTATGGTATAGTAAGGCACTCACATTTTGGATATCAAATACAGGAGTCAGAAGGGATGAAAAGCATGGCAGATAGAATTGTTTGTGGAAATTGCGCAGAACCAATCAGCAACCGACATGATGAACGAGCTGGTCCGTTGGATTAGAAGTCACTGGAAGACAGGAGGAGGGTGAACAAAGTACTGAGGGTTCAAATCATATGTTGGTGAAGAGGCTTGGAAAGATAGTTATAGATGTGTTAGGAGTTGTACATCGAAGGGAAAGATGACGTCGACCCCAAGCTAGCATACGATTTCGATGAGGAAGTAGGAAAATTTTCTTCTGCAGTTCAGGGATAGTGCTAAACAATTAACCAGAAACATCGAAAGAATTTAAAATTAAAATTCGTGAAGGGGAAAAGTAGATGGGTGGAAAAATTTCATTCAAAGAATTGAAGGTTGAAAATCAGGAAAAGACTCGGCAAATGTTTTGTATGGAGTGTGGATTTTTATGGGGAGGAGACGTGGACACAGACGAGAGGATGAAAAACGGTTAGAAGCGTTTGAGATGTGGACGTGGAGGAGGATGGAGAGGATAACCTGGGTGGATAAAATAAGTAATGTTGAAGTGCTGGACAGGGTCAGTGAAAGGAGAAAATTCTCCAAGTAATAAAAGAGAGAAAGAAGAACTGCTTGGGACACTTGTTGAGAGGGGAGTGCCTGATAAAAGATGCATTGGAAGGTCTAGTTTGTGGGAGGAGAATAAGAGGAGAAAGAGTTACAAAATTATGGACAACATCAAGGAAGACGGCAACTACATGGACCTTAAGAGAAAGGCAGAAGATAGAATAGCATGGAGAGCAGCCACGTGAAAACCTGCCCGAGGGCAGAAAACTGATGATGATGATGAAAGTTGAAAATAAAAACCGGGAAATGGGAAAATAGCCACCGGAGTATATGTTGTATCTCAATTAAATTGCAAAAAAAAAAAAAAAAAAAAAAAAAAAAAAAAAAAAAAAAAAAATATTAAAAAAAATAAATAAAAAATAAAAAAATAAATAAATAACCTTTGGCTACAACTTCACTTTTTTTGTTTCGAGATGTGGTAAATGGCATCACGACTGAAGTTGTATGGTAGGTTTCCTTGTACAGTAGAACTCCAGTTATCCGAACTCCGATTATCCGAATCGCTTTTTTAATTAAAACGAAAACGTACTGCGATTCAAAAAATAATGATTGTGCTTACATATCACATGAAACTTCTCACTGTCAAGCGGATGACCGACTTTGCTGCTAGAAAACAGATGAATACAGTCAACCAACTTACTTTGACAGAGATGTTCAGCAAGCAATGACTTTTATTTATATTATGGTACGTACATACTGTACTAACTAACGTACAGCACTTTTAACTACGCTTAACGAGTAAAAGTGTTGCCTTTTCATTCAATAAATTAAAAGGTCTTTTCATTTAAATATAGTTTTTTCTCCCATTTTCAACATACATTAAATAATTAAAATAGACCCTTTTTCGAAAAAAAATCCATTTATCCGAATGGGGTCAGGTCCGAATTGATTCGGATAATTGGAGTTCTACTGTATAACGATAATGACGCCTTGTGCCACAGGGTCAAGGATAAGTATAAGCTTAAAAAAAATTCCTCCAACAGTTGCATTTGTCGGCTACTGCGGCGATGTTCTCTATTGGTTAGCTTTTAAAATGTTTCATAGAAAGACTGCATAGATGTTTAACAGAATAGTGTATGCTTTGCGATAGGTGAGGGGAGGTGAAAAACTTATTCAACATCGCTGATACGCGAGTAATATAAATTTATATGGAAGGTATGTACAAAAATGGCAATCAACTAGATTTTTCTGGGGTCAAAGGCCTCTGCTGCAGGAGTCAGTCGTTTGTACGCTGTCCTGTAGTATTGCATCATAGTTTCGGCCGAAATGCGCAGCGATGTGTTCCACACGCTCTAGTGTGATGGTAGTTTAAAAGCGGTGGTCGGATGCCAATGAAAATTCATACAAATACAAACCTTCGGCGGGTATGTAAATTAAAAGAGTTACAATTCTCTGTAACAGGTACCAGAGTACAATAATGTTGTTCGTGTTTAGTGTTGTTACCAGGTCTGGCTGGGTATACAAGGGGTGTGAATAGCATCATATGTTTACCGATCACTGTGGTGGACTCGGAGATGATGTGTCACGCGTGAGATAGCCTGATCAACACCTAAGTTTGGCCGCCTGGTCGAATCTACATCTACATCTATACTCTGCAATTCACAAAATTGTGGGTGGCAGAGGGTGCTCAGCACCAAAGCTAATCTCTTTGCTGTGCATTCCAATCCCTAATGGTACGAGGGAAAAAAGAATTCATATAAGAATCAGTCCGGCACCTTATTTCTCTAATTTTATCTTTCCTGTCCTTCCGACTCAAATAGGTTGGTGGAAGAAGTATTTCACTACACTCATGAGTGAAAGTTGGAGTACGCATGTTTTCCAATAAGTTTAAACGAAACGTGTGTCGTCTATCTACCAGAGACTCCCAACCTAATCTACTAATCAGTTCTGTGACGCTTTCATAAGGACTGTAGCAAGCGGTCACGAATCGAGCGGCTCTTCTCTGTACTTTCTCTATACTTTCGATCAATCCCTTACGAAACGGGTCCCAAATGGCACAACAATAATCCAAATGTGGACGCACAAGAGATTTGTACGCTATCTCCTTTGTTTGTTCATTACAATTTTTCAAGATTCTACCAATGAATCGCAGCCTAGAATTGCTCTACCTACTAAAGAATTAATGTGTATGTCCCATTTCATGTTCCTTTGTACTGTTACTCCCAAATATTTAATAGAATCGACCATATCAATAACTGTATTGTTTAACTCGTATTTCTGAACAATCGGATTCTTTTTGTTAGTTATGCTCATTGTCTTGCACTTTTTACAGTTTAGAGTAAGAAGAGGCATGGGTAAAACACTACAGAACATTATGGTACAATAGTAATTATAAAGAAGAAGAAGAGAAAATAGGAATTGACCATGTGGATACTAAAGAAATTGATCCTATAGACATAGAGGAGGTTGATGCAGCACTAAAATCATTTAAAAATAGAAAAGCTCCTGGACTAGATACAATTAACTTAGAATTGATTAAGTATGGGGGAATGATTCTGAAATTTAGATATTTACACTTAATTAATATGTGTTGGAAAAAGAGAACCATCCCAGAAGAATGGAGGAAGGCCAAAGTTATTTCACTTTTTAAGAAGGGAGATAAGAATTCATGTGATAACTATCGAGGAATTAGTTTATTAAATACAGGATACAAAATATATGCAAAAATAATAAATAACAGGCTAAAAGTAATAGCAGATGCTCTCCTATCAGAAGAACAATGTGGGTTTAGGAAAGGAAGGTCCTGCATAGATAATATATTCTGCCTTAGACAACTACTGGAAAAGAGAAGAGAATTTAATTTAAAGACTTTCATTGCTTTTATAGACTATGAAAAAGCGTTCGATAAAGTAAATAGACAAAAACTATGGGAAATAATGCAAAGAAATGGATATCCACAGCATTTAATACAAGTTATTCAAGGTATGTATAGAAGGACACAAATCGTCTTAGACCTAGGAAATAAACTTACAGAAGAAATAGCAATTAACCAAGGAGTGCGGCAAGGTTGTAGCCTGTCTCCAACACTCTTCAATATATATATAGATGACTTAGTTAGGAAATGGAAAGAAAATGTCCATCCTGGTATAAAAATAAGCAACAACACTTACATAAATACTATGTTGTTTGCAGACGACCAATTTATCCTCCAGGAAAATGAAGATGGACTTCAAAAAGCAATTCATATACTAAACATTATCAGCAAAGATTACAATCTGCAGTTGTCTCGTGCAAAAACGAAAGTTATGGCATGGCAGGGGAAATACCCTATCAGAGTTAAAATAGTGGTAGACAATCAGCCAATAGAACAAGTCTCCAGCTTTACTTATCTCGGATGTGAATTATCTTTTAATGAGGATAACGAGGTGAAGAAGAAACTTCACCGATTTCAGTATATGTGTGGAACAATTCGACGAACACTGAAAGGTAAAGCACGCGAGAAGACTCAACTCAAGTTTTATAAAACAATGGCCGTACCGACTCTGCTATATGGCAGCGAAACATGGGTAAATAAAACACAATACAAAAGCAAAATTCAATCATCTGAAATGAAATTTTTAAGGTCAGTAAAAGGGTATTCCCTAAATGATAGCAGGAGGAACGAGGAAATAAGGGAACAACTGAATATCTCCCCGCTAAATGATAGAATTACCCAAAAAAGGGATAACTGGAAGAACCACGTCCTACGGATGAGAAAGGACAGATTTCCTAAGCTTGCCCTGGAGTACCATCCCACAGGCAGAAGGGACATTGGAAGACCTAGGAAGAGATGGTCGGAAGAATGAGGTCGGAACAGGCTTTTGGCCTATCCATGAAGAGGAAACTAAACTAAACTAAAGTAAGTTGCCACTCAGCGCACCAAGCCAAAATAACATCCAGATCGCGCTGAATTTCTAAGCAATCGGCCAAAGTTCTTACTTCCCTATAAATAACCGCATCATCAGCAAACAATCTAAAAAGGCTTTTCATTTTGTCTCCGAGATCGTTTATAAAAATTAAGAAAAGAAGTGGTCCTATTACACTTCCTTGAGGTACACCCGATGTAACATCTAGATTAGAAGAACTTTCTCCTTCAACGACAACATACTGCGACCGACCAGTTAGAAAATCCTTTATCCATTCACAAAGCTGATCCGATATACCGTACGCTCGAAGCTTCGCTAAAAGGCGGTTGTGTGGCACAGAGTCAAAGGCTTTCTGGAAATCTAAAAAAATTGCATCTACTTGTGAACCTGTATCGATAACTTTCATTACGTCGTGTGTAAATAGGGCCAGCTGTGTTTCAATCCATGTTGATTTGTTGTAAGCAAATTATTATAATCTAGAAAATTCATAATGTTCGAGCATATAATATGCTCCATAACTCTACTACAAACAGATGTTATAGATATGGGACGATAGTTCCCAGGATCACTTCGATCACCTTTTTTGAAAATCGGAGTTACTTGCGCGATTTTCCAGTCTGAAGGTACTTTTCGCTCTTCTAATGATTTACTGAATATATCAGACAGAAATGGCCCGATTTCTGCAGCATACTCTGAAAATACTCTTACTGGAATTCCATCCGGGCCCGGTGCTTTCCCCCACTTCAGGAGCTCTAATTGCTTAACGATACCTGCAGTATCTATTCGTAATGATTCCATCACCGACTCGCCACGGCGTGGGAAAACGGGAATACTATCCTTATGTTCATTTGTAAATGAATTTTTGAATACATTATTTAGTACGTTAGCTTTATCGCGGCTTTCATTAACCTCGGAACCTTCACGAATTAGTGCTGGAATATTGCTGTTGGTACAATTAACTTTTCGTACATACGACCAAAATTTCTTTGGGTATTCTGTGAGACTATTAGAGAGAGAGTTGGAGTGAAAATCGTTAAAGGCCTCGCGCATTACATTCTTAATACGTCCTCTTAAATCAGCTAAGGTTTCTAAATCGCTGCGACACCCCTTCCTTCTTGAGCGTGCGTGTATTTTCCTTTGTTTATTGAGTAATCTTTTGACTTCGCATGTGTACCACGGTGGATCATCCTCTCCCTTTATTGTGCAGAATCGTGCAGTAACCAGATTTGGGGGCATTCAGATGTGACTGTGGCTTGATGTTGTACTGTATGGGAACCTAAGGGGAGGCATACTCGTCAAGGTTTCGGTACACCACGTCTGACCACCATAATGGCCGTATTGTGCACCTGCCATCCGAGAACAAGTAATGGACTCCCTTTACCATTCTGTGTCATCCTGCAACATTGGTAGGAGACTAGCAGCAACCGGACTAAGGAATTACCGTCCTATGCGTAGGCTGCC
>CM061919.1:199370984-199558923 GCA_031002005.1 Vandiemenella viatica
TCCGGTCATTCTGATCTGGGTTTTCCATGGTGTTCCCGGATCACTCCAGACAAATGCTGGGATGGTTCCTCAGAATAGCCCATGGGCACTCCTGCCATATCCCATATATCCCTTACAAACGATTACACATTGTGATAGGTGAAATGCGCCTATTGCCACCTACTTTCAGTGAATCACGGAGTAATAATAATAGTGAAGGATCGCGGTTCTGCATTACCTTGGATGACCATTGTTGGCGGCAAAGGTGGTGACCTGGGAAGAGGTTCCTTTCTTCCAATGTTTTGGAGAGATACGGTGGTAATGCTCCTGGTGTCATGGTGTGGGGAGTCATTGAGTAAGATTTCATGTCACATCTGGTAGTGATTGAGGGAACTATGAATTCACAACGATACGTCACGGACATTCATGTGTTGACTCTCATGCGATAATATCGTGGTTCGATTTTTCAACAGGACAACTATTGTCCACACACGGCACGTGTCTCTATGGACTGTCTGTGTAATGTTGAGGTACATTGTGGCCAGCAAGATCTCCAAATATGTCCCTGATGTGTGAGACAAGCTCGGACGTCAAATCTGTCTCAGTGGCAGCATCCAGAACATCATGGACCAGTTACAACAGTTGCGAGTCAGCTTGCCTCAGAAGAGGCATGCATTCAGGTAAGAGGGGATGCAACGTCATACTGATAAATCGGCTCATACTGCCAAGTTCTTTTCAAATTGTTCTCGATTTTGTAATGACTAAAATAACACCACATACCTTCATGATTAAAAACAGTATCTCTGACGAAGGCTGGAGGATACCAGCCGAAAGCTCAGTTAATGAAATAAACAACGCGGCATAACCCGAAAGTCAATTAATCATGAACAAAGATGGCCGTGGAAGTCTGAGGAATCACCACATACCTTATCAACCCGTGATGTTTCATTTCGTTTCCTGCTCCCCTTCGGCTGCTTCACTTTATTATCAGGAAGCATAATCTTATATATATATAAAAATAGACGTGTTTTTTTCCTATATTTCACTTTTCAGCCACCACTACCAAGCACAGATCACTGATGTTTGTGGGTGGAAGTAGCATGGAGTTTCCTGTCGTGCACAACGTTGGCCGAATGCCGATAGCTATGGGGATGTGGGAGATATAATGATTAAAGTTGGTCAGTGCAGGGCGTTTTCATATTTCGACCAAAAATTCGTATCTCCGTATACTTCTCTTTCCTGCCACAACTACATAACATAGACTTTTGGTGTTTGTGTCTGGTAGTAGAATCATCTTTCCTGTCGTGCAATATGGTTGTTAGATGTTGGTAGCTATGGGGATGTGGGAGATATGGGGGTTGAAAGTGGTCGACCTGTGGCAGTTTCATACTTCTGCCAAAGACATAAGTGTCATGGTGTATCACTTTTCAGCGAAAACTACAGATCACAGATAACTGGCGCTTGTGTGTAGTAGTAGCACAGAGTCGCCTTTCGATCACAACAGCGGCCGAATTTCAGAAACTGTTGTACTGTGGTAGATATGGTGGTTGTTAGTGGCCGTCCAAGTATATTTTCGTATTTCGACTGTCTCCACATATGTCACTTTTCTGCCACAACTACGTAGCATAGAGCATTGGTGTTTGTGTTTGGTAGTAGAATCGTATCTCATGTAGTGCACTATAGTTGTTAGATGTCGGTAACTATGGGGGTGTGGGAGAAATGGGGGTTGAAAGTGGTCGACCTATGGCAGTTTCATACTTCTGCCAAAGACAAAAGTGTCATGGTGTATCACTTTTCAGCGAAAACTATAGATCACAGATAACTGGCGTTTGTGTGTAGTAGTAGCACAGAGTCACCTTTCGATCACAACAGTGGCCGAATTTCAGAAACTGTGGTACTGTGGTAGATATGGTGGTTGTAAGTGGCCGACCAAGGATATTTTCGTATTTCGACTGTCTCCGCAAATGTCACTTTCCTGCCACAACTACATAGCATAGAGCATTGGTGTTTGTGTTTGGTAGTAGAATCGTATCTCATGTAGTGCACTGTGGTTGTTAGATGTCGGTAGCTATGGGGGTGTGGGAGAAATGGGGGTTGAAAGTGGTCGACCTGTGGCAATTTCATACTTCTGCCAAAGACAAAAGTGTCATGGTGTATCACTTTTCAGCGAAAACTACAGATCACAAATAACTGGCGTTTGTGGGTGGTAGTAGCACAGAGTCACCTATCGATCACAAAAACCGGCCGAATTTCAGAAACTGTTGAACTGTGGTAGATATGGTGGTTGTAAGTGGCCGACCAAGGATATTTTCGTATTTCGACTGTCTCCGCATATGTCACTTTTCTGCCACAACTACATAGCATAGAGCATTGGTGTTTGTGTTTGGTAGTAGAATCGTATCTCATGTAGTGCACTATGGTTGTTAATGTCGGTATCTATGGGGGTGTGGGAGAAATGGGGGTTGAAAGTGGTCGACCTGTGGCAATTTCATACTTCTGCCAAAGACAAAAGTGTCATGGTGTATCACTTTTCAGCGAAAACTACAGATCACAGATCACTGGCGTTTGTGTGTAGTAGTAGCACGGAGTCACCTTTCGATCACAACAGCGGCCGAATTTCAGAAACTGTTGTACTGTGGTAGATATGGTGGTTGAAAGTGGCCGACCAAGGATATTTTCGTATTTCGACGAAAGGCATGTGTCTCCGCAGATTTCACTTTTCTACCACGACTACATAGCATAGAGCATTGGTGTTTATGTGTGGTAGTAGAATCGTGTCTGTTGTCGTGCACTATGGTCGTTAGATGTCTGTAGCTATGGGGGTGTGGAAGATATGGGGGATGGAAATGGTCGACCTGCGGCAATTTCATATTTCTGCCAAAGACGCATGTGTCACGGTGTATCACTTTTAAGTGAAAACTATCAATCGCAGATCACTGGCGTTTGTGTGTAGTAGTAACACAGAGTCTCCCATCGATCACAACGTTGGCCGAAATTCGGTAACTGTGGGAGTGTGTGAGATATGGTGTTTGAAATTGGTCGATCATGAATATTTTCGTGTTTCATCCAAAGACTTGTGTGTATTCGTAAATTTTACCTTGCTGCCGGAACTACATAGCGCAGAAGACTGGTACTTGTGTGTGGTAATAGTATCGAGTCTCCCATCGTGGACTAGGGTGGTTAGATGTCTATAGCTGTCAATATGAATTCTTTACAATCACGAACGAAGTCGTGGGTACCAGCTAGTTTAATTATAATTATTAGATGCTAACATTGATTGTTTTTAAATATGTTCGATGTTACAAATGTTACACTCATGTGGGATCAAAGCGAGATAAGGGAGCCAGAAATTGATATAAATTACCAAAGGCCATTATGAGTAATTTGGCAGAAAGCTGAAAGAATTTAAAATGAAAATTCGTAGAGGGCTGAAGGACGCGGATAAAAGAAAGGGGGAAAATGGGTGTGTAGGAAACTGCCACCAGAGCGTGCTCTCCATCGCAATCAAATGGAATTTAAAAAAAAAAAAAAAAACTATTGGAAGTGAGTATTTCCATCTTTTTTCGAACTAATTTTTACGTTTGTTCTATTTGTAAACCTTGAAATTTTGTGATTTTAAGTGGATCATACCTCCGTTATTCTCCTCGGCTGTAGACCCATAAGCGACGCCAAATTTGATAATATCAACCTCCTGCTCTTTGTGGCTTCCTATTTTCAGTATGATGGCACCTGCTGCTAGATTTGAGTGAAATGAAGAATTTATCACAGGTCAACATATTGATCTCTGCCTTAAATTATTGACATACAAAAGGGAGCTGATTAGATTTTCGTATTTCGGTCAGCGCTTTCATTCGTTACATATCATTTATCGCTTTTCTTGACATATTGCAAATTTATATCATTTTGGCACCAAGAAGAATGCATATTTTAAGGCGAGTACATTGCAACTCGGATACTGAGGAGAAATGTGGTCTTTAATTAATAGTGTTATTTGGTAACAACATTTAAACATGAAACAGACAAATAGCGGAACAATATTTACTACTTTCACAACACAAAGTTTAAAAATATCCATTTGATTAAATAAAGACTTTCATTACTTTCATAAAATTTAATATTTAATTGGGAGAAACTTATTCCTCTTTCTCAAAAATAAAAAAGTGTAGTTACATTGAATGAATGTAATCACCCAGACTAATAATGCTTCTTAATAGCAGAAAAAGATCAAAATGAATCAAATACTTAAAACAGAAAATATGCCTTTAGTTTGAAATATGTATGGCCCTACGAAATTTTCGTGCTCTCTCGAAGAGACAAGCTCGGAATAACGATAGAAATGAGTTTACTATCTTTGGTGATACATAACAGAGGATACTCTGTTTACATTCAGATTTGGTGAAATTGAACTTAAATCTTCAGTGAACATTTTCAAGGAGGATAAAGTATCTCGACAATAGAAGAGGATCGTAACTACCGTTGCGAGAAAAATGAGTCTACCGGTAAATATTTCACATGGGTCCTACATTTAATATCTTAGAGCTTGTAAATATTTGGCTTCAAAACAATCGTTGGTAGATGTTTCTGACTTCAAATGTTTTCTGCGTGTGTCTTGTAGTTAACGGTATCAGATTTCATTTGCCACCACAGACGTGATACTTTGAAAGCAAAAATGTCAAAGTATCCCCTGCACGCCACGGGGATGGGAAGCAATTGGCACTTGAATAAAACAATATTCGTTGTTTCGCTAGCTATTTGGCTACCACTTGAGGTAGTAGTTCTGATTACTACCTAACCCCATTTTTTTAATTTTAATCAGCATTAGCAGAGGTTGCAATCCATTGTAAAGCTTATGAGAAGATGATTTAGGACTTATTTCTAAATTAGTTTGCTTTCATTTTTCTGACGTCGTACTTCATGCAGATGAATATAGATGCTTCACGATCTACGCCACCTGGACGAGAACTATAAACGATATTTCGTGGTACTGTATGAAGTTTTCGTTTTATTAGACTTCAAAAAAGCTATCGACACTGTGCCTCACACTAGGTTACTTAGGAAACTTCGCGGTTACGGTATATCTAGACAAATATGTGATTGGGTTGCAGACTTTTTGAAGGACATAACACAGTGTGTAGTTCTCGACGGTGAGCGTTCATCACTTGCCGAAGTGAGGTCCGGGGTTCCCCAAGGAAGCGTGATAGGGCCTCTGTTGTTTCTCATATACATTAATGATTTGTGCGACATAATAAGGGGAATGAAAAGATTATTTGCCGGTGATGCTATTATTTATCGTGAAATCACAACCCAGGACGACTGCGCTTTGTTACAAGACGATATTATGAAAATAATTGTGTGGTGTAAAGATTGGTAGTTGGAGTTAAACTCTAAAAAGTGCCAAGTCATGCGTGTAAGTAAAAAGGTGACACCATTTAGCTTTGAATATACAATAAATGGCACTGTCCTTAGAACGGTAGATTCCGCTAAATACCTAGGGGTAACAATTCGTAATAATTTGTCATGGAATGAGCATATCGAGAATGTAATTGGGAAAGCAAATCGTATGCTTCGATTTTTAGGTCGTAATTTAAAACAATGCTCTCCGGAAGTTAAATCGATTGCGACTAGTGAGGCCTCACTTGGAATATTGTTGCTCTGTATGGGGTCCCCATCAAAAGGGATTAATGGAGGCATTAGAAATGGTCCAAAGAAGAGCCGCCCGATTCGTGACAGGTATATATAGTTGGAGGGAAAGCGTAAGTGCCATGTTGAAGGAGGTAGGTTGGGAAGACCTGGAGCACCGAAGGCGTTGCTCTCGACATAAGTTAATTGGAAAATTCTCAACTGACGTATTTCGGAATGACAGCAAACAAATATTGCTACCAGTAACATTCATATCTCGGAATGACCGCGAAAATAAGATAAGAGAAATCAGGGCCAGAACCGATTCATTTCTCTACTCATTTTTTCCACGAGCGATTAGGGAATGGAATAGGAAGGATTTACCGGGCGAGTAAACACAAAATCGGACAGGAGTAGCTTCCGATAAAGCACTCCGGCCATCCTGATCTGGGTTTTCCATGGTTTCCCTAGATCGCTCCAGGCGAATGCTGGGATGGTTCCTCACCATAGCCCATGGGCGCCACCTGCCATATCCCGTATTCCCTTCCAAACCATTACCTTTCCTGATAGGTGCAATGCACCCTCCGCCAAACACTTTTAGTGAATCGCGGAGTAATTGTAATAGTAATAGTAGAAGTCCGAGGAAATCAGTATATCTTAAGAAACCTATTAAACATTTTTTTAATGGATGACAAAGTAAGATCCTACTGTATCTCAGAACTATTTGTGGTATTAAGGTACAACCGCATTCCATAGAGGAGAATAGTTCACCCAGTACTCCTTAATCTCAAGCTGTCGTAAGAAAATGTTCACTGAAACTGGGCAATGATGGAGATGTAAATACTACATAGAAATAATGGGAATTCTACGATATCCGTGGCGCCGCAATTTGATGATAGATTCATACGTAACTCGGCGAGAGAAATCGAAAGTAAATAATATATTATTTTGATATCTCACTTAGTTCTCGAGATATCGTATCTCCAAATTAAGGCAGTCAGATTGATGTGTGACTACACCATGGGGGAAAGGGGGGGGGGGGAATATTAAAATTTTCGCCAAATCCACAAGGAACTACGCGCTGGACTTTTTTTTTTCTTCCTACCGGTGGTGATTAGGATGAAATATGGCCTGGACCAAAAGAAAAACGTCACTAAAAGCACAAGGAACTACCTATAAACGATTTTTGACATTCGATATCTCGAGAACTAAGTGAGATATCAAAAAAAATTATTCCTTATTTTCGATTTGTTTCGTGGAGTTACATAAGAATTCATCATCAAATTACGGCGCCACGGTTATGATACAGCTGCCGAATTAATATTTAATTAAATCGCACATTTCTTGAAAGACACATGTGGAGTGGTCTTACAATTTCATTGTGGTTGGTTCACTTTCATACTTGCTACAATTTCTGATAAAATCTAGAATAATTTGAGATTTTCAGGAATACTATTCTGTATATATTAAACAAACAAACTGAATAATTTTTTAGATTAGAAACGGAAAATACATTGTCTCCTATTTTGTAAAATAGTGCCTAGAATTCACGACGACCCCCTACGTATTTTCTTACAACTTTTTTTTAATTGTAAGCACATGTGCATACGTAAGTTCAATTAGCTTTAAATGTATCTGTAAACCTGTCGAAGTAATGGCGAACAGTAAAAAAATTAAAAATCTGAAGGGTATAAGGTAATCAAATGATTTAAAGTTCCTTATAGGCTACATCAAGCAAAATCTTGAACAAATGAGTATTGATAATCAGGAAAGGAAATGTCATCAGGGTTAGTAGATAAACGCAGAGTAAATATCTTCCTCAATAATAATAATAATTCCATGTGATCGTAATGACTTAGTGACAGGGTTTCTATTGGCTGCGCGTTCCGCCCCTGTCGTGAGTGTACTGTCTTGCTGCGCGCGCAGCACTGGATAGTCCACTCTCCTCGTGTCAACAGGTACAAGACAGTCAATTAACTGAGGATAGTGGCAGGGGTAGGGCTAGGCGGTGCAGTGCACCGGGGCCCCTATGCTCAGGGGGCCGCCAAGCATACCTCGGGGGTCCTAAAGCGCACCTCTGGGGCCCTCCAAGCGCAACTGGCAACCTTTTTTTTTTAGCTCAACAGTCGTCTAAGGGGGCCCCTGATAGGAAGCACCTCACTAAGGGTCTTCTCACGGTTCAGGTGGGCCCCCAACCACTGCTCAGGAGGCCCCTAAGCAGCACAACTCAAGGGCCCCATCCTCAGCTCAGGGGGCCCTTACCAGCAACACAAAGCAAGAAAGGTCGCCCATCTGGCCTGAGGGCCCAAAATAATTTTTTTGCACCGGGACCCTTGTTGACATAGCTACGCCACTGGATAGTGAACTCGGTTCACGACAAACTTTTGGCGTGCGAGTTCAACAATTAGGATGGCAACTAACAAGTCGCGTAAGCGGAGTGAAGCAGAGGCATTAAAATCTTTAGAACTGCATGAAAGTGAGGAAATTCTATGGAACCTTAAGAATAAAAATTATAATAACAAGAATTTTAGAGACAGCTATCAAAAAATTGCTTCATAACGGCGTCATTTTTTTATGTATCGGCAAAAATAGCTCTTCAAATTAAGATAAAGGTAGTCTTAAAAATGATGTAACTCTCTACATGTCCACTGGCAACTTTATTCATAAAATGGCTCTGAGGCATTTAAATCGTTTCTTTTTAATATTCACTCTTTTAATCATTTTCTACGTTTTATTTTGTTATTCTTCATATCATTCAACATTACAATCAACAAATTAGCTACGATGTTAATTACTTTCTGTAATATGGACATACTATTTTCAACAAGATTACAATGTAAGACTAGAGAACTGGCCTGACAGTGGACAATCTTCTAATTACTAGCATGCTAGTCAACTCTCTTACCCCGGTCCGACTAACTGTCATTCCACTCAACACGCATCGTGTAAACGCGGCCTCAACCTAACACGGCAATCCTACCGGGTACAGAGGACCTATAGTTTAACGTGGAATCCGAACCACAACGCGTTCTGGCATACTTCGCATTACACAGGAAACTGTGCCAGAGGTGAAGGCCGGGACGAGGCAAATGCCAATTGGTTACACCGCTCGAGAGCCAGTAAAGAAGAGAGCTCGTGAAACACTCGATGAGGCATAGGGTTTACAGCATGCGTAGTTACTTTTTGGTAAAGTCAACAAATAGGACGTTAAAATCGCTTTCGAGAATTACGTGTAGTTATTTTATCTTTTGCTAACTTACAGCTTCCTCCATTGCCTGACAGGTGTTGATGTACACGTCTAGAGGCTAGTTAGGTGGAATACGAACTCAGTTAATTTTTAATTTAATTTTAATTTTTTTTAGTTGCAATGGAGCACAGGCTCCGGTGGCAATTTCCCTACACACCCATCTTCCCCCTATCCTGCACCTACCCACATTTGCCTTCTACAAATTTTATCTTTAAATTCTTTCAAAGTTTTCAGTAAATTATTCATGTATGTGCACTGTGTCATAGATTGGTTGAAATAAATAAAAAATAATCCACAAATGAAGAAGCCTCTATTTGAATAGTTCTAGAAGGCATTTTACTATCTTCGGACACAAGCACACCATCTTCTCTCTCTTTTGTACTAGAGTGAGAGGAATTATCGCTCATATAGAACTTATACTCCTGTTGGTGAATTCACATTCCATGTCATCCACCTTCAGTTGTCACTTCCAAACTTCCTCTGAAAATTAAGAAAAGGTCAAAAAGGACCTCAAAATTAATAAAATAATGCTCAATTAGTCAGCAAAAATTGTTAATCACTCCAATACACAGTTTCATTTTGTATAGAATCACCGATAGGTATTATCCCCTTATATAAAACGCTAAGTCTGGAGTCTGCGTACGTCGTCTATAGCTCCTATAGCTATTGTCAAGAGAACGGTCACATGCCAGCCTTCACTCGCCAATCAACAGCCACCATATTAATTCGTTCCATCATCTTGCTTTTCGGTTATTTACAGCTAGACGCAGAAATTCACGTAAGGAGAAGGGGATTCAAAATTTACACTATTTTATCTGTATTAGTTAGACGCAGAAATTCATGTAAGGAGAAGGGGATTCAATATTTATGCTATTTTATCTGTCTCAGTTATAAGGACTAGGTTAAACCATAACCTAAGAATTTTTTTTTTTTGGCAGACAGTAAGTAACAATGAAGTTTATTAAAAACTCGGAGAAACGTAATTCGAAATGTATTAGTCAAATAAATAACAGTTATTCGTTTTCGAAATTATAGTCTCCGTCATTTAAAGTAAAATGCATTTATTTATGTAAAATCCTAACCAAATAATACTCTGATAATCTAACCAGAGTAACGTATTCATATATTATTTGGTTCTCCTTATAAGCTTTTCCAGAATAAATTCCTACTACCATTATATATGATACCCTTAGTTTTTGATACATGTGTTAGTTATTAAATGAGACTTAAGATAACTTTTTTATTAGATTTAAATCATCAAGGATATGATTACTTACTGTATAAGCGATGTGACACTCGCAATTCAACAACGATATTATTGCCGCAAAATAGCAGTGAGCAGAGATATTAGAAGTACGGAGAGCAGGGAAAAAAAATAATGATAGGCAATTATATGTCACAAAGTTACAATTAGTACGTTCGTTTAAATTTACGTATTGAATTTTATTTATCTACGACAACCAGATGAAAAAATTCATGTAAGGAGAAGGGTATTCTATGTTTAAGTTATATTACCTGTATCAGTTATAAGTACTAGGTTAAAAAATAACCTAAGAATTTTTTTGGCAGAAGATAAGAAACAATGAAGTTTATTAAAACTCATAGAAAGTATACACGAAATGTACGAATCGCGAAATATATCGTTCAAATAAATGACAGTTATCCGTTTTTTATATTATACTTTCCGTCATTAAACGTAAAGTAAAGAAAAGTAAATAAATCGGGATTACTGGAGATCGCGATTCCGCCAATAATTGTCGTGGTAAAACGCAAGAATCCTATAGAAATATTTTCCGAAGTACATTTAACTGTCTTATGCCGGTACAGGATGTACACTCCTGGAAATTGAAATAAGAACACCGTGAATTCATTGTCCCAGGAATGGGAAACTTTATATATACACATTCCTGGGGTCAGATACAACACATAATCACACAGACAGAACCATAGGCACATAGCCACAGGCAACAGAGCATGCACAATGTCCGCCATAGTACCGTGTATATCCTCCTTTCGCAGCAATGCAGGCTGCAATTCTCCCATGGAGACAATCGTAGAGGTGCTGGATGTAGTCCTGTGGAACGGCATGCCAAGCCATTTCCACCTGGCGTCTCAGCTGGACCAGCGTTCGTGCTGGACGTGCAGACCGCGTGAGACGACGTTTCATCCAGTCCCAAACATGCTCAATGGGGGACAGATCCGGAGATCTCGCTGGGCAGGGTAGTTGACTTGCACCTTCTAGAGCACGTTGGGTGGCACAGGATACATGTGTACGTGCATTGTCCTGTTGGAACAGCATGTTCCCTTGCCGGTCTAGGAATGGTAGAACGATGGGTTCGATGACGGTTTGAATGTACCTTGCACTGTTCAGTGTCCCCTCGACGATCACCAGAGGTGTACGGCCAGTGTAGGAGATCGCTCTCCACACCATGATGCCGGGTGTTGGCCCTGTGTGCCTCGGTCGTATGCAGTCCTGATTGTGGCGCTCACCTGCACGGCGCCAAACACGCATACGACCATCATTGGCACCAAGGCAGAAGCGACTCTCATCACTGAAGACGACACGTCTCCATTCGTCCCTCCATACACGCCTGTCGCGATACCACTGGAGGCGGGCTGCACGATGTTGGAGCGTGAGCGGAAGACGACCTAACGGTGCGCGGGACCGTAGCCCAGCTTCATGGAGACGGTTGCGAATGGTCCTCCCTGATACCCCAGGAGCAACAGTGTCCCTAATTTGCCGGGAAGTGGCGCTGCGGTCCCCTGCGGCACTGCGTAGGATGCGACGGTCTTGGCGTGCGTCCGTGCGTCGCTGTTGTCCGGACCCAGGTCGACGGGCAAGTGCACCTTCCGCCGACCACTGGCGACAACATCGATGTACTGTGGAGACCTTGCACCCCACATGTTGAACAATTCGGCGGTACGTCCACCCAGCCTCCCGCATGCCCACTATACGCCCTCGCTCAAAGTCCGTCAACTGCACATACGGTTCACGTACACGCTGTCGCGGCATGCTACCAGTGTTAAAGACTGAGATGGAGCTCTGTATGCCACGGAAAACTGGCTGACACTGAATGCGGCGGTGCCCAACCGCTGCGCAGCTAGCGCCCTTCGACGGCCAACACTGCTGTTCCTGGTGTGTCCGCTGTGCCGTGCGTTTGATCATTGCTTGTACAGCCCTTTCGTAGTGTCCGGAGCAAGTATGGCGGGTCTTACACACCGGCGTCAATGTGTTCTTATTTCAATTTCCAGGAGTGTATTACAACCTAATTTCTGCTTGAAAATAATGGTAGTCTATAGGCTGTATTACAACGGAATTACTGCTTGAAAATAATATGTCTTGCGATTGACTACAGCACTATAATGACGTCATTACTGAATGTTATTTTGGCGGTATCGTGATCTCCAGTAGACCCGATCATTATTCGTTTTTCCTTTTAAGCTTTTCCAGAATAAATTCCTACTACCAACAAAGCTGATGCCCATCGTTATTCATATGAGGGTAACACATGCTATGATTTCCGAATGCAGTATTAGTGGAAATTGTGGTTAAGTTGACCAGAATCGCAACTGACACATTTTGCTACAGCATAATTCACTCTGAAATCAGTTTTACAAACAATCTAAACTGCTTTCATAAGCGCCATGTTACTAAAGGTATTAATTAATGCGGGTGGAGTAGTTCCACATTTAACGCGCAGAATTGTGCCTGGAACAGGAATAAACTGATATTACATGGATAACAAACGTTTTTGAGATTCCATTATTATTATTATTATTTCACTGGTTTTATACTTCCGTCGTCATTAATTCAGTAGAAGTTATTACTGTATTGTTATGTGAACTGCAAATGAATTATGTAGAAGATTACAAAATCAATGCCATTAGCATTATGTAATAACAATTCTGTATAATTAACCAACTGCAAAACAAATGAACTGCCAGAATATTGCATTCAAACCGTCATTTTTGACGGGCTCGAAGCTATAACGTATATTTCTCTCAGAAGAATCCACCGCAACAGAATTTATCAGGTAATAGTTTCTTCTAAAAATCACAGTTCTCTATTACTTTTCTGTTACGCTCATTCATTATAACTTCTTTCATCTACAGGTACGTTGCACAATGTTGATTAACATATTGTTTTTTATTGATAAAAGTCCTAATCAGTTCTTAGCACTCATTTCCACATGTTGCACAACGATAAATAAAGGTGGGTACCCACTAAACGGACGCATGCGAGCGCACGCGAGCGAACGCATACATTCACACAATGTTTACTACGTTAAAACGAAGGCGAATGAACGCCTCCGACACATTTGTTTGCCTGTACTCGGGTTCGCTCGGAAGGCGGTACATCAAAACCAAATGCGGACCACATATTTTTGGTTTAGTTATAGTGTGTATCTCAAGAAGAACGATTTTGTTGTTTTTTAGGGAACATGGAGTGATCTAACTCGGATTCCTTAAAATTAATAGAGTTATGTAGACAACACGAGTGTATTACATGGCGGTGTAGTTTGGGATCCACATTTTGGGTATCAAATGCAGGAGTTGGTGGGGATGCAGAGGAGGGCTGCCAGATTTGTCTTTGGAAATTATCGCAAAACACAACCGGTAAATAATATGATAAAGGAGCTGGAGTGGGATTCATTGGAGAATAGAAGGAGGGTGAAGAGAATCATGGGAGCGTACAAAGCCTATACCGGTGATGAAGCATGGAAAGATATTGGTGGGAAAATTAAGAGAGGTGCTTTTTAAAGGTATGCAGTGTCCCGAACGGTGAACACCACAGAAATTGAGTTCGCCTCCGATCAATCACTCCTCGGTTATTTTTACCAAAGATACGAGTATGTGATCGTGTGGTCAGAGATATTACGTTCCTACTATTACTTATTGCTGCTAATGAGCAGGTGATCAGTGATACAAGCGAAAAATGTAGTGGAAAGAATAGAGTGACTTTAATAAATTCGAGGAATATAAGTACATGAACAAACATATGAAATGACTGAAAATATTGCGTAAAAATAGGTCTCATGAATTGAAATCCTTACTAATAAATTCTTGTCACTCGGAATATCCTTTCTAAGCCAGCAGAAGGGTAGATAGTGCATTAGTCTTTACCTAATAAATTCAGCATCACGCCTGACGATGTGGTCAGTCATGAGGATGGAGAAAAGATTGGCTCGAGCACTTGCCACAGACTGCACTCTCGAGCTGATAAAGATGGTGGAGGAGTCACGTGGAGCTCTCACTATTGGTTTAAAATATCTTTAGAGTAACTGAAGTGGGGAGCTCGCTTCCTACGGGAAGAGTGTCTGCTTAACCTTGAGCTCGGCGTAGCCGAGCGGAATTATATGGCTGTGAGCTTGAGGAAAATTACTCCGAGTGGAAATTAATATAGTTTATAATCTACTACACGTAAGGTTGACCATGACCACAAGCTGGCACTTGATTTCAGGCATAAGGGTATGGGAAAATTTTCTTTCGTAGGAAAGGGTGTAAGGGACTGGAATAAATTGCCAAGAGAACTAATGAATAATTTACCGGAAACACTGAAGGAATTTAAAGTAAAAAATTAGTAGAGGGCAAAAGTAGGTTGGAAGAGGAAAGGAAAAAGGGGTGTGTGTAGGGAGATTGCCACCGGGGTGGGCGCTCCGTCGCTATTTTATCAATTGTTATTATATTATAAAAATAAATTAAGGAAACATGATTCCTGGAACGAAATTAGTGATATTTTAAAATATGACTCAAAAGAGACGAAGAAGAAAATGGAATCTCAATTGGGATCCTTCAGAGTGAACGTCGAAAACAGGAAAAATTATTTAAAATAGGTTTTTGTAGCTGATGTCATATTTAAATGGACATGCTTTGCTTTTAAAGACATTTTATTTTTGCTGAATAAATTTGCGCCAAGAGAAAGAGAAAATACTGTGATTTTGAAACCTTCAGACCAATTTGCTACAATTACGTTTCAAGGTCAGTCGACTTCATTCTGCAGAAACTATCAGAAATCCATATATTTTAGCTGTAAGATCGTATATCAAGTTTGTCCCTCTATATACATTTCTAATTTAGAACAAAGAAGTCATCCAGTCGTGATCTGCGTCTTCGTGTGTCATTAGTTGCCTCACTAATGCACGACGCACTAGCAATGATTAAGTTATCTTCTGACGTCCTTTTTATCCTAGGTATAAAAGTATTTTTACCAGCTTAAATGAAAGAATGACAAACAACGCATTCCTTCGTTGTAAATGTGGACAACAATCAAATTTTAAACAGATGCCGCACGGATTCGGTCGCATGCGTTTGTTTGCGTTCGCCTAGTGCGTACTCAACTAACGCACACGTTCTCTTCTGAAACACGCAGTTGTCAGTTACCTGCTTCTAACCTGAGTAGATTAAACGATGACTCGCTATTCGGTGGACTACTTGTGCGATTTAAGGTTTCACTGAACATAAGTAGTACATCTATAACTAACTAATGACCTCTCTGAGTCTTAGGGGGCATCCATAAATTACGTGAGGTGAAATAGGGGGGGGGAGGGGGTTCGGCGAAATCTCACCATATATCACCAAATGGGAGGGGGGGGGGTCAATGGAAATCTCACGTGAGATTTTTTAAAATTGAGCAGGACTGTAGAGCTGAAAAAAAAAAAAAGCCTACAATTGACGCGAAAGTCGATTTTAGGGGGTATTTGGCTGAAAAGAGTGGGCGAGACCTAAAAAAAAGGTCTCAAAAAATAGCAAAGACGATCTGTAGGGGGGTGGGTCTCACAGGACCAGATCTCACCACAGGGGGGGGGGGGGGGGTCCGAAAATCCGGAAAAACACCTCACGTAATTTATGGATGTCCCCTTACATAACATGGCGGTGACTTCGCATTTTGATTTCGAAGAATTAACATGGAGTGACTACTTGAAAGCCCTCATTTACGAAAAAACCACAAAATACCAACTTACCTCAAACATAGACACTTCAATAAATTCAGCTAGCAGCAGCACACATGCACTTTCCCTTCTGTGCAAATTTAAACGAGTGAACACGTATGCTCCTCCGCTGTCAATTGACGAATGGCTCACACACGTACTTACACTCCGTTGGTCAGTGGTAATAGGCCCCCTCTTACTCTTGCTCCGGTATTTATACCTTCTATCTGAATTTCTATTTTTGGTGCAACTTATTGACGCGGCTAGGCGATGCGGTTCTTGCTTGGATGACCTCGGGTGCAACATTTTACATTCACTCTGAAATTAATATTGCGGCATGCGCTCAGACCAATAAACTTTCTGCAAAAATCCTAAAATTGGTCCTTCAGATCGACAATAATTGAAATTAGAATATATGAGAGTGGTTCAAAAAATGTCTCCTATTTTTTTTTTTTACATAGAAAATCACATTTATTCACCACTTGTGATACATCATTGGAAAGCTTGAAGTTTTAGCTATTTTTCTATGTAATCGCTTCCCCCTTCGATGACCTTCCGCATCCGCGCCACGAGCTTTTTGATCCCGTCATCGAATCAGTCTCCCGCCGCGTCACGAAGAAATCGAATGACTGCCTCCTCGTGTGACCGGAACTTCTGGCCTCCGAGGTGTTTTTTAAGTGCGGGAAACATGTGATAGTCGCTTGGGGCACGTTGTCATGGTGTAGAGACACTCCCTTCGTGAGCATTCCTCTTCTTTTGTTTTGGATAGCCCGCCGTAATTTCTTCAGAGTTTCGCTGTAGCGGTCCGAGTTAATTGCTGTTCCTTTTGGCATGAAATCCACCAAAAATACCCCCTTACGATCCCAAAAAACAGTCGCCTTAACCTTAGGGAACGTGCATAAACCACGCAGTTCCATTTTGGCCTCCTGTGAACCTCCCCCCCCCCCCCCCCACGTAGCCCTACGTGGCTTTTACCTCTACCCCCCCCCCCTTTCCCACCTAACTTTTTTCCCTTTTGATTCCAGAAGACATCTTGTACTATTTTATCTTGTCAGACTATTGTAAATTACATATGGAGATAATTAACTGAGGGAAATAAATATTCACATGCTGTTGGGAGTTCTGTTCCTCTTTTTAACTGTGAAAAATGTTATAAAAGGAAAGCTACGTGGTCTGGCTCGGAACCCCCCTCCCCCCAAGTAGTCCAGCGTAGCCTTCCAGCAAACCCCCACCCCCCCCCCCTGGACCGAGCCACTGTGATGTCACAAGACATTTGAAGCCATAATTAGGAACATTAAGAAGTAGTATTTAATTAGAATAAGGTTAGGGTTAAGTAATTTCAATTAGGTAGCGAGAGTGAGGTGGAGAGTTTTTTTATTGTAAGATGTTCAAGGGGGCTACAGACTACTGTCATGGCGGTTAAGCCACGCTGAAGAAGTTCGGGCACTCTGCTCCCGCCCAGAGTTTGGCGGGAATAAAACTGGTACAGTAGCCACCCCACAAACACAAAAGTTACCTCTCCGGTGGGGTAACATCGGTGGAACTCTGTGTTCCCTCCCATTTGGCAGAGATGGTCCTCCCACCAACGGGGAAGTAAGAATCCAATGTTGGCAGTATTGCCCCCAGAAGAAGATCGGCCCACCCGAATACCGTTATGTGGATATTATATAAGGCCTCACAATGGGACCATAGGCCCATTGTCTCTGATAGGCCCTCAGTCTTGGTCAGTTCTGCTAGATGTGTTGTTCAGTCTGTGCTGTTTGCGATATGATCGAAGTGATGACTGTCTGCGCCGCCGGCCTGCCAATATGATGTAAGACAAATTTCCTCTCTCTCTGTGTACTGAAGGTTCACTCTCGCTACAAGTTATGGTGTAAGAAACATAGAACTTTTATTGTTTGGCACATTCCACGCAGTGGCGTAGCTAGGTCAACAAGGGCCCCGGTGCAAAAAAATTATTTTGGGTCCTCAGGCCAGACGGGCGACCTTTTTTTTTTGCTTTGTGTGCTGGTAGGGGCCCCCTGAACTGAGGATGGAAGCCCTTGAATTGTTCTTTAGGGGCCCCTGACCAGTGGTTGGGGCCCCCCTGAGCAGCGAGGGCCCTTAGTGAGGGGCTCCTGTGTTCTCAGGGGCCCCTTAGACGACGGTAGAGCTAAAAAAAAAAAGGTCGTGGGCTCTCTAAACTGCGCTTGAGGGCCCATAGAGGTGCGCTTCCGGGCACCTTGAGGTATGCTTGGGGGCCCCCTGAGCGTGAGGGCCCCGGTGCACTGCACCGCCTAGCCCCATAGTAGCTACGCCCCTGATTCCACGCACTTTCCTTTGTGTTCGTCGCTGAGCTGTCTGAGAACCCAACTGCAGGACACTTTACTGTATCCTAGAGTTTCTGAAACAATTGTGTGTATGGAGATTTTACCACACTCTCCATTAAGTCTCTCGGTTATCTCATCAAGAATTATCCGTCGGTTACTGCGCACCATCTCATCAATTTTGGTCACCGTCTCGTCGGACACGCTCGGTCTTCCAGGCCGCTCCTCGTCGTGGACATTGCTGCGACCGGCAGAAAGCTCCCGCAAGTTTTTAATATCCATACACTTTTCCCCGTACACTTCCACTAACTGACGATTGATTTCTATTGGTGTAACGTTTTCCGCATTCAAAAATGGGATCACCGAGCGCAGTTCGCACCTGGCGGGTGAGCTAAGCGGCTGCTCCATCGCGGACGGCTGTCAAGCAGCGACTGATCGTCCGACAGGGTTGCCAACTCAAAAAAATCCCATCACGTCTGTATACCCCCCAAATTTAGGGGGAAAACCCCTAAGTTGGCACCCATGTCGTCAGATTGAGCTCGAACCTTGTACCATTCGGCGGTGGGAGAACCAAGAACACGGCATTGTTGTCAGATTTCACCTATTATTGTTGGTTTTGACGCGGCGTTATTATTTTTTGAACCGCCCTGGTATGTGTAACTGAATTACTAAAACCCTCAGGGATACTATATTTGTGTTCAGAAAACTTCATCATTTAATATAATGTTTTAAGAAGCTAGTTTACTTTACACATTTCAATTATAAAAATCCGCGAGAAACTTTTTTTTCTGAAAAAGAAGTTTACCATGAAGAAAAGCGAAACACAAATTGTGTTTTTGTTCATGTATTGCAACTACAATGAAGGCAAAAATACAGGATTACAGCTCGAGAACTAAACACGGGCTCCACATAATACTAAATTTGGTAAAGAAAGGGAAGTTAACTATTCCTGTATGTTTAAGTCCAGCTATTCTAATTACCAGTATAAAATGTCTGGAGAGGACTGTAAGATTCAAAACAAAACTTATATTTTCTTACTTCGCAACTCTTCTTACTTCAGTTTACTGTGTTTACTAATGAAATCGTATATATGAACAACTTATAGCGAAAAGTGTAAATTTTTTGGAAAGCTTTTGTGTGGGTGGTTGCATTGGGAATAGAGTTTCCAACCGTCCGGTTTTCGACCGGATTGTCCGGTTCTAACGCGATTTGTCCGTTTCCGACTCACCACTACATGCGACCGGACATAAAATGTCCGATTATTAAGAAATTTTAAAAACTACGGGTTGATGGTTTCACAAATGTGTTGGAAGTAAACAAGGTCGACGTGTCTCGCTCCTTATTCCCCCATTCGCTGAACGTAATTTAACTTTTTCGCCCCGTGTTCAAACTTTTACGACTGTTAGAAATTACTTTCACTGTGAAATTTGATCGCACAAATGCAGTGAAATACGGTTTCTTTCGCAGAAGTATTTGCTATTGTCATAACAATTGTTTGCAAAAATAAAACAGAATTGCCCTATAAATTTTACTTTTAGTAACAACCCTGCCCCCCCCCCCCCCCACCCCTCTCCGCCGCGGGCAAATGTTCGGTCGTGTATATCTGAAAATTCGACATTTGTCCGGTCGTGGAAAACTGAAAAGTTGGCAAGCAAAATTGGGAAAGCTGCAGCGGGGAGGAAAGCAGGAAAAAGATGGCTTTTTCCTGGTTCTGTCAATTATTTATTCGAGACACGTAGTTCTCGGGACTGGAGAAGAAAATTGGTGCCCTTGAAAAATTAATGGCAGATGCGAATATTGAAATAGTGATGTTAAGGGAAGAAATATACGTATACCTATCAGAAGTTGGGCGAGAGTAATGGGCCAATGACAAAAAGGGACAGTTTGTTGCAGAGAAAGAGTAACTCTACGATAAAGACCAGCAACAGATATAGCCTGTTACCTGTGAACAGTAATAGGAAATAGCAGCAAGCAAACAGTCCAGATCAAAAATCAAACAGGAGGAAGAAAATCTTGCTGATCGGTAGCAGACACAGGAGAGCTGTAAGACAGCAGTTGCAGGATAAGTCAAAAGCATGTTGATGACTAGGCTGAGGCATGCTGTAGGAAATGTATGATCACTTTGCAGGTTTTTTTTAAAAAGTTATTATTTAGTAGAAGAGGGAATAAAAAGTGCCCATGGTAGCTGCATATAATGGGCGTACAAATGAGGCTTTTGTGGAGTTTATTCAGTATTATGATCAGCCCAAATGAAATAAACCTGTGATACGTGTTAGCATGGAGTCGGACACAGTGCAGTTGACACCCCCAAAAACTTAATTCTATACGGTACTTGTTCCATTTGTTTCAATCGAGATATGGTTTGCGTATAAATATGGAGAGAAGGATCATATTGGAACATAAAATAGAAGAGTAATAAATATCCTGTGACTCTATACCTAATTTGTTCATTTTTCTACAGTCACGATTCAGTGTTCCCTGTCTAGCTACAATATTTTTCATGAATGCATTCTTAGCTTCCATCGTTTCTGTTATTAATCCCCGGAAACATAGTATGAGAGAGCAGCACACTTAAAAAAAGAAAAAAAAGGTACGAGACAAAATAACAATACCACATGATGTGGCGATTTAGCTATAAATCTACAATTAAAAAAAATGTGATGAAGCGCACCCTTCAGTGCCAATTTCCTTCATACCTATCCTCTCCTCTTTTCTAGTACACACCTACTTTTGCCCTTTACGTATTTTAATTTTTCAGCGTTTTTGGTAAAATATGACCTTGGTATTTATTCCAATCCCTGACTCCTTTACTTCTTATGCCCGAAATGGAGTGCTAGCCAATGGAGGAAGGAATATATGGAGACGACGCAAGGGACCTTCACCACATACTGGAGTGAACCGGGTAGAGAGAAGTGGGGTGGGTAGGCCGCCATATTGCTGGGTCGGAGAAACACGGGAAATGGCACAAAAACCACAATGAAATCATAATACAACCGTGGCACCGCAATTTGATGATGGATTATTATGTAACTCGACGAGGCACATCAAAAATGAAGAATAAATTTTTTTGATATCGTGCTTAGTTCTCGAGATATACTGTCTCAAAAATTAAGTGTTTTGGGTTGAAATTCAGAAGAAACATTTCCCCAAAGTCAAATTTGATGATAAATTCTTATGTATCACGACGATACAAATCGAAAATAAATAATAAAATTTTTCGATATCTCACTTAGTTAGCGAGATATAATGTCTCCGAATTGAGTTTGTTAGGTTATGATGCGGACTGGACCAAAAGATAATTTTGCTGCACTTGCAGATTGGGTGTTTAATTTTTTTTACTAATCCTTGTGGTTACGTTAAAACGCTGCCTGGAACAGAATAAAAATGTCACCAAAGGCGCAAGGAACTATACCTGTAACTAATTTTTGATAGTTGATATCTAGAGAACTAAGGGAGATATAAAAAAAAATTACTCTTGATTTTTTATTAGTTTCGTCAATTTACATGAGAATCAATCATCAAATAGCATCATCATGGCCATAATAGTGCTGCCCACCTCAACACACAAAATTCAATTTAAGCTACAGTTCTAGCTACAACAACAATGACAATATCAGGAGTCATAGTTCACGTAGCATAAATTATCACAACTAATTTCAACATATACCTTCAGTACAATTAATTTCATCGTACACATTCAGTGTTAACTGAAACTTGAGTAAAGCCTGCAGAATACCATATTCACTGTGTCGCGATGTAAACATGACCCTCTTAAATTAAATTTTCAACACTTGTCTACAATAAGCCTAGATTGTCTACACCACACCAACAAAAATTTGAGAACGATATGATGCTATTGAGAGCAATGAATACATTTATAGCGAATGGCCCTAATGTTGCAGTTACCTGTCAGATACTTCAAGAACGATAATTACAATGTGACTTACTTATGAAATGCTATTCCAGGTTTTTTCCTATCTTGTCTGTACAACCATATGCAACACAACTTGTCATTATAGAAAACGCCCAATGTTTTGGGATTCCTATGGCCGCCTCGTATGCGCAGTAGGAGACGGGTTTTTTTTTTTTTTTTTAAATGAGGTTTCACCGATTTGGCGTTATTTCAGCTCCATATATTCCTTCCTCCATGTGCTGGCCTGTGGCCATGGTCATCTTTCCCATTACCTACGGCACTTTTTGTTATTTTAATGTCAAATTTTTTCTTTACAATTTCAGCCCCCACCTACATTTGCCTTACATAAATTTTAATTTCTTTTAATGTTTCAGTTAAATTGTTTAGTATTTCCCTTGACAATTTATTTCAGGCCCCGTATCCCTCTCCCACAAAAGAAAATGTTCCCACACTTTATACTAGAAATCGAGTGTCACCTTGCAGTTCATTTACCTCTCTCATAGCTTACGAGTGTTGCTGTGCAAGAAGTTGTTAGTAAATATGTTATTTAACTTTTAAAAATAATGACAGTTATTAAAAAAATAAATTTAGTTAATTCCCTCTTTGAAGTAAATTGTTTTTAAATATTTACATTTCGTGTAACCCAGGCTCTATACTGATTTTGTTTAAGTTTTGGCAGACTACATACGTACGTCACACAGGATATATTTCCGAAAGAGAATGTTATGTTAAATGATGATGCAGGAGAGACAATATTATGCAGTAACATTTCAGAGATGTGCATATAAATATTTTGTGATTATGTTGGCTATTCTGTTGTCACTAAGAAACTTGGGTAAATATGGGCATTTGTCTCTGACGGTGGGTCTGAAAACATTGGGCAAAGAATATGAATAAGTGTGTTTAAAATATCTATGACACGTGTCATCTGATGATTAGCGGGCTAAGGCAATGAGTTTGTAGTTTTTGATTGGAAATGGAAGTTGATCTAGATGTTTGGTATGTTGTGTAACCATTGATACAGACACAGTGAAAAATTCGAATGCTATAGATCCAAGTTCTTCATTTATTTTTGTGTATTATGACACACATTTCGTGACTTCGTTTGTTTGGTGCCTTTACAGACGTGTGTGGTGCAAAGGTACAGGTGGGTTAGAAGCAGAATGAGTGACATAGGAGACTGGTTCAATGGCCTTCCCACATTTACTAAATGGTGGATGGCCCTCACAGCAGGGTTGTCACTGTTGGGTCGATTTGGGATGGTCAACGCCATGCATCTTATACTGATGTATGAACCCTTCATCAAGAGATTTCAGGTATGCATATGTCTTGTTCATTTCCCCATACATGTTATCTTTTTTGAAGCATTTGTTTTATTACTATTTGTAATTGAGAAAATGCTGCTTATAGTTGTAACATTTGTTGTTTCAGTCACTATTGATTATAACTGGAACACAATAAGCCTATTTTTCTAACAATTATACTACTATAAATTGGTAACAGAGGCATGTGTATAAACATAACAGCTACATTGAGTGCTGTTTTATTGGAAGCTCTTCTGTTATTGCAAAATGTTGAAAAAGTGATACAAAAGTTTTGTTTTTATTTGTTGTTTGGTTTACTGGAGATTGCTATTCTGCTGCAACATTTTTCTGTGGAGTCTGACATAATAAGGCAGTAGTCAATAACAGCATTTTATTTTCAAGTAGCAATTAGGTTTGTAATACATCCTGGACCAGCATGTCACTGCTAATACTTCTTTGGAATGTATTTCTAGTGGTGTATTGTGTTTTACTACTGCAGTATAATGATGCAAATTCCTCACAGAATCGTGGTCTCAAGTAATCCCATGTTAGCAAAATGTGTACTCATTTTAGGTGTAATATTTTATGATTGAAAAGCTGTAATCATTTGCCTTAAAATATTTATTTACAAAATTCCTTTTTGATGAAGGTGATGTTAACAGGCCCCACCTTCGCTCATGAAAAACACTTTGTAATCGATCCTCACCACATGCTATTTTTTGATACACCCTAGCTTGGCTTCAAAACTAATGGTCTTTAATATGAATGTCCATTCTCATGTCAGTTGCTACCATAAACAGCTTTTTATACAATAAGGATTACAACTTTTTTGGCTCTAGCCCAATCACTGGGACTCATCGAGGAATTGTTTCGGTCTGATAACTTTTGCACACTTTTGTTTGGTGATACTATTTAATGTATGTTGCTCTTAGAGCTGTAAAATATATACATACCTCTCAAACTTCACTCAAAAAGTGCCGTAGCGCTATACCACGAGCGACTGGGAGAAGGCATGTAGCGAAGTGTAATGACCATTCAGACGTTCTTTGGACGATATTATTTGGGAGTATGTTGCTATCAAAAATATAAATATGGAACAAATTACACACACAATTTGCCACAACTTTGAACAGTAAGCGAACGATGGACGCCTCGTTTACGAACACAATGTGATGTCCATCAATAATACAGGGTGTCCAGAAAAGGACTCCCTGATTTCAAAATTAAATATCTCGAAAACAAAGATCGATAGAGGAATGCAGTAAACGGTATGTTTATCGTGACAGCTGTAAGAAGTGTATACAGCAGTTTGAAATAATAGTTACAAAAGCTGCTAACAGATGGCGCTGTAATCGCCATACGTAATGCCTAAATAGTGATCCGAATCTCAGGGCGATCAGTTCCACCATTGAAAGGTGAAAGGAGGTTAGCGTTTTGAAAACATTGTGATGTGATTGTTTGCAAAGATTGTTTTCATACGATTATTTCACTTGTGTAAGCTGATATGAGCTGTACAGCGTACAGCGCCATCTGTTAGCAGCTTTTGTAACTATTATTTCACACTGCTGTATACACTTCTTACAGTTGTCACAATAAACATACCGTTTACTGCATTCCTCTATCGATCTTTGTTTTTGAGATATTTAATTTTGAAATCGGGGAGTCCTTTTCTGGACACCCTGTAGATATTACATTGCCAAGAAACATATTCACGTGTTATGTCCGAGATTTTAATATTCTACGGCATTTATCAAAGTAGGTTGCGGCAAAATTAACGTAAGTTATGTTTAGGTGGAAAGAGTGGCAATATCCTTGTTTCAGCATTGGGTCGAAGGAATTTTGTTTTTATAGCTGCAATACAGACTGTGCCAAAATGAGGTTTGTTTTTAAAGCATAATTTGCTAGAAATTTGGATTTATTAAAAATTTAAGAGTATATGATTTTTGAGCAGAATCATTATCGGTGCCTGTGGATAGATTTTAATGTAGCCTGGACCAAAATGGACGTAGAGCTTCCTGTTGTAGCTTAATGGACTTGAAATTTTGTTTTGGCTCTACGCCAATACGTCTGAATCTACAAATATTGTCCTATTGGTATGAAATTTGCTACACACATTCCTTAGGCGATAATATTTGATTTAAAGTGTATAACGTAAGCTTCGAATATGTAGAAATGTAGACAAATCACTCGAAATGTGGGTAGATGCATACATGTTATATTATGCAAGAAATACAAGTTAATAGCTGTTGACATTTATTCCGCATGTTTTTAAGTCTTCATCTTTTATATATATAAATAGACGTGTGTTTTCCTATATTTCACTTTTCAGCCACCACTACCTAGCACAGATCAATGGTCTTTGTGCATGGAAGTAGCATGGAGTTTCCTGCCATGCACAACGTTGGCCGAATGTCGATATCTGTGGGGATGTGGAAGATATGGTTAAAAGTGGTCGATGCAGGGCATTTTCGTATTTCGACCAAAGACATGTGTCTCCGTATATGTCACTCTGCTGCCACAACTACATAGCATAGACCAATGGTGTTTGTGTGTGGTAGTGGTATCGTGTACTATGGTGGTTAGATGTCGGTAGCTATGTGGGTTTGGGAGATATAGTGGTTGAAAGTGGTTGACCTGCAGCACTTTCATATTTCTACCTAAAACGTATGTGTCATGGTGTATCACTTTTCAGCCAAAACTATCTCGCGCAGATCACTGGTGTTTGTGTGTGGGAGTAGCACAGAGTCACCCGTTGATAACAACATTGGCCGAATTTCGGTAACTGTGGTAGTGTGAGAGATATAGCACAGTTGAAAGTGGCCGATCAAGGATATTTACGTATTTCGGCCAAAGACATGTGTCTCCGTATATGTCACTTTGCTGCCACAACTACAAAGCATAGACCATTGGTGTTTGTGTGTGGTAGTGGTATCGTGTCTCCTATCGTGTACTATGGTGGTAAATAGTATCACCAAATGAACTTGTGAAACAGTTTTCAGACGAAAACGACAATTCCCTGATGAGTCCCAATGATTGCGCAGCAACCGCTTTTGGATAATATCAAGATGGGTATACCACTGCTGCCTCGTGTCGAAAACACACAGGTCACGTGGTATATATGACATCATTGTGATGTATGGTCCAGGCTGCATTACAACATAAACTCAAACGATGATTGATGAAATCATATTTTATAAACATGCGTTTCGGTCGTAATGCAGCCTGGAACAAAGTGAAACGTAACCATAACGCACGATATTGCAGATATCCAATTTTCAGATCATATCTATAGCTGTTACTGTGTTGGTATGTGCAGACTGAATATGTCACAATGTCATCATATATACCACGTGATCTGTGTGTTTGCTACGGGACGTCGCTGCAGTATCCCCATCTTGATATTACTCCCGCTTTTTTCAAAACTTTTCTACAAAGCTTTTATGTTCTTCACTCTTCAAATGAGGATGTCATTTCCTTTCTGTATCTTAATAGTATTTCTAGTCATCTTGGTTTCAAATTTTACATAAATCCCTTTTCAGATCTGCCATGTTCATAGACTAATTAGCTATCCTGTGTGTTATATATGATTGGTAACAGTTTTGTATATAGCTCCTTTGGGTGTTAAGCACGATTGTATTATATAAATTGATGTGAATATCTGCAATGCTTTTGGATACTCAAAGCTTTCTTGATTTGACAGTGCTTTCTCACTTTATGCTTTAGCCACCATAAAAGATGCATTTGAAAGAGGGTTTGGCATTGGCCTTTTTAAAGTAATCTAAATTTAATTGTCTATCAATGTTTGTACTTATTATATATTGTGTGGAGAGTTCCCAAATTTCTGACTGTAGCTCAAAGATAACAGCATTAAGTTGCAAGCAGGTATATTCTTAAACATAAGAATCAAGGCGCAGCAGATCTAAGTCCAGCGAGTACATTGGAAATAGGTTCAGCTCCTTCACTAGCATCAATAAAGCTTCCTGTTATACACAGAATTCACTGACTACATTGAGTGTCAGGAACTGGGGACCTGCTTTAACAGTGTTGGCTATGCAATAATCCTTCACATTTCAGTTCAGTTGAATAATTTCCCTACACACATACTTTTGTGTATGTTCTATATTATAATATTTAATTTTACATTGCAATAAGTGAAATTACAGAATTACACATAAACAGCAGTTGTGGTTAGGTTGAAATGTGGCCTGCACCACCGATGGCAAAAGTTCCTGTATGTTTACATAGTACATCAACAAAATCTTCTCAGGTGTCCAGCCAGATGGTGGTGTTAAAACACGTTTTGACAGCTGGCTCTGCTGTCTTGATCAGGTATCTTGTGGTTGTTCTCAGCTGACTGTCTCTACCTCGACTGGCTTGGCCACCCATCGAACCTACTTTATACCTTCAGCTAGAAGGCCCGCTCGCTCTGATTGATCGAGAGCGTTGGCTTTATACGCGGCCCGCTGCGGCCACCGACTGGTGCCACTTGCTGCTTCCCGCCCAGATGATCCGGTGGTCCGAGATGCTGGTGTGTCCGCTTCTGATTGGCCATGACCGCCGGCGTAATCCGCGGTCCGCTGCGTCGTCCGACTGGTGTCATTTGTGAAGATCTGCTACGCTCTCGTCGGAGATCGCTAATGATAGGTTTCCAGGCTTCGCTCAGAAACAGCCCGCCGTCCTTATTTATATTGTTGCCATTTAGCCGGATCTCCAATGCCTTGCTTATGACAGAGTCCCAAAAGGAAGAGGGCCTGGCCAGCACTGCTGTTTTATCGATCACTATCCTGTGTTCTTCGTCGAAGGCATGCTCAGCTATCGGAGACTTTTCCAGTTGCATCAACCCTCAGGTGTCGTTTGTGTTCGATAAGCCGCTCTTCGATCGTTCTGATGGTCTGACCGATATACACTTTACCGCATTCACACGTTATGGAATAAATCTCGGGTGTCCTCAAGCCTAAGTCATCTTTTACCGACCGTAGCATATCATGTATCTTGGCGGGAGGCTGGAAGATACTTTTAATTCCATACCGCGCCAGGAGTCTTCCAATTTTTCCCGATTTGTTCCCCGCATATGGAAGGAAAGCAAGAGTTTTTGGTAGTTCTTCTTGCTCCGATGGTCTTGGTGGCTTCTGAGTAAAGGTACCTCTATCTGCCACCGAGAATAGCTGTTCCGTTTGAAGATGGTCTTAAGATGTTTCGTTTCTATCGGCAGGTTCTCACGGTTGGAGATAGCTCTCGCTCTGTGTACCAGTGTTGCCAATACAGCGTTGCGTTGTGCCGGATGATGGAAGCTGGCTGCACCCTAGTAGCACTCAGTTTGGGTGGTCTTGCGGTATACGCTGTGTGACAAAGTACCATTGGGTTTCCGCAATCAGAGTGAGCGGGCCTTCTAGCTGAAGGTATAAAGGGAGCGTGCATAAACCACGTAGCTCCATTTTGGTCTCCTGTGAACCCCCCCTCCCCCCCACGTAGCCCTACGTGGCGTTGGAGATAATTAACTGAAGAAAATAAATATTAACATCCTGTTGTGAGGCTAGTTCCTCATTTTAGCAGGGAAAAATGTTATGAAAGGAAAGCTACGTGGTCTGGCTCGGAACCCCCCCTCCCCCCACGTAGCCCGATTCGTGACAGGTATATATAGTTGGAGGGAAAGCGTAAGTGCCATGTTGAAGGAGTTAGGTTGGGAAGACCTGGAGCACCGAAGGCGTTGCTCTCGACGGAAGCTAATTGAAAAATTCTCGACTGATGTATTTCGGAATGACAGCAAACAAATATTGCTACCAGCAACATTCATATCTCGGAATGACCGCGAAAATAAGATAAGAGAAATCAGGGCCAGAACTGATTCATTTCTGAACTCATTTTTTCCACGAGCGATTAGGGAATGGAATAGAATGGATTTACCGGGCGAGTAAACACAAAATCGGACAGGAGTAGCTTCCGATAAAGCACTCCGGCCATCCTGATACACTTTTAGTGAATCGCGGAGTAATAGTAATAGTAGTAGCCCAGCGTAGCTACCCAGCTACCCACTCCCCCCCTGGACCGAGCCACGTAGTTTGTGCACGGTCCCAAAGTATATTCAATGGGTGTCCAAGCCAGTTGAGGCAGAGACAGTCAGCTTAGAACAACCACAAGATACCTGATGAAGACAGCAGAGTCAGCTGTTGAAACGTGTTTTTCCACCAACATCCGGCTGGACATCCGAGAAGATTTTGTTGAATCGATACGTCGGGAAAGTCTCCACTCACACATCAGTTACACGTTTTCATTTTAATTCTTCCAATTTTTTTCTGTCTAGTTAGGTAGTGTGTTTATTTTTTCAGAATCTTCTTTTTAGTATGGCATCGTTGTCAGCCATTACTCATTTCAGAGTTTGTTTCAAAATTGCAGATGCTTACTTATGTGGTCCGTCTTTAAAAATCTCGCTGTGAAGAGATGTTAAGCAGTTAAAAAAAAAAACTACTTATGTGGTTGTTGTTGGTGGCTGATCAGGCCAATCATGGTGTGAAATAATAGCCCACACACATTGCACCCAATTGTGGGTGATGGATGTGGTTGGGTTTGTCTAATTTATCTATTTTGAGGTTCTTTTGCCTGTCTTCACGATTCCTGTTCAAATATTGCAACGTCCATGGTGCTGGTGTTATGCCAGAGTGCATGATCTTCTAAAAGGTAGTCCCATGGTCTTCTTAAGCCGATCTTTGTAGTACATCAGGGAGTTACCATGAGCTCTTTTGCCAGAGTTGAACTCACCCTGTAAAAATTGTTAATGGAGTTCATCATTACCCGTGCGTTGAACATGTCCAATCCATCAGAGCTGGTGACTGATGATGTTTGCTTCAGTTCTGTACATTTGTGACCTTTCTAAAATTGTACATTTGGACACACAGTTGTCCCATTTGATGTTCATAATGGCGTGAAGTTTCTGCTGTTGAAATCATTCAATTTTCTTAGTGTCATGGCAGTAAATGGTTCATGTTTCGTATCCATTTAGTAACTCCGAGACAACAGCAGCTCAGTACATTAGCATCTTGGAGCATAGTTAAAGACTGTTCAGAAAAACTCGCTGGAAGAGATATTCAGATGCTATGATTGCCACACGAATTCTGTTTTCCACATCATTCTCCGAGGTACACTATGTGGAGAGAGGGCTCCTAAGGTGGTATAAGCTGTCCTCCTGTTCATGGAATGTACTGAAGATGGTAACATCAAAGTCTGAGAACATAATGCTAACACTTTAGTTTTCCAAGTGCTGTTGGTGAGGCTAAATTGATAGTATGCTCTCTTGAATGGATTGCTCAATTTGTTCAGGATTATATTCAGGAGAGGCATTCTTATCTGCATACTGCATTTTCGTTAACTGTGTGAGAGCAGTTAATCTCGGTGAGCGGAGTCTGGCGGCATTATAGAGTCCTCCATTAAACCGATTTCTGATTTCCACACCTACATTGGGAGTGGATGATCCCACACAACCTCTTATAATCTTAAAGACCCTTTATTTTTCTATCTGTATACCTAATTAGGTGACTTTTCAGAATTTATCTTAATTTTGTTAACCTAGAATAACTAGTAATTCTGTACACATCCCTCTGTAGCTATACACAATCATATCTCATTTTAATCCTGTAATAGCTGTCATCCACAGATACCCTTTCTTTAGGATGTGAACCAACACATTCATCAAAGTAATTAATGGCAATGGTCCAAATACTCTACCTGGTGGCACTCTTATTCTCTCCTCCACTTGTTTTGACGCACTTCCTACCATAAAACTCTTTGCTTCTATCTCTTATTTTGTTTTAAAAGTTGTTGATCTTTTATGTTATTTTTTTTTTATATGTAGATAAGCTGGTACATGCTAGTGACATTATTACTATTAGTTTTATATCAAGTTTAATGCTGTTATAATAACAAATTTCCTTTTTCCACCCCTATATTAAACATACTGATATAAACAATTTTTGTGATGTTATTTACTGCAAGATTCATCGCAATTTTCTTCTAATTCTCCTCAGTTGTACTGGCTGAGTTTTATTTAGTTGTGGCTAAATTGAACTGTGCTTACATTTTAAAAAGCTGAAAAACCATGTCTTATTTACATCTGTTCAAAAAGTTTTTGAATAAGTATTGTGCCTTTTACAGATTTGGCGACCAGTTACAGCTCTTTTCTTCTATCCAATCTCATCAAGAACAGGATTTCATTTCTTAATAAATTTGTATTTCCTCTACAACTACTCCTTGAGACTTGAAACTGGTAAGACATAATAATTTTACATCTTACAATGTATTTTTTCTTAACTTTAGCAATAGTCAGTTGGGATTATCTCTTAAACTCCTATGTTACTGCACAGCCCAAAATAGTATAAATACGAGGATTGTTCAATAAGTAATGCAACATGTTTTTTTTTTTTCTCAGCCAATTTTGGTTGAAAAAACTGGACATTTTTTGTGTAACATTTTCACACTTTGTCTCATATAGTTTCATTGACTTCCGACAGGTGACAGCGCTATACAGAGCTGTTAAAATGGTGTCTGTAATGGATGTGCGTTGCAAACAATGGGCAGTGATTGAGTTTCTTTTGACGGAAAACCAGGGCATCTCAGATATTCATAGGCACTTGCAAAATATCTACAGTGATGTGGCAATGGACATAAGCATGGTGAGTCATTGGGCAAAGCGTGTGTAATCATCGCTGCAAGGTATAGCAGTACTGTCTGATCTCCCACGTGTTGGCCAGCGGTGCACAGCCGTGACTCACGCAATGTCGGAACGTGCGAAGACTCTCATTCAAGACGATCGACGGATCACCATCAAACAACTCAGTGCTCAACTTGACACCTCTTTTGGTAGTGCTGCCACAATTGTTCACCAGTTGTGATATTCAAAGGTTTGTTCCCGCTGGATCCCTCGATGTCTAACTGAAGAGCATAAAGAACAAAAGAGAACCATCTGTGCGGAACTGCTTGCTCGTCATGGGGCTGAGGGTGACAATTTATTGTCAAACATTGTTACAGGTGATGAAACATGGGTTCATCACTTCGAACCTGAAACAAAACGGCAATCATGGGAGTGGCGCCACACCCACTCTCCTACCAAGAAAAAGTTTAAAAGCATACCCTCAGCCGGTAAAGTTATGACTACAGTCTTCTGGGACGCTGAAGGGGTTATTCTGGTTGATGTCCTTTCCCAAGGTCAAATGATCAACTCTGAGGTGTATTTTGCTACTCTTCGAAAATTGAAGAAACGGCTTCAGCGTGTCCGTACTCACAGAAATCAGAACAAACTTCTCCTCCTTCATGACAATGCAAGATCTCACGCAAGTCTTCACACCCAAGAGGAGCTCACTGAACTTCAGTGGACTGTTCTTCCTCATCCACCCTACAGCCCCGATCTCGCACCGTTGGATTTCCATATGTTTGGCGCAATGAAGGGCGCAATCCATGGAACGCACTACGTGGATGATGAAGTTATTTCAAGGTGGCGTAAACCCGTAGCATTGAATGAAGATTATGTTGAAAAATAGTGTTGTGTAACAAAAAGATTTGGAAATAACATGGTGTATTTGAATGCTGAATGAAACAACCCCTGTTTCAGAAAAAAAAATGTGTTGCATTACTTATTGAACGACCCTCGTATGTTGGACAAAGAGTTTCTAAATAATAATAAAAATAAAATAGGACAGGGAAAATAACCCAATGAAGAAGATGAATGGGGAAGAGATGAACACGTAAAAAAACAAACACAAACTACACAATATTTCGGTAAGAAACCTTAGTCATGTGAGAGGTGAGACATATGGCAGGGGGAAAGAACTGACCACATGCCGACACGCCGCATAAATGAAACAAAGGTGGAACACACAGGGGTGGTGGATAGGCTGGAAATGGGCAAGAAGGTGGAACAGTGATAAATGAGGAACAAAATAATCTCTGTGATGACTAGTGAAAAGAAATATTTAAAAAAAATATAATTTTATTTTATCGGTTCTAGGGATTAATAAATAAAACTGGAAATAAAATTGAAAGATAGTAACAGGTTCAGCATAAGTTTAGGCCAGAGGTGTGTTGGTAGGCAAGTTCCCATCTTCAGAGTTCTGAAGGGCTGGTAGTGTTTGGAAAAACTCTTTAACAACTTTAACCGTGAAACAGGTGTTGAAATTGTAACAATCATGTGAGTTGGCATGAATTGCCACTGGATGGCCTGAAATGGAAGTATAAACTTGGCCATTCATCCTGTATGATAAGTTGTTGAGTGGTGACACCGAAGTAGGAAGCATTGCAGTGAAGACAGGTAAGTTAGTGTGTTCAATTATAGAAAAGGATTCTCCTGTGACAGGATTAGAGTAGGTAGTGGTGGCTGTATGCATGATGCATATCTTAGAGCTGGGTCTGTTATAAGGGAAAGATCTCTGTGGAGATCTACGAGACTTGGAAGGTAAATATTTGTGGACCAATATGTTATTCAGATTGGGAGGTCTACTGAAGCAAGTGCAGGGAGCAGTGATTTTGGGAAGAAGAATGTGCATTTCAGGGAAGGACCATAGAAAGTTATGCCCATGGCAGAGAATCTGGTTGACGGATTCCAGACCAGGAAAGAACTGGGTGACGAATATTGGTCCACAGTCAGTTTTAGGAGGTGCAGAGGGGGGTTGTGGGTGATAGCACAGGAATTTCTTTGTTTCCATAATTCATGTGTTTGCCTAAATAACAATAAATAATTTTTTGGACCATTGGCAATTTGCATATCACAGAGAAAAGTAGTTGGTTTTGCAGTTTTAATAAGCAGTTTTTGTAATTGTTTACTTCTCGTTTTCTTCTTCTCTTAGTCTTCAACAAACTGTGGATCAAGGGAAATAATTATGTACCTTCTTTTCCTTGCTCTCATTATTTTTTCTGTTGTATATATTAAAAAACATTTCCCATCATTTAAAAGGATATCCAAGTTGTTTTAGTGATGCATTGCTTTGGTGGATCTATACTCAGTTATTGAGTGCACATCCATACATACCACACGTCCTCTTCATCTGTGTAAAGTGACTGGTTATTTTCCCCATCTTTCCTTGTTTTTATTGCCTAACATCAGTTTCATTCCCAAAATTTTCTTTTAGAATAATAATTTCATATCACTTTGTAAAGCAACCTTTATTATAGTTGTTTCAAATAGCATGTACTCTTCTGGTTTACTATCACTAGGTAAAACCGCAAGTTATTGTTTTACTTGGGGGGGAGGGGGGAGTTCTAGATTGCAATACTAGTACTACTACTTTCCATCACATGAGTGACAATGTAAACACAGATTACTGCTGATACTTATAAAGTCATTCTGTTTCTGGGTGTGACATATTAAATATATTATTATTATTATTATTGAAGCTGTATCAATCCTTATTTCAGGATGTATCCTCTTTAAGTCTAATGAGCTATAGAGTCCGACCGAAGGTTTGGCATCGGCCAAATTCTGCCGAATGTTTGGCTGAAGCCAAAGTTTTATATCCAGCCGCCGAAAATGAACCAACTTTTACGAATACTGTCAATGTAGCGTGCCAACAGACAATAGCAAAGATAAAGAACGATATGGAAAACATCATAAAAATCGGTGGGAATTCTAACGTGAAGCCAGTGTTAAATACCAAAGCTTGATTAGCTTTTTTTAAAAAATCAGAGATCTTGTATGCACCCCAAGATTTTAAAAAGGAAGTTTAACAGTCTACTTTATGCGATATCATAGAAAAAAAGTAGCGCCACCATTGCCTGATAATCATCAGATTTCTTTGCGGATTAATGTATTACGTATGGACCTGGTCATCGTAAACATGTTTCCGTACAACCTCGTTGAAGGGGAAGCACTTCCCAGACTTAATTTTACTGATCCTCAAACACACGAAAAAGTAAACAGTAAAGTTACATTGCTTTTAGAAAAAAGTTGAATGAATCATTTTAACCACGAACATATGAAGTGATCAAGCAAACACGTTTTTCAGTGTCACGGCACATGACATTTCCAAAGGTACCAAAAGAAAAAAATTAAACTGGCTGTTAGTGTGTTGGAAGAAGATCATAAAGGGCAATATATTGCAAAAAAAAAGAAAAAAAAATCGCTGAAACTGTTACCAAATACAGTACAAGAGAAAATATCCATAGAGGTATACGTAATAATGCTACAAATATGAATGCAACCATGCGCTGTGGAAACTTCGTAGTTATTGGTTGTGTTGCTCACAGTCTACAGCTCATTATTCACGATGTAATTTTTAAAGACATTGCTATAATTGCAATAGTCAAAAAGTGTGGTAAAAGGTAAGAAAAGTGAACAAGCCATCTTAATTAATAGAATAGAAAAATGCAGTAAATCTGTTTGTCAGAACGTGGTGGAATAGAAATTCCAGCTGCAGAAGAATGGATACAAATGAACAATTTTATAACTTTGCTGAAGTGTATTTATCAAGCAACAACTTCTATTTCTAGCGATTCATAATCATGATTTCCATGTTAAATTCAAAACTTGCTCAGAATGATGAAGGCTGATCATATAGTACTGCTCAAAAGCTGCTTGTGTGAGTCTGTTAATAGGAGATCTGTTTTCGCAAGAAGAACCTCAAGGCTGTTGATTGCCGCTCTACTCGATCCACGGTTTAAAATCAAGTATTTGACTAGCAACGAAATTATAAATACGAAAACTGAAATTTTGGCATTTCTACGTCAAAACTGTGCACTGACAATAAATAAAACGGGTCATTTGGATGTGGATGTTGGGGAACCTGGACCCTCCTGTTCAACATAAAATACTACTCCTGAAAATAAATTCCTAGCAGACGATTTATGGGATACCCTTAACAAAATGACTATGACTGAGAATATTCGGACAGCTGTCATTTGCCGTTTGAAGAACATTTTATTTGTTATTTAAAAGAACCTTTGCTGCTGAGGACCGCTAATATTTTTCAATATTGGCCTTCCAGTCTGTATATTTATTTGCAAGCGATAGCAACCAAATATTTATCAGCTCCTCCCACTAGTCTTCATAGCGATCAATTGTTCAGTGCTGCTTGTCAAATCTATGACGGCAGAAGAGCTAATATAAGCGGGAAAAGTGTTGAAATACTATTAGTTTCAGCTTATAACATCAGTCTGTTTGGCTTTGAATATTATATCTCATTTCACTAGTGTTGATCTACTTTTTGTTGTGATTATATTTAGTTCATTTTTAATTAATCAGTACACGTGAAACTACTTTAAAAATATTGGTTTTGATTCGGTTTTAACCGAAAATTTAATATGTGATGCTAATTTAGACAGCAGAATATCGTATTTTAAAAGCTAGAATAGTTTATAATAGGTAAGAAGATTGAAACTTGTTTTTATTGTTGTTAAAAAACTACAGTATTACTATACTAAAGCTAACATGTATTTGATTTACCCAAGCTAAAACTCCAAAAATTAATTATTAATTTAATCCACCAGGGAAATTATTCTGATTTAATTCGGGCTGTTACTTTTAGATTTTATAGTTTATTTTTATTGCTAAATAAAAATAAATGCATTTATTTTTGGTAAAATGCATTGTTCAAAACCTGGTTTGGTATTATATTACTGTTTTATTTTATTCTAATAAATAAATATTAAAAATTGTGTTTATAATTATTGTAGAGATGTAATTTGTATCAACAGTACTACATATAAAACAAAATAACAGTTCAGTATTTGCATGTCATATATACTTCGTGTCAGTGTTCTAAGATATATAATTATTTTTATTCAGCCAAAGGTTATCCCAAAAGCCGAACATTCGGCTTCGGCCAAAAAATGACCTTCGGTCGGACACTAATGAGCTATATATTAGAATTTAATTCGACATAGTTTTGTTGTAGTTCTTTCCAGGCTGATTGATCTAGAGCCACCCTCTTCCAGTTCACGCCTGTAACTCAACGTATATCCTTATCCCAGCGATCCAGGGGTCTTCCTCTTGTTCTTTTCTGGTTCCTTGGTATTCAATCCAGTACTTTCATCTCTTTTGCGAACAATATGACCAGCCCATTGCCATTTTTGGGTCATGGCTCTTTTAAATATGTAGGCAACTACAAATGTCACTGACAGTACGTACACAGAAAGTAGGGGTTTTCCTGAGTGGGGACAAATGAAACGGAATATATCCATAACTATTTGTGTTAATAATCCATTTTCAGTGTTACTGGTAACATTACCTAGAATCAAGCCCATTTGTATATTTCTGTACAGTGATACTCAAATTTTCATGAGTATCTATAAATCTCACAAATGACGTAGGCATAGAATTGAGGGGTTTTCTGTCATATGGATAACCAGATGTGATATTTCTACTCATCTGTAGTATGAACCCTTGTTATCTGGATATAGAAATATATGGATTTTCACAAACTTTTTCGCCAACTTTCTTGACATGACTCACAACAGGTCTACCACTCCTCTCTTCGTCATGAATGTTTATTCTACCACTTTTAAAAAATCAGACCCATTGCCACACAACACCTTTACTCATAACGTTCAAACCGTATACAGTACACAATTGATGATTGTCTGCTGCTGAAACGTGCCAAAAGAAATCTTATTACAGCACTCACTTCACATTTCACTAGAACGGAGTTTACTTTCCAAATTACCCTCGTATATGTATGAGCAACTTTAGTTCAAATACCATTGCCATATTTGTACTGACCATGCTGATTTTATATGTAGCCTCTTGTAATTGCCTAGAAATATCCTTGGATTAACTTCACTTTCCTTCACAAACAGAATAAAATAAAATATATCAAAAAAAAAAGCTTACATATTTTGAAGACAGTGACACTCAATTTCTACTGTAGTATACTCATCACTTAAGATTGTCTTTAATGATCCCCAACCGCCGATGGGATATTTAATCTTGGGAAAGAAAGTTCGGCTCTAACCAGTTAGGCGTAAAAATAAACTTAGTTCGGAAACATGAGATTTTTAAAAATTGTATAAAATTTTTGTTGTGAACTAGCATCAGTAAAATATCTAAAGCAGCTTTTTTAATGTACTTTAATTTACAAATGTAATACTTTATAAACATACATATTGTGGGGGCTCATTTACTTTACTGTTTAACAAGATATGGTGCTATAATAGATTAAATAGGTTGATAACATAAGTCAGTAGTAAGGTAATATTCTTACCACTCCTTTTCTAAAGGGTATGATTTTTTTTCTCTATTTTTGAACTGAATGTTTAAAATTTAATAAGTTTTCTAATTCTGCAGCTGCTCTGTGGATCTATTGGGGAAAGTAATCAGTCTAGATTAAAGGTTTCTTGCAAATGAAACTACAGGATGTTGCATAGAATGGTTTGTAACTTCAGTCTTCTTTTTTCCAGGAATTTTTGATGGACGTCCTGCGGATTATTTTTTTCTCCTCATATTCAACTGGCTTTGTATTGTGATTGTGGCACTAATGGCAGAGATGCCTGTAAGTAAATGTTTTAGTTTGGCAATCATCTGCATTAACTAAGGCGAAATGATCTACCAAAATGGGTTAAATCACATACACATAAACAAAAACATTCTTATTAATAATGCTAATGTTAAGTAATCATAACAAGCATGTAAGTATACTGTTAATTGATAAACACTTTACCACTTTAATGGCCTGTTGATAAAGCAGAAACATGAAAACAGTTCATATATTTTTGAGTCTAAACTTTTGGTGGGTGAGCTGTTCATTGGACATGGTATTCAGGAGACCACTGACTTGATCCTTGGCGCAGTCTCCTGGATTTTGTTCTTCCACAATTTCCAAAAATCTCTGTAGGTCAATGTTAGGATGGTTCTTTTGAGTAGATCATTAAAAATTTCTCTCATTCCTTGACTAGTATAAAGACATTATGAAAAAGTAGGAAATAAGTAAACATGATGGTAATCAGGCACCCTTGTTACCTAATTGTGGTTGACTGTGAGTGGAATATTGCAATTTGAAACAACAATGAGATGAAGAAATGAGGTTAGGTAGAAGAGACCAGAATTGGTTTTACAGTTGTTTGTTTAAAATTTGATTATTGTTAATAAGTATTTGCATACTGTAATTGGGTCAGGATTCTTCCATCCTGTACTTAAATATTTCTCATTATTGAATTTCATACCTACCCCATCCATCTTTGAGGCCATATCTTCCCATTTGTTTTCTGTATTCCATAACTTTCACTGGGAAACTTGAAAATTTCAGATTTACTTAGCAAAAACACTGAAACAATTAAAAGTTGAAATTTGTAGATGGCAAAAGTAGGTATGTACAGGAAAGGGGAATAATGGTTGTAGAAGGAATTTGCCACTAGAGTGTGTGCATCATTGCAATTAAATTCTGATTGTTTTTGTTCATTTCTCCCATTTCATGTTTTAAGTGATATTTCCTCTCTGCATGTGTATTTGCTAATCAGCACTTGTTTCCCATTGTTCATCTCCCTTCTGCATTCTCATATATTCATTATTGATGCTGGTTTTTTTGGGTAAAAATTAAAAAGTATGTACTTATTTGCATCATATTGTTTTAATTGAGCGTTCTGGTAGCTCAGTGCCTAAGCGCTTGCTTTCGAAACGTTCGCTGCTCCTGCCCCGGGCACGAATCCCGGCAGGCGCAGGAATTTTGAGAGTTGTGTTTAATCATATGAACTATGCCAGGACGCTCCGTGGTTCGGATTCCACGTTAAACTGTAGGTCCCAGAGGAAAGGAACTGGCCGTCCTACCTCTGACACAGTGGCTTAGTACGCCTCCTTCGGGAGGATCCAACCAACCTTCGGGTTGTGGACTAAGTTAAGTTTTTTGTTTTAATTACAAAAATTTAGTCAGTCGCATAGACATTCACCTTTTTAGGGCAGAATAAAACTGTTTGAGATTGATGCACAGAGATGTGGGAACATGATCGCAGACATTTTTCCAAGTAAAAAATTTGAAGCTTTTGCTTGGCAGTTACAATGAGTCAGTTGTTTGATATTTCCATGTGACTGTTTCTGATCTTTATTAATGTATAAAGTATTTTTTTCCTAAAAGGAGAGCATCATTACTTATTCTTTTAATAAGTTTATCTGTTGCTAATTAAGAAAAAGAGATAGTATAGACATTATAATGGCATAGAATTATAAGAATCATGAACACACAAAATGTTAGACAATTTTAGGTATAAAACCTTTGTTAGCAGCAAAACAAGAAATGCCAGGGGTAGGTGTCGGAGAGCAATAACAGTATATGACATAGCCACATGTCGTTATTTTCATGAATTGAAACTATCATTCTGTGCATTTTGCATTTGCATCCCTTATGTTTTAAGTAATTACAATTATTTATTTTTCTCCATCTATTGTTTAAAAACCTTTGTAAATTATTTAACAAATTTTTGTTTAGGTTTACAAATTCTTGATGGAATATTGAAACAGTGTGAGAATAATTATCATGTGCACTATTATTGTAAATTCAGGAAATTGAGAATTGCATTTTTTTGTAACTCAACCAAAGATATTTTAAGTCATTAATGTAAACGAATCTAAGATAATACCTATAAACATGTTGCAGTATTTTGTAATGAATTAATGTTATCTCATACTATTTTTGTGTGCAGCTGCTGATGGACGCAATGGTTCTGAGTGTTCTGTATGTGTGGTGCCAGGTCAATAAAGATGTAATTGTCAATTTCTGGTTTGGGACACGTTTCAAAGCTGCTTACTTGCCTTGGGTGCTTTTTGCTTTCAATCTGATTATTTCGGGAGGGTAAGTACTGTTTATTTCCAACTTTCTGAATATTTGTGTATTGGAAATGCAAGATTTGTTTTTTGTATGTGCTGTTTACCACTTTTGTTTTATTTTGTGATTCCAGAGGAGTGGATGAGCTCGTGGGAATATTAGTTGGTCATTTATATTATTTCCTCATGTTCAAGTATCCACAAGAAATGGGTGGCCCTACGCTGCTTTCAACTCCATCATTTTTGTGAGTATTATACCTTTACTTGTAGCTGCTTTCATATTATGTAAAGTGAATATCCATTACTTTCTCATATGCAGGAAGGATCAATGTAGTAATATATTTGTTTGCATATTGTGCACAAGATTACTATTAATAATTTGAAACTACAACTTTAAATAACAAAGGATAGGCAAAATAACTCAAAGTTGAAGGCTGCAACGAGTGAAAAACACGTGACGAATAAAAACATTTACAATATTTCAGTTTTACAATTTATTCACGTGCTAGGGAACAAGTCAAATGGTTCAGGAGGTGTGCCACACTGAAGTTTAGCACATGAATAATGTGTAAAACCGAAATACTGTATATGTTTTTGTTTGTTACATATGTTCTTCACTTGTTGCAGCCTTCAACATTGGTGAGTGATGAGTCTATTTTCCCTATCCTTTGTTATTCACATTGCCTAAAAGCCATTTCCTTTTCCCTCCATATCGAAACTACAACTTTTAAAACATAAAAATACAGTAGTTTGGATCTTTGGTTGTCACTCTTGGAATTTGCCTTATTATTGGTTTTCCTGCAAGTTCAGTGTTATAAGTGAACAATGAAGAACTCCTACGGGATAGTAGGTCTTTTTTTGTGGTTTAATCTTACAGAATTCTTTCCAGAAGCCTGTTGAAATTAATTAGTTCACTATCATTTTCACATATACATAAAATCCCAGTAGGATTATGTTACAATATCTTATAGAAAATTTGAAATAATTTCTTATTTAATAGATGTTTTCTTATGGTAGATATCATTTGTATTTATGGCATTTGCTGGTTCTCTGATTTAGGTTACCTCCTGCTCCCTTTTGTTTTGAACTGTAAAACTTTCTGCAGCCTAGTATTTGGAGCCAACCAATTATCTATTTAAAAAACTTGAATAATGTTAAACTCCAAAATTTATTTATGGTTGTCTCAATAAGATTTATACTCTTGTTTTTAACTTAATATTATTTTGACAGTATACAGATTCAGTTCACAAATGATTTTTTAATTACAACCAGAAATTACCGATGGCTATTGCTTGAAAACAATATTTTCATAAAATTCTTTTGTGCAGGTACAAGTGGTTTCCAACAAGACAGGGTGGAGTCCATGGGTTTGGTGTACCCCCTCCTAGTCGGCGTGCAGCTCCTGACCCTCCTGGTCGTCACAACTGGGGTCGTGGCTTTGTCCTTGGTGACGGCTAGTGTCAATATATTAAGACATAAACACTTTTTACTGCAGTGTTACCATCTTGTTCTTTTAATGAACTTGAGCATGTTATTGTAGGTTCTGAGAGTCAGCAGGAAGGAAATGAGTAAAAGTGTGTGAAATTGATGTTAAAAAATGATGAAAGTTTTTAATTTTCTTTTTTGAAGAAAAAAAATGAATGTTTTGTGTGTAAGTTTTTACATATTTGTTTGATGCCACAACACAGACAGTCATTGAAATCAACTGTGGAAATCATTGTTATGATACAAATGGTGACAAGTATTTGTTTAGAAGTAATACTTGTATGTCCGTGATATTGATAAAGCACACTTACCAAAACTTGATTAACTTGTAAATATTTGAAGTATGAGTTTTAATATCAAACTGCATCAGATATTGTGACTTGAAGATTAATGTGTAAATATAATAAATAACACTTAAAAAATTCTTTTGTGCTACTAAATATGAAATAGTTCTAGGTAAGTAGTGTATTGTAAACTTGCTTCAGTTGGAGTAGACCATGCAGTATGATCTGAATCATTGTCAGTGTATATTCAGAGTTCTAATTGAAGACCTAATGATCTAGGGCAGTCTGGCCCAACCCTTTTAATTTCATATTTAGAAAGAAATTATTTACCCTTCTTACTGCTTTTAATTTTTAAGTGATACTACTTTAGTTTTTTTTAAAAAAAGCTTACTTCAATTGCACCTTAGTCTTCATTTCCCCTATAATGGCCGTATTGAAGCTTCACTCTTCTACTGTTATAATCCGTGTTGTGCCTACTTCGATTTTCACTTTCCTTCAGTAGGAATGGGTGGTCACCAATGATTGGCTGCTGATAGTTTTGCAATAGTTCATGTGCTTGTGGAAGGTTTTCGTTTTCCCATAAAACGGAGTGAAGGGCAGTTTGAAGTGGTTGTCTTTGGCAAAAGAGGTTGTTCTTCTCGAGCCTTAGATGTTTCGAAGGAGTATAACATGAATAGACACTATACCAGGTTGCATAAATAAAAATATAATCAATACCAGGAAAGTGCCAGAAGTTGTGTGTTTAATCATTTGAAACTAAAACTAACTAGACAGAAGAATATCTTGCAAAGATCAAAAACTGTTGGTTTAATGGCTTCTTATGACATTTGTTTAGAGGCAGCTAAAAGGAAAAAGTCTTTTAGGGATAGTGGCCTCATTAAGAGGTGTACGGTAAGAATGCAACCTCATTTGGAGATCATAAGATGTCTGAAAATTTTGAAACAGTTTCCTTGTCTGATCAGATGGTAAGTAGAAGAATTATCCACAAGGCTGCTGAAGTTTCAGATTCTCTGTCATTGTGGAAAAAATGTGAATTTTACTCTGTAGCTCTAGGTGAGAGCACAGATATCCGCCAGCTCCTTATATTTGTCAGAACAATAACCAAAGAAATCTAAATTCATGAAGAACTGTTAGAATTGAAATTGTTAGAAAGCAGACAAACATTATGAGATATCCAACACACAGGATGATGTCATTTCTAAATAAGGAGGTTTTGTGAACTGCTTTGGCATTGCAACAGATGGTACTAAAGCAATGGTTGGTCATAAAACTGTGCAACGAAAAAGGCATGATTTTTTTTTTTTCGTCTGCTTTGTCGAGCAGGAAACTCTTTGGAAAAATTATAAGGCTCAGTATAAACTGTTGTAAAAAGTGTAAATTTAAGAAGGGGAGGCAACAAAGCCTATTGACACAGCATTTAATGGATTCCTATACAATTTGAAAGCTGAGGATAGTGACATTTCATTGTACTGAGAAGTGGACTGGCTGAGTGCTGGAAAATACCTGCAACAGTTTTTTTTTTGTTGATGAATGAAATTCTTGCATTTCTCAGAATTGAGAATATTGGGCATGAACATCAAGAAAAACTGGAAATATCCAGTTTTAAAATAATCTTGCTTTTCTGATTTAACATCCCATCTAAATGCTTTAAACCTGAAACTACAAGTTTGATTGGCCCTCTACATTCATCTAGGGAGGAAGTCTAGTAACACTTAGATAAGAGGCCAGATCGTAAAGTAAGGTTCCCAAAATGTTGGCGCCTCAAGGAGAGGTTTTAGGCACACTTCGTGCCGTAGTTCTCCCATTCTTGATCCCACCTTGTGTGGCATCAATTTTCCACCTACTGTTCGTCTAGCAACAATTCGTTATGGAGGTGCCAATCACCGCTACCGCCAAGTGCTTAGGTCTTGCAATATTTTTTTTTTTTTTTTTTTTTTAATGCAGTAGGGGTTCCACCTATAGACATTCGTCGACAATTGACAGAAGTCTATAGCTACTCAACACATCTGAAAATTGTGTGTGGTGTTTACAAGTGGTCGTATAGACATTCATTATGAAAAATAGGGTGGAAGACCTTCGATTTCAGACAAAATGATCGAAAAGGTTGGGGGAATATTGTTGGAAGAGAACATCTGGGAACATTCTCTTTCGGTTCCTGAGGCTTCTCTACCACAGTTAGGAAGATATTGATTAATAAGTTCAGGTATGGTGGGTCCCGAGAATGATTGCAGCAACGTGTCAGTTGTTCACACCGTTTTGCTCAACAATATGAAGACAAGGAAGAATTTTTGGATTTGTTACTGGCAATGAAATGTGGACATTTCACTCCAAAAGCAAAACAACACTTGACCCATTCAACTTCGCTCAAGCCGAAAAAGTTTAAACATATGGAAAAGTGATGACAACTGTCTTTTGGGACCAAAAATGGATATTATTAATCGATTTCATGCCACCTGGGACAACTATAAACTCGGACGGGTATTTCAACCCACAAGAAAACTCAGACAGGCAACCAGAACTGCTGTAGAGGAATGCTGAGCTGAGGCGCTGCTCCGTAATGATGCTTGACCCCAAGTTTCTCATCAATCCCAGGATCTGCCAAAGCAGTTTGGATTAATAATAATACCGCCCTCCCCCCCTGCAGTCTGGACCTAACACCTAGAGTTTACCACTTGTTTTCAAAATTGAAGGAACACGTGGGTAGACAATGCTTCAACATAAACGACAAATTTAAAGGGGTGGTGAATTGCTTTCTCAATGGCCTGGTGGCGGAATTTTGTGATAAGGGCTTACAAAACTTGGGGGAGTATCTACAAAAATACTTGGATTGAAATTGCGAACAATATTTAAACTTATATATTTGGTTTTGAAAATTAATGTTGCAATCTATTTTTAACAAATATGGAAACTTTTCTTTATGATCTATGGGCAGACTTTAGGGACAATGTGGCATGAAATTTAATACAAAGACTGGAGTCCAACCAGGCGAATTATGATGGTATGAGTATAGGTGTAAAAACTGAATAATATTAAACATCTGGAAAGTGTTAGAGATGACAGTGGAACTTATGATGTAGATATAAGTGAAAGGAGAAGGCAGATAGAAACGTTTTTAAGAAGTATCAGATGCCTGATTTGGAACAAGAATAAATCGTCGGGAAGTAAGGTAACAGATGTGTAATGTTCCTGTTATCATATATGCAACCACAGTATGGATAATAACGAAATGAGATGTTAGAAATAGATAAGCAAGTGAAATAAAATTTCTCAGTAGAAGAATGAGATTAACAGGAATGTACAGCATTGAGAATGATGTTCAGGTACAGTGAAAGAGAGGATGCAGAAAGCAAAGATTTGGCCCAGAGAAAGTCCAAGGAATAAAAGACTGACAGGTGTGTGTGCTGAAAATAGATGAGACATTTGGCAAGAGAAGAGATGTGTGCACATTCAGACCTGCCACATGACTCCAGTCGAGTAAAAGGTGGAAAGAAAAATAAATAAATTGAAAAATAACAATATAGGAGCAGAAGGAATACAGTAGGCGACAATTTGATAACGAAACTACTGTCGGGTATATAAAACAAGTCATGTGGCAGGTCGGGACATGTACATATCTTTCCCCTTGCCTTATGTCTCTCCTCCTTCACTGCTAAGGATTTTACTAGAATATTATAATGTGTTTTTGTATTTTCATGATCGTTGTGGCCCTGCTGCCTTTATCCTGTTATTTTTCTTGTTTTCTTTGTCTAATTGCAGTTTCATTGTTACCATTATTGTGTAACCATTTGGTATGAAATGGAAGCTGGTCAACTGCTTAGGGAAAATCTATTATCTCACTGAGCATTGTGGCTGAGCAGTAGCACTCTGGTGTCACATTCAGGAGGACATGGGTTCGGATCGCTGTCTGGCCATCCAGATTTGGGTTTCAGTGGTTTCCCTAAGTCGCTCCAGATGAATGCTGGAATGGTTCCTTCAAAATGCCGTTGTCAGATTCCTTCTTTTTCCTTGTCCTCGGTCTTTTCCGTTTACTAATTACCTAAGCATCAACAAGGCTACAAAGAAAAAAAATCACCCAAATCATTTATTATTGAGAGAACTTGGGTTGAAATGCAAAGAGAGGGAAGTATTCCACCTCCCTTTTCCCATCCATTATTCTTTATCCAGCTTGTTTGGAGCAGGTGTGTGACAAAAACCATATCTCAGTAATGACATTAAGGAAAAGAAAGCAGCTGTTAGGCATTATAAATAACAAAGGCTAGGGAAAATGACTCATCACTCGCCAAAGTTGAAGACTGCGATGAGTAAATAACATATGAAACAAACATATACGACGCTTCAGTTTTACACCTTATTCATGTGATAGGGACCGAGTCATATGGTTCGGGAGGTGGGCACATGCCAAAGTTTACCACATGACTGACCAGTCACCTGTCAGCAAGATACAGTTGCCTTGATCTGGCAAGACTAATGAATTATGTGAGCCAAAGAGGTGGCAAGCGTTGGCCTCTACTGTAGTTCTTCACAAGCTGTAGAGCAGGTAACATGGGTTTCAGTTAATCCTGTGTATGGCCAAACAGCTTACAGCTCAGCATATGCAGTAGTTTAATGTGATTATACAATGTTCCTTTGCATTGTCTATATCTGACCCTATCTAATTGCTATTCCTTCAGCAATTTCAAGGAGGAGCTATGTAGTTATTGTCTGATGGGATCCAGCAAACATTCAAGTGTGGCTTTATGAGCAATAAGAAATGTTCCTTTTTTTAAGCTCTGTGAACGATACTATAAATCTAGTTGTGTTCATGGGGTCTATGTTGAAAAGTGACATGTATTTTAAGTACTAGAAATAGAGAATATATTTGCCTTAACTATGATTCCTTCATCTGTTTGGTAATACTATTGTTTAGGGCTAAAATTGGCCTCCCTCCCCAAGAAGTCCGTTTTTCTTAGAGGTTTTTTCCTGTGCCTTATAGAATACACACACAAACTAAATAAAACATTGGTCCGATTTATCACTCTCCATAGCTGGAAATCACACATTTTCAATTGATAGAATGTTTAGTATATTAAAGTTAAGAATTATTTTTTTTTTAACTGCTTAACGTCTCTTAACAGCAAGGTCTTTAGAGACAGGAAAGGATGGGGGGCAAGGAAAAGGAAGGAATTCGGCCATGGCCTTTTGAAGGAAGAATCTCGGTATTTGCCTTGAGTGATTTGGGAAACCATGGAAAACCCAAATCTGGATGCCCGGACGGGGATTCGAACCTCCGTCCTCCCGAATGTGAGGCCAGAATGCTAACCGTTACACCACCATGCTCAGTAAAAGTTAAGAAGTTTTATCCTCTAAATTTAATTCTTGTATTTTTAGCTTGGTAATAAACTGGAACCTATAGCCCTGGAATTAACTATAATGTGCACAAGGGCATAAGAAGGATAAATTGAGCCAAATACTGGTACAGCAGTGAATATTAGGCTGAAATGGATCAACCAAAGTGTAGAGTGGGAGGAAGAAGCACAAAAAGTATAGGATACATACTTAATAAAAAGGTTTGTTTGTTTTGTTAGGAGGCACAGACTAGATGATTAAAGATCGGATAGGAAAAATAAAATGGTCGTGAGACAGACCCAACTATTGTTTCATACTCAAGGTTGTTTGTAAGCTAACTTTACCTACTTCTTTTCTTCCTTCTTCTAGTTCATCTTTATCCATTCATTCCAAAATGTTGCATTTTTCTAAAAATTTCTCCTTACCATAAAATGTGATCTTTTATTAATCATTTCATGGTTACTAATTTTCCATAACTTTTAGGCGGCAGTTATTAGCTGCTCTAATCACTTATGACACCAGTGAACTTTGTCATACCCATAAACTTCAACATTATTGTATATGTTTAAGTCTAGGTGGTGATGTCATCTTCAGAGGTTTGGTCAAAAGATTATATACAATGGGCGATCAATGTACATTTTAAACCTCCAACCAATTGCCAAATTATTATTCTGGTGGCATTGTTTAACTGCTCTGGAGTAATGGCTGTTCTCTTGGTAATATTTGTGTATACCTTTCTTGGCGATAGAACACATTTTTGAATTTGACCTCCAGTTAAGAAATATGTCCAGCATTAATTCACAGGAACATTTAGGCTGCAAGGTTTAAGTGGCCATTTTACATCAATTTCTGAAGACCTTAATCCTCAGTGTATTGGTTATTTTGATTAAGTAATTCATTAGGTTGGTGGTTTGTCAGTATCAAATGATTATTTTTAATCAGTTTGGTGTGCCCATTCTGATCCCATGTTAGAACTGCATTGATAAATGAATTTAATATCTAATAATAAAAGCTTTGCCGTGTTTGTCGTTCCCAGCCGCCTTCTTCTGTGGTAAGTGTTGGGTCTTATTTCCCTATCCTTCCTTAGTTTTATTGCCTTAAAGCATTTTCCTGCTCATTGTTATTATAATAATATAAGTTAGTAGTTTCACAGTTAAACCATATGTCTGACGGTAAGTACTTGCACTCTCTACTACACTATCTACCAAAAAGTGATTGGACACCTATGAAGGTAAGTAATTCAACATGTCAGTTATCTTATGTGACCACCATATACTGCAGGCTGATGCAAAACCAGTTGACAAGGAGATGGCACGAGGTAAAGAGATATCGAACTTCTGTAAGGGAGTTTTTATGGTCTGTCATTTCAGTGGATTTTTTATTTGGGTGACTGCAGTGAAAGTTAACATCCCCAAATCAATTATTGCATTCACCTGTGTAAGTGGAATGTTGATGTGGATTGTTTCAATGCTGCATGTTCTGGGTGACCTTCAATTTTGATCGACAGACATAGCAGAACAGTGAAATATAAAATTATCAAAAATTGGGCACAATCCATTGATACCATCAGAAAGGTGTTTTGCACAACAACAGGAGTATTGGTTTCCTCTGGAACATTGCGTACAGATACCCACCAACATGAATAGCAGCTGCACATGAATACCACATCACGACTAGCAATAAAGCTCTACAACTCGGGTGGTTTTTGGACTGTTGTAACTGGCAATGGAGCAGTGGAAATCAGTTTTGTGGAGTGATAAGTCAATGTTTACATCATTCTGATGTGAATAGTGTTACATAGCAATTCATTAAAATAAATAAAATTATATATTTATACAGATAAAGGGTATAATATTGGTAAAATAAAAGTTTAAGGAATTAATAGAAAGAATAGCAGGTCTAAGAGAGATTATTTGCTTTGATATGTTGGAAAAAGTAGAAGTTAGGAGGATTGTTGGTAGTTCTGGTGATCCATACAGAATAATTGAGCAGAGGATTATGTTTTGAAATAATAATAGTTGCATAGTGAGAAGTTAGGAAATAATAGTTGCGGAGAGAAAATTTGATAGATCTTGAGTAGCAAAGAACATGCAGACACGGTAAAAAGTTGTTGTTGGTATGAGAGGAAATTTGAATGGAACAAACAAAAAAGGAAATACCTGACAAAAGATACAATGTTAATGCTTGTATAAAATCTATCTATTTCAAATTATAACAAACATGTTCATTGTGACAATAGGTGTAGCGTCTACCCGCTGAACAACTGTGAATGTATAATACCAACTAAGAAATTCGGTGGTGGTGGATTGAAGATTAGAGCAGTTCCACGGTCATCAGCATAGGACCACTGGTGTTTATCCATGGTAACGAACACTGAAGCCTATTGTAACATTCTGGATAGTGAAATTCTTCAAACATTTTTGTGGCATTTTTATGGAATGGGCCCATTTATTTCTAGAATGACAATGCAAGGTAACATGTTTCAAGGGCTACTATGCAGTGCTACAGCAACACAAAGTTCGGTGATTGGAGTGGCCTGCCCAGAGTCATGACCTCAACTTTATAGAACATCTTAGGGACGAATTGGATCCCAGGGTGAAAGCTCGTCGGGAATAGCTAAAAACCATAGCTCAAATTGTGGAATGATTGGAAGAGCAATGGTGACGAATCCCATTGGAAGTCCTGGAAACTCTTGTAGAGAATATGCCAGATAGGTTGGCAACTGTTATATCTGCAAGAGGTGGCCCTACGAGATTCTAATGGGATGACAACAACAGAACGAAAGTTGTGGACAAGAGTTAAATTAGTTTTTGGTAGATAGTGTATGTTGTTTGTATGTTCAATTTGTGTTGACAAATATATTTATTTTTGTGAAAAAAGAGCTGGTTTATATGGATGGAGTATGGAACCCCTGCTTATTGAAGCTATTTGGAGTATATCATAAATATAAAAGGGCTAATTCATAATATATTAAATTTTTTAATTGTAAATCCTCAGTAGAGCAACACAGCACAGGAACCCAGGAGGATATGAAGATACCCATTTTGGCGGTTGATACTGCAACTGAAGTTGTGTTCAAAATTGGAAAACTGAAGAAGAGAGAGTGACGTTAAATATTTACGAAAAATAATTTTCTAAAATTTATTTAAATATGCATTTTATATTTCTATTAAAAACAATTGTGCACTGCTTGTCAAAAATTGGAATGCTGTCAATTAAACCATCTTATTTTCAAGTGTGGATAATGGATAAAGCATATTAAGTGAACATACTAGGCGTCACCAAGACATAATCAAGCAGTTCCTACATTATTTGCAATTATTGAAGCAACACAAGTTCCTTTCTATCTCATAACTAGGAATCTATAATCCTGCTGGTGGTTTGTACTTCATCTACAGATTTATACAAACTTCTATTACTGATACTTCATCAAATAACACTTTGACTGAGGTGGTTTAGAATAACTAGTAATTAGGTGGGGATCGGCTTTATTTTGCTTGTTAAAATGTTATTAGAATTGACTATCTGAGGTATTAGTATTAATGCTGTTTAATAACAATAGGATACTATTTGCTCATAGTACCCTAATCTGATCACTGAATCTCAGCCTAGATGCAGAGGACACTCATGTGCCACAAAGGTTTTGTAGGACATTATTCCTTGTCTTTATGTTAGCACCTGTTTCTATAACACATTCCTTGAATCACAACATTTTCAAAATGTTACAAATAGACATCTATGATCAGTTTGTAAATTCAATTTTTATGGACTGTAATTTATTGTTAATGTTAGTGGTGACTGTAGTGAATCTTAGATATGTTCACAATAAAACGAGTAGATGTAAAGATTTAAACAAAACTTATTCTTGGGCATTATCACAATTTCTGTTAGGAATTTTGCTAATTAGAGTTTTTGGATACTATGTTTTAAGTGTTAATAATTTAGTTTGTATAAATTTGTGGCATAAGCAGGACCGATGTAAGGGGGGGGGGAAGCGGGTCAAATATACCTGGGCCCGCGCGGCTGATGGGGGGGCCCCGATCACTGGCTGTATGGCTGCATACTTGTAAGTTGTAGAGCTAAAAAAAAAAAGGTCGCCCAATCAGTATACTACGATTTGCTGATGACATTGTCTGTCTTGTTAGCAGAACGGACTGAATTTATTGAAAACTTACTGAATGGCATGAACCAAATACTGAAGGAAGATTTTGTACAGAATATAAATCAAAGCAAGACAAAAGTGATGAAATGTAGTTGAAATGATACCAGTCAAAGTACATTAAAAATAGGATCAGATGCAATAGGAGAATTCTGCTACTTGGGAAGCAAAATTACAACTGATGGCCAAAGCAAGAATGATGTTAAAAGCAGAATAGCACTAGTAAAAAGAGCCTTCAAGAAAAAGAGAAATCTTTTAGTGTCAAACATTGATCTAGGAATTAGAAAAAAACTCTGTGTGGAGCACAGCACTTTATGGTAGCAAAACACGGTCTTTAGGAGTACCAGAAAGAAAGAAATTGAAGCATTTGAAATGTGGTTCTACAGAAGATTGCTGAAAATTAAGTGAACAGACAGAGTACAAAATGAAATTGTTTTGGAAACGATGGGTGAGGAAAGAAGTTTGTGGAATAAGCTTACAGAAAGAAGGTACTGGCTGGTAGGTCATATTTTGAGACATGCTGGATTGGTTAATTTGTTAGTGGAGGCAACAGTCGAAGGTAAGAACTGTAGAGGAAGACGGAGATTAGAATATATGAAGCAGATAATTGAGTATGTGGGTTGTAAGGGATATGTAGACATGAAGAGGTTAGCACAAGATAGGAAGGGATGGAGTATTGCATCAAACCAGTAGAAAGACTGATGACAGCAAAAAAAATTAAGACGTAGTTTTTATTATTGGAATTTTTAATCTGTGTTGTGCTTCAATCAGTTAGTTCTCTGTCTCTTTTATTTTAAATGACTGGATAAAGTAAAGGACCAAAAAACCATTGATAGTAAACATTAACTGTGATTTATTGTTTCTATTATTATATATCGTAAGCAAGTTCACAACTCAACAGTTGGTTGGATCTTGCAGAAGGAAGCTTTACAAATGCAGTGTGTCAGAGTTATGTTGAGAAGTTCCGTACATATGGGAGGTGCAGTCTAATGGTGGTGGTTGCACTACAACTGCAATAGTAATTGAACACTTTAATTTTTCTCTTCTCGGTAGTAAAATATGGTCATAATTGTTTGCCAGTTTTTTTGTATACCTCTTTGTGAGATGAATGTTCATCGCACTATTAACTTTCATGATGATAAACTATGGCACTGCTTGAGAACTCTGATGTTTAATACAGGTTAATGTTTGTAGATAATGAAGAAAATAGCAAATGTAGATTATACACTCTGGTTGGTTATAGGAATGTGACATTTATACAAATCCTTTATCAATAGTCAAACCCACTTCATGTGAGGGTTTATACACTCTATACATTAAAGCTTTTGTAATGCAGCTCTGGTTACTGTAAAATTGTTTCTGAATCATCTATATGATGTTGATTGTCTTGCAGCTTCTTTTAAACATGTTTACATTGTTTACCACATCATATGAGAGAAAATACAGCTAAATTTACTTCTTTGCCTGAAACCAGTGTAACATTCTTTGCATTTTGACACTAATCCCTTAACTAAATTGTAGTCAGAAATAAATAAAATGCTTTGGTTATGAAAGTGTTTTATTATTCTGTGGATTCCCACAGTGTTTCATTGGCATGTATAAAGTTATGAATGTTTTGGACTAATATACAAAATTACTAAGTATTAAAACATAGTTTGATGAGTATTATATCAATTTCCTGGTCTCAAAAATATATTTGGAAAAATCCTTATTGAATACATTACGTAGGCACATCAACCTGTTTAGGTAGCCAGAAATATTTAACAGTTACACAGAATTCATCTTTATTACGATATTGATAAATCAATCAAATAATCTCATCTGAATGTTGGAGTTTATGTGTGGTGTTCACATGTAGAATATTTGTATTTACAAACAGAAGTTGTGTTCATAAAGGTACAAATAACTTTCTATAAAAAGAGACATTAGAAAAAAAATATTGTATTTCCAAACTCCACAGAATGGGGCTAGCCGTTAGTTTTTATCGTGGTGGAAGGAAGGTTTTTCAAAAGTCATATGACTAGGATCCCTTAATACTGAAGCCTTTGGGATAATTTATACTTTTTGATCTAATGCTATACTAATATGGGATTTTGTGAGACATTAAGTAAGAATTGCCTCTAAATTAGATGGTTTTTTTTCTCATTACGACTTATACACTGATACTGGAATAAAAAAAGAATTGAAGCAGTTGCTATTCAGAAAATGTCTGGTAAATTAAAATAGCATTAAATCTGAGCCACTTAATCAAAAATTTCCTTCTTGCTGAAAATTTTGGATTATCATATTTGTATCCAATACTATGTAAGAGGTTTCTGAGAAAGGTTGTGAAATGAATTATTTTTGAGGTAGACTTCCTGTTATTATGACTGGCCATGTAAGTAAAAGCTTAATATTAATCACTGCATTAAGTTTTAGTTTTCTATTTTTAATGTCACAGGTTTGTTTCTTCCTCACTTCAGTAAAAAATACTTAATATTTAATAAAATTACCATGAACACTTCACTGCTATTTCTAGATGATGATATAAATATTTATATTCATATTATGCATAATCTGAAGCACTTGTTGTTAATCTGTCCATAATAACACAAGTTTTCTGTACTGGAAACTCGTGGTGAAATTGTGTTAATTGTGGTTTTGACACTAAACTATAGCTTTAGCTGTATTAGAATAAAGTGGCAACAAGCATTCTTGTAATACCGATACAGCGTTCCCATTGAATTATACAACAAGGTTTCTAGAAGTCTCCAGAGTTTTTATTATTATACAGGTCTGGAGTTTTTAAAGTTTCTTTTTTCAGAAACTTTGATATTAATTACGAGTACTGAATTTTACCCAAGAGGTAAAACACATTTGTTATTGGCAGCAAAATTAGGCAAAATATTTAAAACCTAACAATCATTTAAAAGACTAGCTCTTGTAAACTGTATTCACTGAAGATTCACACAGTCAGTCACTCACACTATACTATATATATTAAGTACTATATCACAATAGGGAACTCTTGTGTTCCACTAAAATGCACCTTCAAAATCACTGCACCTCTGTTTAAATGGAGGAAGTCACCAGTTGTAAGATATATGAAAATGAGAACTAATTCCAGTCTTGAGAATAATGTCTTATGTTTATGAGTACTTCATAATAGCTGTTTTCAAGATGGTGTTAGAACCAGCTTCCCTTACATAGGCAGAAGAATTGTGATGATGGCACAAAGCATTCAGTTGGGAAAAAAGTCAGGAAAAACCTGCTGGTCACCAGACCACATTCAACTGCATATCGATGACGGGCTCTGCCCCCATCAATAAATTTTGCATGTCCTAGGTCCATTTTAATTAAATGCATATTAAAAAAAAAAGATATTGCCAAGAATTTACCTTCGGTATTGAAGAGGTATGGTGACATCCATTAACATTGCTATTGGCTCATACATAATGTACTTAAATCACAGATATAACAGTCTCGATACAGTTGAACCACAGAATCTGTTATATCCTAGTTTATGCAAAGATAAAGGCCTTCTGTCACCGAATTGTAGTGTTCATTTTTTTATTCTGTATCTATTTTGGCAGTGACATGGCGGTGGCTTACACAACCACCCCTCCATCCTGCCATTTTAGAGTTTGTGGCAGTAAGTGATTGCTTGTGCAACATTCCTTCCAGTTCACTGACATTAATAACTCATTGTTAACATGTGAACATATCGCAATGTGTGCAACCTGAGGATACTGACAGAGCCGGCCATCGAAATATAAATATCATTTGACTTGTCACAGAGCTTGGGAAGTCTTTTAGTCCCTGTGGCGATGCAGCCTGTGATGTGATGTCATCCACGCATCCAGCCGTTCCCTGCGACGCGGGCATCTCCCCGCCTTGCGTAGGTATTGCCCAAATTCACATCCCGGTAGAGTGCACACTCCACTCTGGATACAGCTGCAACAAAGCACATTGAGTTAATTAGAGCTTACACTGGGATATCTACTGTTATGTGAAGGGAACAGTATGCAGTTTATAAAATAGTAAATAGATGGGAGTAATAATATTTGATTTTGGTTCATAAAAGCACAGTGTCTGTTTGCAATACCGAAACAGTTTACAAAATTTTGCATTAACAATTTCCTGCCTTAGTGTTCCATTTGAATTATTTTTTAAAACCACAAGCAATTTTATTTGTCTTGCTTAGTTGTCTCTGCCACAATTCTTTCTCGTGTGTTCATTTTAGTGAGAAGAATTAATATTTTTGTTTTCTTCAGTTATAATTTGTGACAACCTTTTGCTTTTTATGTGTGTACCTAATAAGCTGGCACTTCTTTGCATTTATCTTCATCCCAGTGATAAGGGGATGCACTAGAGAAGTAAGGGAACTGGGGTACAAAACTTTGGTCAGACCACTGCTGGAATATGGTGACCCACATTTTGGGTATCTAATACAGGAGTTGGAGGGGGTACAGATAAGGGCTGTCAGATTTGTCTTTGGAATTTACCACAAAACATAATCGGTAACTAATATGATAAAGGAGCTGGAGTGGGAATCATTGGAGGATAGAAGGAAGGTGAAGAGAGTCATGGGCGTGTATAAGGCCTATATTGGTGATGAAGCATGGAAATATATTGGTGGAAAAATTAAGAGAGAGGCACAGAAGGGTAAAAATTACAATGACCACAAACAGACACTTGATTTAAGGCATTAGAGTGTGGGAAACTTTTCTTTCTTTGGAAAGGGTTTAAGGGGTAGGAATAAATTACCAAGAGAATTGATGAATAATTTACCAAAAACATGAAAGAATTTAAGGTAAAAATTAGTCAAGGGCAAAAGTAGGTCGGAAGAAGAAAGGAGAAAGAGTGGTGCACACTCCATCGCAGTTTTATCAATTATTATTATTAGTAATTGTTTTTAACGTGCTGTTTCATCTGCTGAAACATATACAGCAAGGTTTCTCAAACTTTATTCCTCTTGTATCACTGATTAGTTGTGCACCACTAAACTAAGTAGATGGGTGGGGAATTTACACTCAAAGTGTATAAGACAATAATATTAAGAAAGGGATATGGGTACAAAGGAAAGCGAACAAATGCCTCTGAGTACCTTGTGTAGTTCTAATGGGCTTTTCCGCAAATAATATTAATAATTAAGAAAGGGGTAGGTAGATGACTAAGGAGATTGTCACTGGAGCAAGCAATCCATCGGATTTAAATTTAGATATTTAAATTAACTACGAAACATTCCCGTAAGATACAGATTGCCTATTTCTCCATTCAGTAAAAAATTACAACCAATTTGGAAGCATCTGTTTGGATACAACCTTGATAATTTCTGTGTACAACCAGTGATATGTGTACCACAATGCTAATACCACGGAGGAAGCAATATATGGAGACAAAATAACGCCAAATCGGTGAAATAGTCCAAGAGCTGTTAAAAATTTAGGGTAGGTATTTGAGGCACCATGAAAATTTGTATAACACTTCCTTTGTAATTTCTGAATACTAAATCGAAGACCTGGCTAATGGGTATTGGGGCCCACCTTTGAATTTTTAACGTTGCAAATTTTTATTTACATAAATTGTTCTTGAGGCATTTTGAAATTTTAATACCTTCAAATTTGGTATGTAAAAAAATTAAAACTAAATGAGCCAGATTATTTAGACGGCCCTAAAATATTGCCAGGCCCTTTCAAAATTGTATTTTTCAAATTTCGAAAAATGTATTTGAGGCACGCTGAGATTTACACAGGATAATATTTACACCTAGAAATAAATAATTCTGAAAAGACAGACGATTTGGGAGGGACTTTACACCTGCCAGGTGATCGTAAATGTTACACTCTAGCGCGAGTGAATTGTATATTGGCGGCTGGCTGATTTGAAACGCGTTGCGGTGCGATTGGCTCCCGTCAGATCACGTGACTCGTAGCAAGCGCGCAGTTGTTTAAAACGATTTAGGAGCACATTCGTAGTGAAACGTGTAGTTATAAAAGTGTTATTTTGTTTATGTATATATCAATAAAATAGTAATATAAACATTTATCATGAAAGCCGAATATTTAGTTTGTGTTATTTTCTCAAAAAATAAAGTAAGGATTATTGTTTTTACCGAAAAAACTTTACAAAAAAAGTCATGAAGTTTTGGAAATTGTGCAAAAACATGGGTTAAAATATAAAGATGTTATTTTACCACCCAATGTTGATATAAAAGAGGGTTTTCACTCATCTTGTTACAGAAATTTCCTTGCTGTAATGAAGAATATCATGGCGAAAATGCATCTCAAAAATCCGATTTGCCTTCTTCATTAGGTATAGTATAATTTTACTTTTTACTATGCATAATAATATACTGTAATAACAAATATGTTAAGACTCACTATACCAACTATGCCATATATATAGAATACTGTTGTTAAATATTTTTCCCGTGATATATTAGGACAATCTTTGTGCGCGAGTTTGCCTGGCTTTCATGCAGTCACGGGATGTGACTACAATCCATCATTTTTTCAGAAAGGAAAGATAACACCATTACGATACAAATACTGATGAAAAATCATAATTTTCAAATGGCGTTAACGGATCTTGGAGTTGCTCATATAACCGGTTTGCGGGATGAAATTTTTAAAACACTTGAACCATTTATTTGTGAAATTTACGGCTTTAAAAATATCAAAGATATAAATCTAGCAAGATTTCAAAAATTCTGTAATACTTATAAAGCTCAAAACAAAGAAGGGTCTTTTAAAAATCATTAAAAACATGTGATTCCTCCTCTTTGCCACCGTGCAAAGTTGAATTACGTCAACAGCTCTTGAGAGCTCAGTACATCTAAAGTATTTGGCGTAATGCACATTTACGTTTTCCGAGCTCCTTAAAACCTGAATAAAATGGATGGAAACTGCAGAAAACTGGATTAGAATTTCATTGGTTTGATGGAGATTGTATGCCACAATAAGTATTAGATGTAATTTTTAGCGAAAGACATGAGAACAACGATGAAAAAGATACAGGTAAATCGAAAATTTTCTTTCATAATTGTATTATTCCTTGTATTCTTCATTAAATATAAATTATTATTTTCAGATAATGCATTTAAATAAGATGAGTATTCGAGCACTGATAAGCCTTTGCGGCTAATGATAATGATTACAATGAAATAATCAATACTGATGAGGAATAAGAAAAATCCAAAAGAAAAAAAATTTTTTTTTTATGTAGGCCTACATAATTATTTCATTAAAAAGAATTTTATCAATTAATTTTATTTTTGTATTTATTCATTTTTTCAATCCTTTATACAATACACAGAGGATAAATAAAAATATTTTATTTGTAGAAGTACATAACATTTTTAATTTAATGTGAAATTTATGAAAAATAACTAGGAGCTAAAATCGTTTTAAACAACTGCACACTTGCTATGAGTCACGTGGTCTGGCGGGAGCCAATCGCACTGCAACACGTTTCAAATCAGCCAGCCGCCAATATACAATTCACTCGCGGTAGATTATAACCTGGCAGGTGTAAAGTCCCACACAAATCGCCTGTCTTTTCAGAATTATTTATTTCTTGGAGTAAATATTATACATTTTTCGAAATTTGAAAAATACAATTTTGAAAGGGTCTGGCCCGTCTAAATAATCTGGCTTATTTAGTTTTAATTTTTTACATACCAAATTTGAAGGTATTAAAATTTCAAAATGCCTCAAGAACAATTTTTGTAAATAGAAATTTGCAAAGTTAAAAATTCTAAGGTGGACTGTGCCCCAATACCCATCAGCCAGGTCTTCGATTTTGTATTCAGAAATTACAAAGGAAGTGTTATACAAATTTTCACGGTGATTCAAATACCTACCCTAAATTTTTAACAGCTCTCTGACGTTATAAAAAAAAAATCGTCTCTTACTGCGTATGCGCGGCGGCCACAGGCGGCCATAGGAGTCCCAAAACATTGAGCTGTTTGCACTGTGTTTGCTGCTGAGAATATTTCATTTTCTAATACGGTATTCTAAAGTTTTCTATAATGCTAAGTTGTGTTGCATATGGTTGCTCAAACAGACAAGATAGGAAAACACTTTGAATAGCGTTTAATAAGTAAGTCACATTGTAATTATCGTTCTTGAAGTATCTGACAGGTAACTGCAACATTAGGGCCATTCGCTATAAATGTATTCATTGCTCTCAATAGCATCATATCGTTCTCAAATTTTTGTTGGTGTAGTGTAGACAATTAGCATATGTTACTATTTTGCACCTGAAAAGCTAGCCTTATTGTAGACAAGTGTTGAAAATTTAATTTAAGCGAGTCATGTTTACATCGCGACACAGTGAATATGGTATTTTGCAGGCTTTACTCAAGTTTCAGTTTACACTGAAATTGTACGATGAAATTAATTGTACTGAAGGTATATTTTGAAATTAGTTGTGATAATTTATGCTACGTGAACTATGAATCCTGATATTGTCAATTTTGTTGTAGCTAGAACTGTAGCTTAAATTGAATTTTGTGTGTTGAGGTGCCCAGCACTATTATGGCCATGGTGATGCTATTTGATGAATGATTCTCATGTAAATTGACGAAACTAATCAAAAATCAAGAGTAATTTTTTTTATATTTCCCTTAGTTCTCTAGATATCAACTATCAAAAATTAGTTACAGATATAGTTCCTTGTGCCTTTGGTGACATTTTTATTCTGGTCCAGGCCGCGTTTTAACCTAACCACAAGGATTAGTAAAAAAATTAGATACCCAATCTGCAAGTGCAGCAAAATTATCTTTTGTTCCAGTCCGCATCATAACCTAACAAACTCAATTTGGAGAAATTATATCTCGCTAACTAAGTGAGATATCGAAAAAAATTATTATTTATTTTCGATTTGTATCGTCGTGATACATAAGAATTTATCATCAAATTTGACTTTGGGGAAATGTTTCTTCTGAATTTCAACCTAAAACACTTAACTTTTGAGCGGAATTTATGAAAATTCTAAAAAAAAAAATAACTAGGAGCTAAAATCGTTTTAAACAACTGCACGCTTGCTATGAGTCACGTTGTCTGGCGGGAGCCAATCGCACTCTAACACGTTTCAAATCAGCCAGAACTAAGCACGATATAAAAAACAAATTATTATTCATTTTTGATGTGTCTCGTCGAGTTACATAATAATCCATCATCAAATTGCGGTGCCACGGTTGTATTATGATTTCCTTGAGGTTTTTGTGCCATTTCCCGTGTTTCTCCGGCCGAGCAATATGGCGGCCTCCCCACCCCACTTCTCTCTACCCAGTTTCACTCCAGTTTGTGGTGAAGGTCCCTTGTGTCGTATCCATATATTCCTTCCTCCATGGCTAATACGACTGTTTAAGATACTCTGTTATAGAGGATTTAATAATTGTTCTTATTTATGATAAGCAGTAACATTTTTAATATGATGAATTAAATGTGTACACCTTAATATATTGTATGAAACTCCTTAAAAACATGATTTCGCAAATGCGTGTAGCTGGTGAGACAACAGTATTTTACTCATAATGGCGTTTGTCTTAAGAAAACCAAATTCTTCATAAAATTTGAGGTGAAGAAAACAAATGACCTGAAATGTGAGGATTGAAAAGACCAAGTTAGTAGATCATTAGAAGAAGGGACTTTAGAAAACAACTGAAGCAAATAATCATTGGTTGTATATATTGCGGTGAACGTTTCAACTTGAGAAATAACCAAACCTTAAAAGGATGCTGATTTGTGGAGAACTTTGTTTTAAACGCTTTGCTTCTCGGCGTCTCATCAAAATAAAACAAAAAATCCCTATTCTGATCATAGGAGCATGGGCTCTACATTAATCAATACCCCATAAAAATCTATCCAGTATTTAAGTATTGCGTAAATCGCGTTCAGTAAAAAATTATCTTAAATTTATCAGCTTTACATTGCCACACTTAAGGCAAACATGCCCTTTTTTACCCGCAGCACCATGGGTTGTGCTTTAATAACTTTATCAAAACCTGACCAGTAGTTTCCTGGGAGAATGACGTTCAAAGAAATATTATCTTGAATTTGTCAGCATCATTTCAAAGTGAAACGTACCTTATTTTATTCACGTGCTACGGACTGTCCATTTATTGAAACTCCATCAAAATCCTACCAGAATCTGGTTCAATCAAATATAATAATAATTTGGCAAATAAGTTGATCAGTATCGCCCCGAGCTTCAAATTAATCGAATGTCAACAGAAATCCGACCAGTAGTACTTGCGTGAATAGTACCGCGTTCACCAAAGAATTATCTTAAATTTGTCATTCTACGATGTCTCATCAAATAGAAACATACCCTATTTTACCCGTGTTACATCAATCGAAAATCCATCCAAGCAGCAGTTTTGCGTGATTCACCTTCGTCGAAAATTTATCATACATTTCATTTTTTTTCTCAGTTACTTCGAAATGAAATGTACCTTAGCATTTACGCGCGATCAATGTATGTTAATCGGTATCCCCATAAAAATCAGACCTGTAGTTTTAGAGTGAGTCGCATAAAACGGAAAATTGATAATACTTTTTTTAATTTCTCATCAAAATGAAACGTGCCCTATTTTAGCCGAGAGATATTAAACGAAACCCCATCAAAATCTATTGAAAGAATTTAAAGTAAAAATTAGTTGAGGGCAAAAGTAGGTTGGAAGAGGACAGGAGAAAGACGGGTGTGTAGGGAGATTGCCACTGGAGCGTGCGCTCCAATGGCAATTTTATCAATTATTATTATAATCTGATCAGTAGTTTTTGCGTGAATCACGATCATCCCAACTTGCAGACAGACAGATGATTTAAAAAAAAAAAGTTGATTCCTCCTCCTCTGTAGCTTTTAAATAGTACCCTCAACTCATTTTCTTAAAAAAATTTCGAATGTACATACTTTTTTTTCAAGTTATAGTTTTATTATTAAATGTGAGTACGGATAATTCACAATAAAATAAACTAAGTTTATTGCTGTAATAAACTTTAAATCTTTATAGCAAAGATGACTTTACTAACACTGTATTAAAAAAAGTATACTAGCATTCTAAAAAAGTTTTCCAAGAAATAAAACAACTTGCGATCTCTGTCATCACAATACAGTCTCAAAATCGTAACAGCGTGATAAGTTAAATATCACAATTTCATTGAAAATAATAAAACCATTTCATAGTGTTCCAAAATATTAATTCAATAGCAAGGTTTAATATTTTTACTGGATAAGCAGTAGGCCTATTGTTTCATTACAGTACTGAAACTTGGACCAGAAATTACCTTCAGAAGGCTTAAGTAGAGATATGAAATTTTATCTCTTTTTCCCAAGTACTAGGTACATTCAGAATTACTGGCTTCAGAGTATCTTTTTATGTTGCCGGATTTAGACGAATTTACCTTCTGATAGGTATTGAAATCCGTTGTGAACATTGATATGGAAAAATTCTAATGGTTTTATAGCATGATCCATAATGAAACTAACAGAATCACACTGAATGCAGCAATTCAGTGCATCATTATTTATTTTCTAAGAGATGAGGGGCAGATTATTTGAAATAATGTTTTTATTTTATTTTTATGATGATAACTTGTCAAGTGTTTGTTACTCTCGCACTCAGGACGGTTCCGTACTCAGAATGTGTTTTAAACCGAATGTAACACGGATAACTCACTGCTTGTCTGCTTGAGAGAAGTAGTCCTTGCCCCTGCGTTGGCGCAGGCAGACTGCGTGTTGTCCATAGCACTCGCACAAGCAGACAGCTCCACCACTCAGCCGCCTCGCCACGAAGTGCGTTGGACAGCGGCACGGCCCCGACACGCTGCAACACGCACAACACAGCATACTCACCACACGTAGAATACTCATACAGGGAAATCGCCCAACCGTTCTCTGTTCGGATGAACAGAATGGAAAAACAAGAGGCAGAGCTTAGCATAATGACAGTTGTAACCAGGGCCAGTAACGGTAAAAGATTATTGAGATCACCAAAGCTCACGAAAAAAAAAAGATTAAAAACACAATTATTTACACGCGCATGTCAACAGAAGACAGCGACTATAGTATTTTTAGGCAGCGCCCCACTAACCAGCGCCTTCCCACGTCTCATCAAGCGATAGAAATTTCTGGATACTGAAATAAAGTTTTGAAAGAAATAAAACAACAAATTAAATAAAAACGAATTAAAAATATAATTATTATTACATTATAAATACACCTATTTCAGTTATAAACGAATGTATTTTTTTATTTATAAATACTTACTTTCAAACAAAACATTAAAACTTGGATCACCCACCACTACTTGCTGTTTACATCTATACAAAATGAATTTATTTTATCTAACCTTATGGATATGAAGGCCAGTAGTTCATATCGCAGGTGTATGATGGCGACTTCAATCTAAATTCATACACGCTGGCCACAGTATACTGACCTTATGTTACAAGGGTTATGAGTCCTCATCGGTGAGCAACAAAGTTGTAATTTTTATGTATAGGTGCACTGAAATGTTATTTTACAATACACCCGTACTTCAAAGGATTGAACTGCATGCACGATCATTGTTTTCGGTTTTTACAAGTACGAGGCGTATTTTTTAAGTAAGTACCATTTTGTTACACCGTGGCTGCAGCGCTACGGTCGCGTTCCGCGCATGCGCACTGGGTACCTGCATCTCTTGCCTACATTGACGCCATTAGTCTAATTCTTCCTTGTTTACGTTGTTCACTGAGTGTTTAATCGTGAGTTCCGCCGACTATGAAGTACGGGCTGTTATAAGATTTCTTTGTGCTAAATGCCTAAACCGATCGATTTTCATCGTGAGATCTGTGCAGTTTACGGACAAAACATTATGAGTGATGGAATCGTGAGAAAGTGGGTGAGAGCATTTAAAGATGGCCGCACAAATGTGCATGATGAACAACGGAGTGGGCGTCCTTCGGTCGTTAATGAAAGTTTGGTGCAGAAAGTGGACAATAAGGTGAGAGAAAACAGACGCTTTACGATTTCCTCCTTGTGTGATGACTTTCCTAATGTTTCTCGTAGTGTTTTGTATGGCATTGTGACCGAGCACTAGAATTACCGAAAATTGTGCTCACGTTGGGTACCGAAAATGTTAACGGATGTGCACAAAAGCAAACGTTTAGACAGTGCATTGACTGGAGCGGTACCACAACGATGGTGATTTCTTAAGCCAAATTATTACGGGCGATGAGACATGGGTGGCCTACATCACACCTGAATCAAAGTAACAGTCCATGGAATGGCGGCATTCAGATTCACCCAAAAAATTGAAGTTCAAGCAAACGATTTCTGCCCGGAAAATCATGTGCACAGTTTTTTGGGACAGAAAAGGGGTATTGCTTGTGGAATTTCTGCCTCGTAATGAGACAATGAATGCAGCAGCTTTGTGAGACATTGAAGAATCTGCACCGTTCAATCCAGAACAAAAGACATGGCAAGTTGATCAAGGGCATCGTTTTGCTGCATGACAATGCCCGTCCACATGTGGCTAATCAGACCAAAGATCTCATCACATCTTTCCGATGGGAAACTCTAGATCATTCTCCGTACAGCCCTGATCTGGCGCCCAGTGACTACCATCTGTTCCTGCACATGAAGAAACACGTGGGCGGTCAGCGTCTTGAAGACGATAACGAAGTCAAAACAGTTGTGATGCAGTGGTTAACAAGTCAGGTGGCAGACTTCTATGAGGAGGGTTTTCAAAAACTGGTACTACGTTATGACAAGTGCCTCAATATTGAAGGGAATTATGTATAAAAGTAGAGTAAGGTACAGGCTTTCATGTAAAAATAAAATTATTGAGATATATTTGCACGTCTTTTTTAATTTCAAAACGGTACTTACTTATAAAACATGCCTCGTATTTGAGTACTTTCGGTGCTAAAACCGTATCGGAAATTGGTTACTTTCTTAGCACTTTTATTTCTCCATGTGGTGCGAGCCCCTTTGTGGTGACGGTCCCTAGACTACAGTTTATGTAGCCTATGCCTAAATGCAGCCCTGATTGTCACCATTTATTTTCATAACTGAATGTGTATTTTTAGAGAGTATGGGATCAAACCAATTATTTCCTGCATCTTTGTGATACAATTTCAAATTTATTCACATTCTGTCTTTGTCATAGATTAACTTAGAGAGGAAGTACTTGGTTCAGTAAGCAGCATTACTGAAATTTGTCGGAAGTTTAACGTCCCGAACGAAAACGTCTACCCAGGTTCATTCTGTTTGCTGCTAAGTCGTTATATCATAGGACTCCCTCCGTGAATAAAGTGGCTTTGGCGTAGTGTCAACCGCACCACCCCAGTTCCGATGCCTTGAAGGGAGATATTGAGCCATACCTCCACCAATTCCATTCAATGGTCTTCAGTGACCTGACAGAGATAACCATGAGTGTAGTGGTTAGAATCATTACCTGCTGCAGAGAACATCTCCTGTACATAACGGTATATGCTGAACAACGTAGCACTTGTGAGTCTTTCCACATTAATGCTAGACACTTCTATAAATATGGAGGGTGTGTTAGCGGGCTATATAGTTAGACAGCACTGTAGGGGTCGAATCAGAGCACTAATACCTTCCATCGCCGAATACCATTTTTAATTTAAAAAAAACGTAATAAAGAATAGCAGTTGTAGTATCCATAATTTAAGGTACAGCTTAGGCTCTCGAAATAGATGTAAGCAATATTATGGAAAACTGATAAGTTAATGGTTTTTCACATTCAAAATAAAAAGGCTGATACTACAGTATTTCTTGACGACCAGAAAATTATTTCTAATTATGAGAATCATTTACAACGGTTGTGTATTCACAACATTAATCGCCAAGATGTACGTTTTGAGGCGGGTAACAACAGGGTGTTTCAAAAATGACCGGTATATTTGAAAAATTAATAAAAACTAAACGGGTAGCGATAGAAATACACCGTTTTTTGCAATATGCTTCCGACAACAGTAAATTTTCAGGCAGACAAACTTTCGAAATTAGTTACAATTTTCAACAACAGATGGCGCTGCAGTCTGAAAAATCTAAAGTACGATTATTCTAAGGAATAAACCAATATTTCACAGCAAACTTGCAATCTGTGAACAGCACACGCTTACAACAGAAAGACGACTTACAGAATGGTGAACTCACAGACTGCGTTTACTTCTATATCTTTCAACTCGCCTGCATCGCCATCTGTTGTTGAAAATTGTAACTAATTTCGAAAGTTTGTCTGCCTGAAAATTTACTGTTGTCCCAGGCATATTGCAACAAACGGTGTATTTCTATGGCTGCCCGTTTAGTTTTTATTGATTTTTCAAATATACCGCTCATTTTTGAAACACCCGGTATGAAATAACTCAGCTGATGGCAAAAGGTCGGGAACTTACCGACGTTAGGATTGGCTCAAAGGACTGTAGCTGAATCATGAGATTTTGGTGTGTAGGATACCATGTGGTGTTTTTTAATGGACTGACCTGTGGCTGTTTTCAGACGGCAGCAGACGCACTCCGACTGCCATGTCCTTCGGCATCTGAGCGTCCCAGCGGTCCTCGCAGCGACATTCAGTGTGGTTGTAGAACGTCAGCTTCTCCACCACGGCTCGGGAACTCGCGCCCACCGTCGTCGACTGCAAACAGAACACACTGTCAGCTACAAGTTATGTTGTCTCCAGATTGGTAAACTAAATTGCTAACAGAGAAAAAGATGGTAGGAAAATACGCGTGCGGCCTAGTAGAGAAAAACGTCGGAGATTGTATCCCCTTCTTCTTCATCCAACACTTATGGCTAGCCTTTCTTAATTTATTCCCGTATTTGTCAGAAACCAACACCAATTATGTTTTTTTTCCTTCATATATGAGCGTGGTGGGTGAGTGGTTAATGTTCTGGCCTCGCATTCGGAAGGACGGCGGTTCGAATCCCTGTCCGGGCATCCAGATTTGGATTTTCCATGGTTTCTCCAAATCACTCCAGGTGAATGCAGGGATGTTTCCTTTAAAAATGCCATGGCCGAATTTCTTCCTGTTCCTTGCCCCCAGTCCCATCCCGCCTATAATGACCTTAGCCGTCGACGAGGCGTAAAGCCATAAGAAAAAAAAACTGTGGTCTTTTGTCTATTCTCGTTTTATATTCCTTTTCTTATTGTTTAGCGGTACTTCTTTTCCTCTATTACCTTTAAGCTCATGTTAGTATCTTTTCTTATTCTCCAGGACTTAAAACCTGATCTCCTATCTCTTCCCCTGATCACCACACTATAGCGGTTTGGAGTCTCAGTGGTTAAGGCGTCTCACTGGAGATCGAAAGGTCTCCGATTCGAATCCATGTCTCGGCGGGGAATTTTATAGGCGCTTAACCGGATCTTCACACTTGTTGTGTAATGTGAAGTACGGCAGAACGCTTCCGTGGTTCGGATTCCACGTTAAACTGTAGGTCCGCTATACCTGGTAGGATCATCGGGTTAAGCTAGGCGCCTACGATAAGGGTAAATTGCGCTGTCGATAAGAAACCCTGTTACCAGGTCTTACGACCACATGAGTTATTTCACAGTATCACTATTCTCTGTTCTTAGTTTGTGTTAGTTGGCAGCCTTTTAACCGATTAACCTAGAAACGATATGATTCCCGTTGGATACAGAGCATAGAATTTTTGAAAGATCTGAATTCAAATTTCAGTCCGGTTATGTTCTATTTTTCAACATGACCCACAAATTTCTACAAGTGGAATTCGATATTGTTCCTTGGGGTTGCCGTGGCGCTTATTGATATTGTTCCTGTATGTCACAGCGATAATAATACTTTCGTTGAAAAACAAACAGATTGAAGCCAGATTACTTTCAAATCATTCCTTCTCCTAAGCTGAGTTTTGTTGACGTGTATTGTTCTCCGGGAAATCAGCAAAATCTTACGGTCTATTGTTAAGGATTAAAAACGTCTATTTTCGCTTCTGTCGTCGTCACCAATATCTGTGAACAGAATAACCTTTCTCCTCTATATTGAAGATTATATTTTAATTTCTCTTTGACTTTTGTGTATTGTTTGACGAGGAATCTGAGGAGCTAGATGATTACAGGAAACAACCTAAAAATCTTAAAACCCCTGTGTCTTTTTTTACGACATTGTTTTCAGTGACATTATATCTTCAACTATGGTAAGTGATAGTTTCTTTTATATAATTATTTCAAGATATAAAAGAAAAATATTTAATTAAAGTTACAGTGTGGTTTCACTACACGCACAAAGTTTTAGAATAAATGAAATTAAAAAGTCCGGAACCAATTATTCAATAAACTATGAAGTCGAAGATGACAGCGCATGGTATAACGATCAACTGACTAAATACGGCATCCGTATTTATATTCATGCTTCCGGTGTTTTTGTTGGTCCAACACAATTCATAAAGCTGTAATCAAATTACCTGCTACCGAAATACAGGTATCCATTATTCATACAAAGAGAAAGTTATAGCCGAAATACATGCTCGTCTATTTACGCTGTAATGAAATTCTTTGTAAACTTTGGAATTGCGAACAGTTATTGAACAAAGAGTTTAAGGTAGTCCTACACGTAATAAGAGCAATCAAAATTAGGAACCTGACACACCAAATATCAGATTATCTTCACTGTTAACATTTGCGCAAGAAAATTTACCAATGACAATAATTAAGCGCTTATTGCGAATTAGAGCTTCCCCCTTTTTATGCGGTTGTTCCATAAAACTGTGATAATATTGAATAAAATTTCAACAGTAAAGAGGTAGATTTCCAGAATTAAAAAATCAAGTATTTAAAGTCTAAACCGGTAGAGACCTGGTAAAGGATAGACAACTATGATTTATTGATAAAAATTTATTATCAAACATAGAGACACAAAGGAAGACAGTACACCTAAAATATACTTAAGAGCCATAAATCGTGGGATACCTCCTAATATCGCAAGGGACCCACTTTTGTCCGGCGATGTGCAGTAACCCGACGTAGCATTGACTCGACAAGTAGTCGAAAGCCCCTGAAGAAAACATTCAGCCATACTTCCACTACAGCTGTGTTTTCGGCGCTGGACGTTGTGCACGAAATGACCTTTCGATTATGACTCAGAAATGTTCGATTGGATTCATGTCTGGCAATCCACTTCCTTCCAAATACCAGGACCGAGCCGGAAATTCCGCTACACTGGAGTGCACAACTTAATGAGGAAATAGATAGTGTAACATAATATATTGACCAGTCTGTGTAAATGAATGAAAATGCTGGAGCATGTTGCCAGAGGTCTCCCACAGAAAGCTGGACGTTACATGGCGCGAGTTCAGCGCTAAATGTATCAGGTCCCGCAACACGAGTTAGTTGTCGAGTGTAGCCCAAGAGTTTGGTAATGCTTACAGCATTATTTCGCGTCCATGGGCAGGCGTTCCGAACCACAGTCTGCCCGAAGAATAGGAGATGATCGACCATAGTCATCCGCTGCTGCAGTCGACCGGTACATTGTGCAAGAGGCAAGAAGGGACCCACGTCAAACAGTATGCACAATTGTAACTACATTTAACAGACTGCAAGAAATACAATCTCACGCTCTACAGTGGCACAGGAACTGCGTGGGACTGGTCTCTTGCCCAGACGACCAATACACTGTGTTTCGTTGACAACCGTACATGGGCGACACCGTTTGAGAGCATCAGGACTGGACCAACGAGGAATGGGGTTGCTTGCTCTTCTCAGATGAGAGCAGATTCAGTCTGAGTAGTGATTATAGACGTACCCACATCTGGCGAGAGGTAAAAACACGTAATGCACCCAGGAAAATGGTCCAACATTATCGTTTTGTTGGTCCAAGTGTTATGGTATAGAGAGGCATTAAGTTGCATGGGTGTAACGTTCTCCAAATTTCTGAACGCAGTACGCTCACCAGTCAGTTATTATGACACTAAACTTATTCCACAAGTGCGTTTGTGCCGGAGTGCATTCGGCCTTAACTTAATTTTTATGGATGACAACGCGCAGCCGCTTCTAACAGCGCAAGTGGAGGAGCTCTTGCAACGAGAGGATATTCGGCAAATGGACTAGACTGCCCGTTCCCGCTACTTAAAACCCATATGACACGTATGGGATGCATTAGGGAGACGTATTGAGTACGTTCACATGCGGCAACGACCGTCCGACTGTTGTCAACCACACAGGTAGAGTAATGGAACGCCCTGTCACAACGACTCCTTAACGACCTTGTGGCTAGCAAGGGAGTACGTTGCATAGCATAATATAGATGTCCATGGTGATCACTCACCCTATTAGGGTCCATTTCCCTCCTTTTTGTAACGTCCAGGAGGCCACAATGACTCTCCTTGACTTCAGTGTTACATTGTCTCGACATAAAAGTGTCAGTTCTGTTCTTCTCATCGCGTATTTCTTTCAGTTGCTTACTGTACCAGCTCTTTCTGTTTATGATTCAAGTTTCCTCGAGGTATGTTTTTTTTTTTTTTAATTTAATTTAATTGCAATGGAGCACAGGCTCCGGTGGCAATTTCCCTACACACCCAACTTCCCCCTATCCTTCACTCACCTACATTTGCCCTCTACAAATTTTAACTTTAAATTCTTTTAACGTTTTCGGTAGGTTATTCATCATTCCCCTTGGTAACTCATTCCAATCGCTGACACCTTTACCTAAAAAATAAAATCTTCCCACACCCTTGTGCCTGAAATCGAGTGCCAGCTTGTGGTCATGGTCATCTTTTCCCTTTCATGCACTACTTTTCATACTTACTGCAATATCTTTCCATGCCTCATCGCCATTACACGCCCTGTACCCACCTATTACCCTCCTCAGCCTCCTCCTGTCTTGCAATGAATCCCATTCCTGCTCCTTTATCATATCTGTCACTGATTGCATTCTGCGATAATTTCCAGAAACAAATGTAGCAGCTCTTCTTTGCACCCTCTCCAACTCCTGTATTTGATACTCAAAATGTGGGTCCTATACTACACTACCATATTCGAGCAATGGTCTGACCAAAGTTTTGTAACCCAATTCCTTTACTTCTCTCGTGCATCCCCTCATCACTGTCAACAAGTGCAGGATTTTGAAACCTTTTCCTACCACCTGTCCAATGTGTCCTGCCCAGTTAAGCTTGTTTTCAAATGTAATGCCAAGATATTTACATTTCAAGTCTTCACCAAACAATTCTTTCCCCACCTTATATTCTTAATTAAACTTTACTTGGCAGCGTGAGAATGTTACTTACGTCCTTAAATTTTACACAGCAGTGTATATTAATTATAATGAGCCTAGATTGAATTTTGAAGGAAGTTAAAGGAGCCTTATACTGGGGAAATGTGTCTTGCAAAATCCCGCCGCTTTGAGGAACAACCATTTGATTCAGTGTTCCATGGTTTTATCGTTCAAGTTGCCTAGGCGTGCACCGGCAAAAATAATGCGTGTTTCTTTCAACCCAATTAAATTTGGGCGGAGAATGCGGTCTCCATTGCACAAGTTTTTGGGTAGTCAAGGTTCCACACAGACACGCGATCGCATCAGTGTTTCGAAGTATAAACGGACGATTCAGGCTTGTTAGGAAGGAGAAACGTCTGGTATTTACGATTCACTCCTCGTGAACAAAACAGATCAACCTCCTCTCGATGCTCGTGGGCGCTTGTCGGCCTTCATTCGACATCTGAAGAATGTGGAACATCGCATTAGGCTGTCTGCACACGATACCCTAAAGCGACAGGACTCGTTCAGAATTCCAGCCATCTCTGTAATTAGCATGTGTCTACCTTATCTGGCTGATTGACTGGTTTTAGGATGAGCGTCCCTTTTATGTCTCTGGACACAGGAGACATTTTCTCAATCAAGAGATTCTTCAGGGTGGTCCAACAACTCATAAAAAAGCAACTGCTCCCAGAATTCTACAGATTTTCAGATCTCTGAGCTCTCCCAATACTTATTTATTTCGTTCTGATATGCCTGTATATATATATAAACCTAAATGATGACTCATGACTGTAAGAAGAAAGAAGCCTCATCATTTAGGAATTGAAAATGGCTGACAAATAATATATATATATATATATATATATATAGAGAGAGAGAGAGAGAGAGAGTTATGAGTAATGACCGACGCGAATCTCTAAGGATGTGCATTGTGCAGTCACCACGTCTGTGACAGTTGCGAGTTGGTGACCCTTCCACTAGCAGAAGGAACCCATTCTAATGGGGAAGCTTAAGTGTTTCCTTCTGTCTTTGACTCGTGTAGTTTATGTTCAAGTGTATTTTAGTTTGTGAGATGGGTAGTTTATGAGGCTGAAATGGGAGTCTGACCCAGCATTCATCTAGATCAGCATATCTTAACATTGTTTAACCCCAGAACCAGCAAATCATCAAAAATATTGCTGCAGATCACTAACATATATGTGTATAATTATTACCTACATGTATGTCATCAATATCTGTTGCCTTGGTAGCTCAGTGGACAGTAGATATCATAGTAATATAGAACGAAAAAACCCAACAGTTAACTGGAAGAACATATGGAAGAACGTCCAAAACGAAAACCTACAATCACAAGTAAGATCCATATGGTACAGAGTAATTAATCGTTGTGTAACAACAAACAGTCGTCTACACACGATTCACCTCGCTCACTCACCCAACTGTGTCAAATGCAACCTTCAAGATACGATAGAGCACAGGCTGACTGGCTGCATGGTACCACCGATCTGGAAGTGGACGAGGTGGAAACTAGGAGTGCTCAACAGAACTTCCGACACAGCATTTACAATCAAAGATGTAATGACACCTGAATTTAGTTCTTACCCAAAACAAAAGAACAACGCAACATGCTGGCTTTTAGCAAGTTATGTCCATTACATAATACACAACAAAGAAAGAGCCAATCTACAAGAATACTGGTATTATTTAGTAACAGAAAACAAACGAGCTATGTCGTATCGATACTACAAAGAAAACTATGCCAACTACCTGAATAACATAATGCCTTTTTAAGGAATGATTGTAATCCAACTATTATATATTGAAATTCAAACACTTTCCTTTTTACGTTTTATTTGTAATGACTAGAAATGTATTATTTTACTGTAACATTGTGAAAGTGAAACAATAATAAAGTTAATAAAAAAAAAAGTGGCTAAGGCGTTTGCTTACAAAACTTTCGCTGCTCCTGCCCCGGGCACGAATCCCGGCGGGCGCAGGAATTCTGAGAGTTGTGTTTAATCATATGAGCTATGCCAGGACGCTCCCTGGTTCGGATTCCACGTTAAACTGTAGGTCCCAGAAGAAAGGATCTGGCCTCTGACACAATGGCTTAGTATGCCTCCTTCGGGAGGATCCAACCAACCTTCGGGTTGTGGACTAAGTTAAGTTTTACTTTATCATACCATTATAACATAATAAATCTAAAAAAAAACATGTTTTGATTCCCTATGGAAACACAGTTATGAAGCTGGAAGTAATTGTTAAAAGCTAATTATCTATTCACACTTAATATTAGGTAACCAAATGAATAATAATGTTATTACGCTATACTACTAAAACTATTGCTTCCAGAATTCTACAGATTTTAAGAGTTCGCCGAATACTTAGATATTTCGTTCTGATATACATATATTGTAATGTTATGATAACATCACAATTACTTTATTAATGTACGAGGTCCGCGTAAAAGATAGTATTCCATAAGGGTCCACCAGTGAGCGAAGGACAATGACCCCCATCAGGCCACCATATGTCCGGCAGTTTCTGGGAAGGGCACTCGGACTAGACTTTTTTCAACTGTATCCTCGGCTGGATAAACATCTGTGAATGGACTGTGTCGAATTGGTACATGCAGAACTCAGAACTGCGGGTATTTAAGGCGCCTGAGAACCTATCAAGAATTCTCCGTGACGAATCGTGTTATGTGCTGAAGAGCAGACACGGGGTGTTATCAACTTCTCACTCTGCTCTGACGAACAATGAAAATGCGAGGGAATTCCATGAAATTGGACATGGAGGGGAAGCTCGCAGCCAATTAGAATAAGCCTGAGTGAAGAAACGTGATGTGTGGGGGATGCATGATTGTGACCCTCCAATAGCAGAATTAGTTAATTATAGCCATTATTTAGTTTGAAATATTTTTCCATATTTGAACGTATCCGGAGACCGGAGAGGCGGAGATGAAGCTAGATTGGGCCGACTACACGCGGGCTGAAGAGGAGTGCAACCCAGAGTCTGCAAAGGAGGAAGGAGTCGTCCGGACGGGAACTGGATCGATGACTCTTCAGGCCAGAGATCATTAAGACGAGCTGGCAGCCATTAAGACATGACCAGTACAGAGTTACAAGCTCTCTTGCCCATATATCAACCCTGGCTGGGAAACTCGCGGATAAGAGTCTCATGAGTTTAGCTGCAGCATTATATTTCAAATAATTCTTTGTTTATAAAATCAACGCCATGTCTTTGGTCTTTCTTTCCTCGCGCTATTCGGAATTGGAATGCGCGGGTTTAGGATTGGTGCTTAGCACCCTCTGCCACCTACAATGTTTGTGACTTGCTGAGTATGGATGTAGATGTAGATGTTTCTTTATTTTGTTTGTAAATTGCAAATGTCACATTGCTTGCCGAAATCCGAAATGATAGTTCTTTTTTTTAAATTTATATCTTTTGCTTAGTAAATTTACATCCAGACTAAGCGCGATGGTGTCATTAAGATGTTTGTGATTGTTGTTAAATTGGTATTGAAGTGAAATTGAACATATTTGCAAATGTACACCATATAAGAATAAATTATCAGGTTATGGCAGTCTAGTTTTTCATGTGTTGTTATGATTTTTCAATATTTATAATCCATGAACCCTTTCTCATTTGAAATAATTTTTAATAAAAATTTACCTGAGATAATAAAATTAAATACATAGTTTTAAAATAAGTCAACCATCACGTCACGCTACAATATATGTATATATCTATACCTAATTGGTGTAAGAAGGCTCTACACCATCGACCTACATGCACAAAATAAAATAAAAAAACACAAGACCTTACACCTTTTATTTTTGATACATCACTAATCTTACGTTACCAAGCCTACCGCGGTTCCTGTCACCTTCTACATGACCCTCAAGGAGCAGCCATTTACTTAATCTTTCGACGAACGGAGCTCTTTTGGATGCCAGTTGGAAATGAATAGACTATTTTAAGGACAATGCCGTCCTATACTCATCCTGGAAATGCCAGATTTTGGTTGGTCATTGAAATATTCGTGGGTTTGTAGTTTATGTTCGCTTATACAGTTCGAATACGGTACCGTATCTAAACTTTTAATATTCTGCCTGCTGACTACTTGAACCATCTTCGCGGACCACTAGTTGGAAGACACTGGCCTAGATAACCATCTAAAAATCGCGATCAGGACGGTACGTGGGGTGCAAGACTTGAATCTGAACCCGTTGCCACTCCCCGCCCTAGTGTAGTGGAGTCTTAAATGTGTGTGTATGTGGGAAGACATGTTTTTCTAAACGCGCCAACACTAACACATATGATAGCAGTCTCGAAACTTGTATTTAGCTGTATGGTTGTGGAACGTGCTTCTTAGAATTTTTTTTCTGTTCCGAACTTATTATTTATGACCTCTTTTTTGCAGACACTTTGCTTAATATATCCGACACAAATATACACGGTAGTCACTCTTTACCTATATCTTTTATATTAAACAGGAAATTAATTACTTTTTATAACTCCATTCTTAAAATCTTCGGATGTTAACAGTAGTGGCATTTGCTTTAATAGAAACGATGAAGTGATCTGAAGACAAATTCTCGGTTTGTCTTTCCGAAAATCCTGCTCGTGAATTACAATAATTTTCCATAAAACTCACTGTAATCCTTAAGTTTGTTGTATTATTCTGATAGTGAAGCACCCCAGCTTTCGCTTATTACTATGCAAATACTCCAAAAAAAAAAAAAAAAAACCAACCATCATGCGTGATTGCAATTTACTGGAACCCCATTCCCTCGTCCCACGAAATCCGTCACATTAAAATTCTTACTCAAAATTGCTAAGTGGGTGTTTTTATTTTGTGCAACAATAATATTTACCAGATTTTACGCACATGAAGGTCATAAGCGTGTAGTATTCTTATTTACAATGAATAAATCAGTGAAGAAAATAAGGTTTACTTAGAAACAGCTCTTTAATCTTTTGAATGCTTGTTTCAAAGCTTACAAATAGTCCTAAAGGACTATACCCTGCATGAATCGGATAGAATCGGAAGGAAATTACACACCAACCATCTGCTCTCTAGACATTACCGGGGGAAAAAAATGACATAAACCGCAGTTATGAAGTAGATGATGGCGGGATTAGAACCTTCTCTGATCGTACATCCCAACTGTACTTTAAGGCGACCAGCCAAATTGCTGAGATCTGTGGACGTGTGTGCTTTTCTCTCCGCATGCTTTCATCTTGCGAACGCGTATAATCAATTCACGAAGGATTCTTATTTTCTGTAAAATTCTGGAAGAACTCGAGCAGCGTTATATTGACATTAGCTTTACGATAACGAAGATTTAATAAATATTAAAATACAATAAGCTCTGCAAGAATTAAAGAGTGATACTTCAAAGAATGTCACATTTGGATAGAGGTAGAACTACTTTCAAATAGGTTTTGAACAAGCCGAAATAATGAGATCAAAAGGCAAGTGTTTGATTGAAAAGGTCACGACCACCAACTGATTTCAATCAGCTTGAACATAATGGTCGAGAACAACACAAAACAGAATCATGTAAAGGAATTATGGTTAACACTCCATAGTGTTTTTCAAAAAACGTCAAGCTCCTCTGACACGGCGCATTTCCTGACTGGGAGAAGCGAAAAAAACTTAACTTGCAAATCGCATAATCCTTATAATAATTACTCATTTTCTTGATTATCTTTCGATTCACCCTAGTCTGAAATAAATAAGACACCATGACCTTTGACTTGGAAGTGTTGACCTAAGGCCTCGGATTTGGGTGATTCCCAGCCACTGTGTTAAAGCTGATTCAAATTGGTTGCCGGAGGTCGTGGCCTCCCCATTTAAGTCATGCGGGCCGTCATACCTCCACCTGAGAACTTGAGACAAGATGGCGAGGTTTTGGTACTACCCTAGGTTCCCGACAAATTCTTGGTACAGCGTTTAACGACTGAACGGATCAGCTCTCTTTGATTGTCCCCCAAAGTAAAGTGGATTGCGTACAAGGTGCTCAGTCCTTATAAAATGATAACTAGTGATGACTCGCAGCTTTATGAGGTACGTCCCAGAAATCAAGGTGTAGTCGTCATACATCGTCCTCGAGGGCACACATATATGTCAAAGTCATCTTGGCCGCTTGCACCAAGAGCACTACCCACAAGGTTAAAATAATACCATAGATTACGTTCTGGAGGTCACTATAGATCCCTTGCTGATACGCTACGCCAGCTGACAACGGGAAGTTGGTATAGCTGGATCATGGAAACCCATCCGTCCAGTCTTTACATCTTATTCTTGCTCTCTTATCTACAGACAGTATCTTTCAGTTGGTAAGGCTTCCTACATTTTGATACGATTTCTTACAGTTTTGGCTGTTCCAAAAACAAAGTATGTTGCACATTGTAACTGCTGGAACGCTTTCTATAACTGCTGAAATGTATTGAAAAATTTCCTTCACATGTTAATTGCTATTCAATTGTTTTCTCATATTTTCGGATTGTTTACATAACAGTTTGTAGTTTTTGATACGCGTTAATAAGACATGTATGTCAGAAACATCTATATACAAGCAGCTATAAATATCACACAACTATGTTTTATAAATAACTGTGGACTAATTTTTGGTCACATACACTGCATTCTACGTCTCTCGATCCAAATCATAAACTTTGGTGGATATGAACTCTACGGAAACTGAAGCATGTGGTTCAAGATTTGATCTTATCATTACCTGTCATCATAGACGTAGTCCCATATCGTCCCACTTCTATAATTATTTTCATTGCTATTAATTAATTAGTCCTTGAACTGCATATTGTGAGATTATCGATGTAGGATAATCACAGAGCGAGGTTCCACAATTTTTTTTATGGCTGTCGGCATCTTAGCCCATACAGCCACCTCGGTAGTAATTATATGTCACTTAGTGCTTTCCAGTATGATTTATTACCAGCTAATTAGACAGACCACAGGACGTACATGACATTCACAGACACAACACTTAAACACCCATACCCTTGGCCGGACTCGAACCGGCGACCTTCGGCACGCGGAGCTAGCACTCTAACCCCTACGCTACCCAGGCCGGCGCTACACAAATCTTCTAAATGCTACTAATTGGCTAATCAGTGCACGTGACCTCTCAAGCTATCTCGAGAATGTTCCTCTCCTCAGAATAGTTTTTTTGCCGATACAGATGCTGAATTCATGAAGTAAGGAACAACAGTCGCAAGTGACACTGCTAGCAAAGTATTATTTCGAAATATCGTGTGGTGCAGACTAAATTGTTTATCAAAACTGCAGTAACTAAAGTCTGAAGTCATAGAAAGCAAGAAATTGTAAGCAAATACTATTCGGGAGTATATTGACTGTTAGAGCGGCTGTACAGGTGAGTCTGCTTTGCATATCACGACGCGGCCTCACACGGACAGCCAAGACACAGGCTAGTAACCATACATAGAGTGTTTCAGTTTTAACCATCTGCACTTCGTTATAAATACAGCAAAAAGAGACTTTTTCTATAGAACAGTTACTTGAATTATTCAACATGAATTGGAACTATTTCATTTATTATTCTGTTAAGGGAAGTTACATTTGTTTCTTCGACCAATTATTAGATTAACCGCGTTGGTGTAACCACAGTTGTTTATCTGCGCAACATCCCGGTTACTACGAAATGGAACTCTGACCGTATATTCGTTTGATGATTTCCGTATCTCAGTTTTCGTGATTAATCTACAATGGCTATAATGTATTTAGACCGTTCGTGGGCATAATTGACAGGACTGATTAGTGATGGAAAATGTGAACATTTGCAGTAGTATCAGAATTTCATTTTACGAAGTATCAGTTATATTTATTTTTTCACTTTCTGAATATATCTCAAACACTACTATTTTTACTCTTGACTCGTATCAGACCAGTATGAAAATAAAATTATGTTTTCGTTATTTTGCGCTCTTTGGGAGCAGAAAAGGACTTAGTGCTCGACTTCGCCGAAATTAATCTGATGGTTAATTTATTGTTCAGTCCATACGGGTTCTTGTACTCGATGTTTGGTTTCTTACTAGATCAGAGATTCGCAAAACTTAATTTTATTACCAACTTTGTTCGTGTAAGTCAGCGCTCATAAAGTACTACAGGTTATTGTTTTATTTTTATTGATTTCTTTGCCCAGTATGATTTGAGATTAGTCCGAAATTCGACAGTATATCGCCACCGTTCTGAGAGCGCAGTTGACGGATCTTCACGTCCTAGAATCTAACACAGGAAGCAACTGGTCCCACTCTTTACAACTCTCTGACGAAACGTATGGGAGTTCACGATAGGCTTCAAGTTGTCCGACGCAAATAGGAATCTTACTAGAATTCTGTACATTGGTAATTAGATTACAGGGAATTGTCACCGGAGTGTGCTCCATCACAATTAAATTAATAATAATAAATAACACTAGGATGTTTGAGGATCTGTTTCGAAACAGAAGAAACTATACTACATACTGAGAGCCTACAGTAATTGTCAATTTATAACTCTTCTAAAATGAATGCAAAGAAGAGTCAACTTATTAGATCCACAGATAAAAAAATAAATGTTGATTATGATTATAAGGTGGGAAAACAATTGCTAGTTGAAGACTTGAAATGTAAATATCATGACATTACATTTGATAACAAGCTTCACTGTGCAGGACAATCGAACCGGTAGTAGGAAAAGGTTACAAATTCTTCACTTGTTGGAGAGAGTGACGAGGGGAAGTACGAGAGAAAGAAATTGGGTTACAAAACTTTGGTCAGACCATTGTTTGAATGTGGTAGTGTAGTATGGGACCCACATTTTAACTATCAAGTGCAGAGTTGGAGAGGGTATCAGGGCTGATAGATTTGTTTCTGGAAATTACCGCAGAACGCAATCAGTAACAGATATGATAAAAGAGCTGGAATGGGATAGACAGGAGGAGGGTGAAGAGGGTCATGGGAGTGTACAAATCGCATGTTGGTGATGAGGTATGGAAAGATATTGGTGTAAGAATTAAAAGTAATGCACGGAAGGGAAAAGATGACCATGACCACAAGCTGCAACTCGATTTCAGCCACAAGGGTGTAGGAAGATTCTCTTCTTTGGGTAAGGGTGTCAGAGATTGGAATAAGTTACCAAGAGAAATGATGAATAATTTACCAAAAACGTTGAAGGAATTTAAAGTTGAAATTTGTAGAGGGCAAATGTAGGTGGGTGCAGGATAGGGAGAAGATGGGTGTGTAGGGAAATTGCCACCGGAGCGTGCACTCCATTGCAATTTTAACTAAATTAAATTAAAAAACCTGCTTTATATTCAGATTTTAATTATCTGTTTTCATCAGTTATCTACAAATTTATTTCAAATTTCACACCATTCCGACACCATCCAGTGTTTGCAACTAATTTTCCGCTGGGGAGCATGAAATTGGATATTTAAATTATTAATCCAAAAGTCACCAAGCCCAATATCAACAGTTCTAACAGTTGTTTTTCACCTACATTCTCATTGACTGCACTGGTAGTGAATGAATACTTTCATTTTGACCCTACGAGAGAACAGTCTCGGAGATGTGGAATGCCGTTATTAGTCACCGTATAATATTAGCACTCTGGTGGCTCAGTGGTTTAGGCGTCTGACTGGATATTGAAAGGTTTCTTGTTCGAATCGGCCACTAAACACAGAGAAATGTATACTTCCACCGCTGTTAAATTAAAGGCATAAAAGTGTGTTGTATGTATGTTCGTTTGGGCCAACTAGGACCACTTTAATCCTGTGTTTAGCTTGAATTTTTGATGCAAATGTGTTACAACTAGGGTAATGTCTTTAAACTTCAGCGTGTAATAAATGATGAGTCAGTTACTTGTTTTAGAAAGTGCCTGATTACCACAAACTGGGAACAGGTTTACAGTGCTCAAGGTATGGATGAAAAATACAACATTTTTAGTAACACTGTATTAAATTTTTTTGAAAGTTGCTTCCCCTTGAAAAAGTGTCGTGCTTCTCAAAAAGAACAAAAGCCTTGGATAACTATTGGTATTAGAACATCATGCATTAATAAAAGGAAGTTGTAAATTGCCTCTAGGAACAGTGAGAATGCTAATGTTAAAACACATTACAAACAGTACTGCAAAATACTGAAAAAGGTTATTAAAGAATCTAAAAGTATGTACTACAAACATAAAATTCATGATTCTGAAAATAAAATTAAGACAATATGGGATACAGGAAACAGGAAAGAGTAATCAAACAAGTAATGATACTTTTGTCAAAGAAAATTCAGTAGAATCTAATTTTTCAATTGCTGATAATTTTAATAAACATTTTTTATCTGTTCCTGATGAGTTGACTGCTAATAGCTCAGTGACACACAGTATGGATTTTGTCAAAAAAGGCTTCCAAGAAAAATTTAACTCTATGTCTATAAAATTAGCTACTCCAGAAGAAATAAGAAAATTATCAAATCCCATAAGAGCAAATACTCAAGTGGTTATGATGGGATTTCGAGCAGATTAATTAAATTGTGCTCCACAGAATTAAGTAACATACTAAGTTATCTATTTAATATATCTTTACTTGAGGGTACTTTTCCAGAAAGGCTTAAGTATGCTGTAGTTCAACCACTCTATAAAAAGGGAGATAAGACAGCCGTATCGAATTACCGACCAATTTCCTTACTAACAGCCTTCTCCAAAGTTTATGAGAAAGCTATGTACAATTGAGTTTATGAAAAAATAATAATATTCTAACTAAATCACAATTTGGTTTTCAAAAGGGTTATTCAACAGAACAAGCTATATTTGCATTCACTGACAATATTTTAGAAGGAATAAATGATAAATTAATTCCTGTGGGAACTTTTAGTGACTTATCTAAAGCATTTGACTGTGTAGATCATAAAATTCTGATACAGAAACTTAAGTATTATGGTATAGATGGCAATGTTAATAAATGGCTTAGTTCTTACCTTCTAAATAGAAAACAGAAAGTGTCAATGGAGAATTTTAAGGCTGCCTTAAGACGTCCACTGTTTTCTGAGTGGAAATTAATCAGATGTGGAGTACCTCAGGGTTCTATATTGGGGCCACTATTGTTTTTATTATATATAAATGATCTACCCTGTGTTTCATCTAAAAACTCAAAATTTGTCCAATTTGCAGATGACACAAACATAGGAATTAAAAACACTTCAGATTTATCTACAGAATATATTTCAAATTATGTCTTTGAACTGATTAATAAATGGTTTACAGCTAATGGCTTGTCTTTAAACTTTGATAAAACTCAGTATATGCAATTCAGTACATCACACATATTAACACCTGATACAGACATAAAATTTGCAGGCCAGTCCATTCAAGAGGTAGAGAGTGTGAAATTTCTGGGTTTGTATATTGATCATAATTTAAATTGGAAAGTACATGTTTCTGACTTACTAAAGCGATTGGGAGCAGCCACGTTTGCAATTCGTACAATCTTAGCTTTAGATGATCTCCGTATGAGTCAGCTAGTTTATTTTGCTTATTTTCACTCCTTATTGTCATATGTAATAATATTCTGGGGCAATTCTACCCATAGAGACAAAGTGTTCAGAGCCCAAAAGCTTGTAATAAGAATTATGTGTGGGGTTAGCAACAAAACTTCATGTAGAGAGCTGTTCAAGAAGTTAGGGATTTTAACATTAGCATCTGAGTATATATACACATTAATGTCCTTTGTAGTCACAAATTATACTTTGAAACAAATAGTAAAATACACAATTATGGCAGTAGAAGTAAAAATGATCTTTACAAGACTTACAAGTCATTGTCATTTGTTCAAAAAGGGGTCCGATATTCAGGGATACATATCTTCAATATGCTCCCAACACATATTAAATGTCTAGTAGATGATAAGATTAAATTCAGGAAAAAAATTGAAAGAATTTTTAATTGACAACTCCTTCTACTCTGTCGAAGAATTTATTTCTAAGGTATCTAAAAAATAACTGCCAGCAGCTTGTGTAAATGTAGTTCACATAATTAATTTACCATGTATGCTATGACTGTACATGTATGTATATGTATTTATTTTGTTACGCAATTGTTTACGGTACCATATATGTTATGACTGTACATCTTGTGGTGTATGTATTATTTTGTTATGGAATTTTTTTTAATGTATCATATATGCTATGACTGTACATCTTCTGGTGTATGTATTATTTTGTAATGGAAGTGTTTAATGTACCATGTATACTATGACTGTACATCTAGTGGTGTACTTATTATTTTGATATGCAACTGTTTATCTGTAAATTGACAACTTTCCACATCCCACAGAGCCAGTCTCTTATATTGGGATCAATGGAAAATGAATGTATTGTATTGTATTGTTGGTAGCCCTGGAGGGGACTTACAGCTTAGCGTTGAATCCGAACTACGGAACGTCCTGGCGTATAATATACGATCAAACACAACTCTCAAAATTCATGTCCCCACTGGGATACGATCGCGGTACCGTAGAAGCGAACGTTTTGAAAGCAAGCGTCTTAACCACTGAGCTACCAGTGCATTATAATTCAATAATCAAGTTGCCAGTGGACTGAAATGATGGAGGGAACAAGATCAGATAAGCCACACCTTGTAGCGCTGATTTAGGTATTCTCACTTCTGTCGTACAGCACAGAGGCGTGTAACTGCCAGTTAAGTGTCTAGTATTAGTGTATCTGTATGCGCAGAACACGTTATCGCTGATCGCAGCCTCGGGCCACGGGATACGAATGTCGTACCTCGACAGCTTCACACGTAATTACCAGGAAAATGGCGGCCAGCGTCGTCCTGGACAGCAATTACCAGGTAATAGGTTGGGTGGCCCCTGCCTTCAAGATAAAGTTATTATGTCGCGCATCCGGGCGTGCTGTTCTGCTGCGTACAGCAAACAATTCTAGAAAACAGGAGTGTCCATCAAGTTGTGTGGAATTGTTTATGATTCAAAAGGTTTCCATCATCTTTTATTCGGCAACAACGTCCAACTATCCAGTCTCATTGTGTCTCGTTTTTCGTGTTAGTCGTGTGACATCTGAATCGTCGATCAGTAGATTACTCAGTGTAACAAGAAATCATTAACAATAAATCCAAAAGTGGCTAAGCAAGAAAATATATATGCTGCGGAATGTCTTGCGAAGAACACAACTAAAGAGATAGGTCAAACAGAACAGAAAGAAAGAAAAATATTAAGGGAAAACTCAAGGTTCAAAGTACAAGAATGGGAAATGACGAATAACGAGGAAATACATGAAAAAGCTGGTAAACAAATGATGCAACGAAAAAGTAGCTTTGCTTTATGTGCCAACCTGAAAAGAATGAAAGTAAAACTAATGACATTAAGGATATTTAACTCTTTTTGATAAAAAATAACCCAAAACAGAGATCATCAGTAAAAGATCTAAGAGAACTAAAATCACGGTATAGTTAGTGAAAGACGAAAGTTATCAGAGTTATTTTCCATGAAAAGTTAAAAAAAGACGACAAATTGTAGACAAAAGAAAGAAAAAATGTTTGACATATAGGTGGACAGACGAAGGAAAAAGCACAAATCCCGAAAACATTATTTGCGTGCTATATGGTAAGAAAAAAACCGAAAAACAAAGAGACGGCATAAATTAACCTAAACCTAAAACTTAATAGGACAATCAGAGATCTGGAATGATAACAGAAGAATGAACAAATGAAGTTTGAACTATTTATTTATTTCGTGCCAAAAGCATTGCTGTTCCAATTGGTTAGTAACTCAGACAACTGTATTAACAAGAGTAGAATAGAACGCGGATATAAAAAAAGTGGTAGCAATCCACACCAATCAATCACATTAAAGATGACCAAAAGTCAGCACTATTACTGGCATTAAGGTCTTGCAGAGTGCAGGTTGATGGGTACTACAGGCAATTGTATAAATGCTGGATAGTATGGTCTGTCCCACATTTCGATCTTCGAGGTAACGCCATCTTGATACCGAGAGGGCGTGGGTTCGAATCGCCGTCCGGCCATTCAGATTTGGGTTTTCCCAAATCACTTCAGGCTAATGCCGAGATACTTCCCTCTCCTTGCCCCCATCCTTTCCCGCCTCTAATGACCTCGACGTAGGGATGGGCAAAATATATCGATGTATCGATATATCGATATTTTTTCTAATAAATATCGATATTTATCGCCGATATTTTTACTTTCGATATATCGATACATCGATATTGTATTTAGTGTATCGATTTTAAGCACCAATTCGATATTTTTTCTACGAACGCAATTCAGTATCCAATTTAATCGTTACATGTATATAGGACAAATATACGTACATATCCAATCTTTTGAAAGTGTCTTAAAAAGTGCATTCGTTGAAATATAACAGATTCATCAGCGGTTGAGAGGTAAAAAAAAAGCTGTTCAATTTTAACAACTTTACGTTAACGTCATTTTTATATTAGCCTGTAAGTGGTTATTTTATCTTTGTAGTTGAATTATTATCTTTTCATTTACGAATAACAATTAATGGGTTGATGAACCACAAGTTATTAGGAATGACTGTTAATTCATTTAAATGTCTACAATCTAGTCTACAGTCAAAACTCCTTAATCGTAAGGAATACGTTCCGTAAATTAGCCGCACATACGAAAATCTTGAATACGGTAACCTTGAATACAGAATGTTAGTTTATACAGGACTAGCTCGTACCCGCGACTTCGTACGCATGGATTAAGAATATTTTTGCCAGAATTGAATATAGAAAGTTGTTGGTAACGAAGGATTGGTCCCAAACAATATCGAGTCGGCATAATATGACAGGAAAGCTATCACTATTTCATTCTACCGTCGAACCTGTCTCTTGAAGAGAATCAAGTTCCTTCGACCACTTTAGGATTCACGGTAAAAGAGGCTTTACTCAAAAGAATTCAAGAGAAATTAAGTCCTTTAGAAAGAAATACATTCCTTCAAGCAGCTACCATTTTGGACCCTCGTTTCAAACGTATACACTACACTTCTCCAATCGGTGTGTCAAATGCGATATCCACAATAAGTAATGATATTCGCTTGGAACTTAGACGACGAGGACAACGTTCTCCAGAAGTAAGGTCTACAGCAGCAACACAATATATCGCAGATAACGCATCAATTTGGTCCGCACATGAAAAGCTATCCCTTAGCACTACTGTTATGCAAGAGGTTCCAAGCTCTGGCTCAGTTCCTAATGAGCTTAAGCAAAGCAGTATCTGGACCAACCATTAATAGACATAAAATCAGATCCAGTAAAGTTTTGGGTGAATTGCCAGTGCTCCAGCGCGCTGAAATACCTTATATGTCAAGCTTCTTCTGTGTCGTCCAAGAGAGTGGCTCCTGCAGTCGATTAAATGTACCGAACAACAGGAGTAGATTGACAGGGGAGCACGTAAAACAGAGAGTGCTTTTGATGTCCATATCAGACAAATACTGGTTTGATTGATTGAAAAAAATAATAAATTAATAAAAGTTTGTATAATTTCTACCTGTGTCTTTAATTTTCAGAATTTTCTTAAATATTTTGATGTATTTTATGATTTTTTTAAGATAATTACTCCTTTAGCCAAAAATATCGAAATATCGATATATCGAAATATCGATATTTTTCCCCCGATATATATCGATAGTGTTTGTAAATATCGTTTCGATATTTATCGATATATTTTTTTAAGTGCCCATCCCTACCTCGACGAGGCGTAACCAAAAAAGAAAGAAAGAGAAGTCATCTTGCTAAATCATCTTTTGACCTCCTAAACCACTTCTCATCCTATCCAGTAATTCCACGTCGCCCGACTATTTTATATCTGAATCATAACAAGTAATTAGTTGGCTTTATTTATATCCAAGGATATAAATACTTCAACTGCGAGAAAGACCTTACGTTTCGTCGGCCGTGGTTCTGTGTGCTTGGATGAACGATTCACGGAAAAACTACAATTCAAATTCTGATATGGTTTCAAACAATATACAGTCGGTGGTTGTGAAGTCGGAATGAGAAATTTAACATAAACATGTACATATTTAGTACAAGATTCACGCAGGAACTACGGGTCGCATTTAATTACTTTTCGCAGTCTAAATGTTTATCTGATTTCAGAGTACGAGTGACATCATATATTCTTTTTCTCGCTCGTGGGTCTTAAATGTAAGACATAGGTCCATACTTTACATTACGCGCGAGCGTAGCTGCGTGCAACGCGCTCGCTGACAGTTTTGAGAAAAATTTTCAGCCCGTCGATGACGACGTTGACGACCGCCATATTGTAGCAGTACGTCGCCGACTGCGACGGTACATGTCAGCCAATGATGACCATGACATTACTGCGATTGAGCCGCAGGAGGTAGCTAGCTACATCGCCGGGTTGTATCCGCGAAGGCACCTGGGCATGACCAAGTGGACAATCGAGCACTCAGAAATCTACCACCAGAAGCCATCAACTACTTGACGCGGCTCTTCAATACCATCCTGCGACATCAGACTTTCCCGAGAGCATGGAAGTATGCCATCGTGGTCGGTATTCATAAGGCTGGGAAAGATCCAATCTTTCCCCAGCATTACCGGCCAATCAGCCTGCTACCCGCGCTCAGCAAAGTGTTCGAGCGAATTCTGCTGAAGCGTATTGACACCTACATCCAAGCTGCAGGCGTCATACCCGATCATCAATTTGGGTTCCGTAGAGGGCACTCCACAACGCAGCAGTTGATGCGTGTTATAGAAGCAGCCACAAGGGCCTTCAACGAGAGAAGCTATTGTGGTTTGGTGTTGCTCGATGTCGCCCGTGCATTCGACTCAGTGTGGCATACGGGTCTGCTCGGCAAGTTGTATGAATGGGGCTTGCCTGGACCCTACGTAAAATTGATCCGAAGCTATCTGTCAAGGCGCACATTCTGCGTCAGGGTTGGTGATGCCATGTCAACACGACGGCGCATTCGTGCAGGTGTACCACAGGGTTCAGTGCTGGGAGCAGTTCTTTATAACCTGTACACAGCCGACATTCCAGCACCTGTGAATGTGAAAACAGCCACGTACGCCGACGATACGGCATTCTTTACATCCAGCCGTAGCAGAGCCATCGCCACGAGACGATTGCAGGAAGCTCTTCAGCAGACGATAGCCTGGGCCAGAAGGTGGCGGATAAGTATAAACCCTGTCCAAACGCAAGCGATTATGCTGACGCGACGCCTAGGACGCCGTAGTGAGCAACTACCTCACCCGCAACTTCAGCTCAGAGGTAAAACCATTCCCTGGGCACCAACTGCTCGTTACCTTGGTGTAACACTTGACTGTAAGCTGACATGGCGAGCTCACATCAAGGACATCAGGCAAAGGGTAAGTGCTCGGCTCCATTCTCTTTACCCTATACTTAACCGGGAAAGTTCGTTGGTACCTCACCTAGGAGTTGCCATTTATTGCTCCTTGATTAGGCCGGTAATTGAATATGCTTGCCCCGTCTGGGGGTACGCTGCTAATTGCCACCTGAGAAAGTTGCAGGTGCTGCAAAACAGAACACTGAAGCGGGCACTACATCTGCTCAACCGTTTCCCCACCGTCGCAGTCCATGAGGCGTCGGGAACAGAGAAGCTCATTGACAGGTTCCGGCAACATGCCTATAAATTCTACAGAGCAGCACATCACTCTGCCAATCCACTGGTCAGTTGTCTCGGCGAATATGAAACTGCCGCTGACAAACATAGCAGGCCATTGGTGCTGACGGAGCGCTGAGGACCAACTAATAATACGCCACCAAGACGACCAATCAGAAGTGAAGAGAAGACCACTCAAGAGAAGACTGAGGGAGGAAATGTCTCAGGACAACAACCCCCAACCGACCAGCTTTAATGCTGAGACTGGCGAAGATGGCTGGTCATAATGAAAAGACTGGTGCAGGTTGTTATACAGCGCTTGACTGATAGCCTGACACAGAAACGGCGTTAGTATTGTGAAACAATGAATTTATCTCAAGTAGCATGCATCAGGGGAAAAAAAATTAGTTTTAACGTATGTATAAAAGTATTTTACCCTTTGTTTCAGAAAGTGAAGAAATGGCGCATTTCAACTTGATCAATTCCTTAATTTCTTAGGATATTACGCCCAAAAACCACGCGACAAGGAAATCCATAGCGCCATATTATTTGATGGTAAATGAAAGTTTATAAGCTTATAAATATTTCAAAATTTTCGGTGGGACGTGTTCAAGTATCTTAAACGAACACTAGAAGTTGAGAAAGCTGTCAACTTCGTGGCTGCTGCGTTCTAAATGTTCGAGATGAAACTTTCTCCACTCTTGAACATAGTTAAAGGCAAATCCAAGTTTTTGAGACATCGACGAAATGTAGGTTCATTACTGTACAAAATAGATGAAGCAGCTATCCAAACATCAGGCGGAACACGCTGAAGCATTCTGTTACAGGCGTAATGTATTCCATCAACGGAAAATAGAATGATGCTAACTGCCACATCCACCGTTCTCAAAAGATCTTGCGCCAGTGATTTTTCAAGTATATAAAGAAATGGATAATTGAAAAAAAATCAGTTGATATACGGTGGTGATAGTTGAAAAAAATCGCTTATTTTCAGAGAAAGAGAGACCATTTATAGTGAAGGCATAAATAAGTTAGAATATAATTGGAGAGAGTGCAATGAGTTGAAATGCGACAGTTCAAAACTAAGATTAAAAAAAAAAAAATATCTTAAGGAAGTGCGTTTCCTTTATGCAGGGTAGAAATCCTCTGGTGTTCTGTTCAGTTCAATGAAAATAATCCACTGTCTCTAATTGGAGAATAAATCATCTCTTCGTAATATATGAATAAGTATTATAACAATGCATAGATAATTTGCTGCTATTGTGGCAGATTAGCTTTTATTGCCTGATTTTACTGATTAGTCATCCTGAAGTCTCGGATTTCTCAAAGCTAATGTGGTACTCGTATTTTATACGTTTACACAGTAATACGAGGCTCGTTTGATAAGTTTTGTAAAAAAGCAAGAAAAATATGTTTTTTGTTGTTGTTGAAAAATCACCTTTACTTCTCAACATTGTCCCCATTGAGGGTTATACGTTTGATCCAGAGAGTTTCCAGTTTTTAATACCATCAGAGAAGTAGGTTGTTTAAAAGACTGCAAAAACTCGTTGATGGCTACAATGACTTCTTCATTCGACGAGAATCTCTTCGTTCAGAGCCATAATTTCAAATTTGGAAAAGCAAAAAGTCGCACGGAGATAAATCTGAGGAATACGAAGATCAGTTGCTCTAATATTGCCATTAAATTAACATTAAATTAACTTGTAATTATGTTATCCTGTGCAAACATCTCAGATAATCGCGCTTTCTTGAAGTCAAACTGATGCTTCATTAAATACAATATAAATTCGCCTATCTAGTGTACACTCGACGCCTACACCTATTAAACAATATTTGTGTAGATGTGACCCTTTAAAAAATCTTTTAGTGATTAAGGCTGGAATTCAATAATTTTCCTCTTTCATTTCACTTTCAGTTAAATTATTAAGCAATATTTGTGTAAATGTGACCCTTTAATAAATCTTTTAGTGATTATGTTTGGAATCCAATAATTTTCCTCTTTCATTTCACTTTCAGTTAAATTTCTGGATTAAATATTTCAGGATACAAGACGAAAATTTGGGTGCGCCATGTCGTGCATGAAAAATTTACTTCGGGACAACACATAAGCCGATACAGTACAATACATTGAGCCGCTTTTCTGTTGATTCTTTCTCAATTATTTCGGTCAGCACAACTATTCAACAAAAATGGTATCTTTCTTTGTATCGTTTTTATACATGCATGATGTTTGGGATGATTTCATAGTTTCAGACCAGTTTTTTTGGGGGGGGGGGAGGGATGCTCAGAAATGAACAATTCCTGTTGACAAAGCAGGATTACATCTGTTTCCCACCATCCTGATTGAGTGTGTTTATCAAGTTGCTGCAACGATAATTGGTTAATTAGCTGCATTGATGCTGACGCGACCAAGGACGGAGTGAGGAGAGGCTTAAACTGTAAATCTGATACTTCAGCACCCTGGTTTATGCATAGAGAACGACTGCGCCAAGCGATCGAAGCTCTGATCCAAAGTAATTTGAACAACATTGCTCGACTATATAATACCAGCTGGCCACCGACGATTCGAGGAGACTCATTGTATCAGCAACTTCACCCACGCGGAATTTGAGATTTGTGGTGTTAATTTCACAAATAATCTATCAAAGAAATTGTGCGTTCACGTAGGGTGTTAAAGTACGGAGTTCCATCTTAAACCGTTTATGTCACAATTGCCACAAAGTCAGTGGGGACAAAGAAACCAATAGGATACGTGAATTGTGTTCAACAAAAAATGTTTATTAATATGTTGAAACTTTTACCCTTAATTTCTCAACTTTCGAACATACCCTATTTTGCCCATCGAATGCTAAGGACACTAAAAAAATTTCTTGGTTACCAACAAACATTTACCGTGAATATGAGCAAAATCCGACAGAATCGCGGTCAATAAAACACATTTGCATCTCGCAGTGGAATATAGAAGTTAGACTATAGCGCCATGTGTCGGAATGAAACGCAATTCTACCAAAAAGCGAGAGTACTGTTCCTAAGAACTGCATGTTTCAACACACAACACGATTTACTTAAAGTGTAACTGTAGCGAACAACCGTTTACCATAATCTTATTTTCCAACGTCAATTCAAACCAAAGATTAACATCTTTGCTTCATAGTTCCTTGGAACACAAAAATTATTTACTCGAACGCGTGAGTGCTAATAACATGTTTAGGTAAATTAAATACTACTAACACATATTAGTTTAATTAATGTATTCTGTTTTAAATTAATGCACGTATTACATTTAACAAAATTTATCAAATAAAATACCTGTACTCAGAAATTAAAACAGAATCAAAACAGTAGCAGTCTAAACTTTTGTTAGCAATGCTTCTGTACTACATAACCTAATTATCATTATACTTCAGCGCCATCTATTGGATTCGATTATATATTTAAAAAAAATCTTTGCCGTCACCTCAATAACATTTCGTGGTAATATGTTCTGAATTGCTTCAGTGATTTGTACGTGATGCTGCGGTTTACGCACACCTAGGACTTTATATGTGTTAGGCTCAAAGAGGGGTGCAAGGGTTTGGCAGAGACAATACTAGTCTTTTCCAACCAAATGTCAACCTCTCCTTCACGTGGTGCACCCTGTTTCCACGGACGAGGCTCTGGCGACTGAAAGATTCCCGGTATAAGGAGTCACCCACTGCTTGCCAACGGCCTCTGAAAAGAGGGCGGAAGAGCGGGGAGCGGTTCAGGGCACCCTCTTGCCCTTGGGGTTGGAAACGGCCCCTAAAGGCGGATGAATCAGAAATGATCAACGGCATGGGGATGCAGAAGGCAACGGGAAACCACTGCATTAAAGACCCAAAGGGTATCCCGAGGACATGTAATCCTCTCAAATTACATATATCATGATGGCTTCTTCCTGGGTAAAATATTCCGGAGGTAAAATAGTCCCCCAATCGGATCTCCGGGTGGGGACTGCTCAGGGAGGAGTCATCAGAATGGATAGAAACATTCTACGAGTCGGAGCGTGGAATGTTAGAAGTCTGAATAGGGCAGGTAGGTTAGAAAACTTAAAAAGGGAGATGGAACAACTTAAGTTAGATGTTGTTGGGATTAGTGAGATTAAATGGAAGGACGCACAGGATTTCTGGTCTGGGGAACACAGGATAATTAGCACACAAGCTGTCAATGGAGTCACTGGTGTAGGATTTGTAATGAACAAGAAAGTAGGGAAACGGGTTAGTTATTATGAACAATTTAGTGACAGGATTATTTTGATGAGGTTAGAAACTAAGCCCGTCCCAACCACATTAGTACAAGTGTATATGCCAACGTCGCAGGAAGATGACGAAGAAATAGAAAAAATATACGCTGAAATTGAAGAATTAATCCAATATGTGAAAGGGGAGGAAAATCTAATAATCATGGGTGATTGGAATGCAATAGTGGGAGAAGGAAAAGAGGGGAATACTGTAGGAAGTTTTGGTCTAGGAGAAAGAAATGAGCGAGGAAGCAGGTTGCTAGAATTTTGTGAAAGATATAAGCTAGTAGTGGCGAACACACTGTTTAAGAACCATGCAAGAAGAATATACACATGGAAACGTCCTGGGGATACAGGCAGATATCAGCTAGATTATATCATGGTCAAACAGAGATTCAGGAATCAAGTACTAGACTGTAAAACGTACCCAGGAGCAGACATAGACTCGGACCATAATTTGATAGTAATGAAGTGCAGGCTGAAATTCAAGCGAATAAGGAAGCAGCATAAGCAGAACAGACTGGAAGTGAATAAACTGAAACAATCTAGCACGAGAGAAAAATTTGCAGAAATGGTAGACTTAGGTCTAAGAAGTAACTGTGAAAGGAGCTCAACCGAGGACGAATGGAATACATTAAAGACCGAAATAATGAAAGCTGGCAAAGAAACCTTAGGCTTTAGGGAACAAGCTGCCCGAAAACCTTGGATCACAGAAGAAATTTTGCAGCTGATCGATCAGAGGAGAAGGTACAAAAATGCTCAGGATGAAGCAGGAAAAGAGCAGTACAGGCAATTTAGAAATCAAATAAATAGGAAATGCAAAATAGCAAAAGAAAAATGGCTACAAGAAAAGTGTGAAGAAGTAGAAAAGGAAATGGTTGCAGGAAAAGTAGATGTTGCATATAGAAAGATCAAACAGAATTTTGGAGAAATGAAGAAAAGAGGTATGAACATTAAAGCTGGCGATGGGAAACCTCTTTTAAGGTCAGAAGATAGAGCTAACAGATGGAAGGAATACATTGAGAAATTGTATGTTGGGGAAGACTTGAGCAATAGTGTATTGGAAACGGAAGGCGATGTCGACATGGATGACATAGGAGATCCTGTTTTGAGGACAGAATTTAATAAAGCTCTGAATGACTTGAAAGCAAATAAGGCAGTTGGAATTGATGAGATCCCTGCAGAACTTCTTAAATCTCTAGGAGAGGAAGGAATCGAAAGATTATTCAAGATGATATCAAAAAGTTATGAAAGAGGAGAAATTCCAACTGATTTTAATAAAAATATCATCTTCACACTTCCAAAGAAAGCACAAGCTGACAAATGTGAGAATTATCGCACAATTAGTCTAACATCACATGCTTCAAAATTGCTGACCAGAATAATATACAGAAGGATGGAAAGGGGAGTAGAAGAGACAGTAGGTGAAGATCAGTTTGCGTTTAGGAAAAATCGCGGTACAAGGGAAGCAATTCTGTCTTTAAGATTAATACTTGAAGGGCGGATCAAGAAAAACAAAGATACTTTTATGGCATTTGTTGATTTAGAAAAAGCTTTTGATAATGTTAGGTGGGACAAGATGTTCAAAATTTTAAAGAAGTCAGGTCTAAAGTATCGAGACAGAAGAATCCTCTATAAACTATATAAGAATCAAGTGGCTGTGATAAAAGTAGAGAATCACGAGAGACATGCATCAGTTAAAAAGGGTGTGAGACAAGGTTGTAGTCTATCCCCGTTAATATTCAACTTGTATGTAGAAGAAGCAATAAAGAAAGTCAAAGAAAAATTTCCATGTGGCATAAGTTTTCAGGGAGAAAAAATCAGTATGCTACGATTTGCTGACGACATTGTCTTGTTAGCAGAGAGGGCTGAGGATATTGAGAAGTTATTGAATGGCATGAACAAAATACTGAAGGAAGATTTTGGACTGAATATAAATCAAAGTAAAACAAAAGTGATGAAATGTAGCAGAAATGACACCAATACTAGCAGATTAAATATAAAAATAGGATCTGATGCAATAGGAGAAGTGAGTGAGTTCTGTTACTTGGGAAGCAAAATTACAACCGATGGCCGAAGCAGGAATGATGTTAAAAGCAGAATAGCACTAGCAAAAAGAGCCTTCATGAAAAAGAGAAACCTTTTAGTTTCAAATATTGATCTAGGAATTAGAAAGAACTTCTTAAAACTCTATGTGTGGAGCACAGCACTTTACGGTAGCGAAACATGGACTTTAGGAATACCGGAAAGAAAGAAACTTGAAGCATTTGAAATGTGGTGCTACAGAAGAATGCTGAAAATTAGGTGGACAGACAAAGTAAGAAATGAACGAGTTTTAGAAATGATGGGTGAGAAAAGAAGTTTATGGAAGAAGCTTACAGGAAGAAGAGACAGGCTGGTAGGTCATATTTTGAGACATGCTGGATTGGTTAATTTGTTAGTGGAGGGAACAGTTGAAGGTAAGAACTGCAGAGGTAGACAGAGATTAGAATATATGAAGCAGATAATTGAGGACGTGGATTGTAAGTGGTATGTAGAAATGAAGAGGTTAGCACAGGATAGGAAGGGATGGAGGATTTCATCAAACCAGTCTAAAGACTGACGACAGCAAAAAAAAAAAGGCTCAAAGACCAAAAACGCTCAATGAGCGAAAAAAACGACCAAAACGCGTTCTGGTTTCTTGAAAACGGCCACATCACGTTATCCGTGTTATGGCGCTAACCAAAAAAATGGCCAGAACTGGTTGTGGCTAACTCAACGCGAAATTCACGTCTGGTCCAGGTCGCATTCTCCATACATGACGATTCACATTTTGTTTAGAGCCTTGTAACGCGACGGGTAAGAAAAATCTGGGTGTCAGGGATTGGAATGAGTTACCAAGAGAAATGATGAATAATTTAACAAAAACGCTGAAAGAATTTAAAGATAAAATTTGTAGAGGGCAAATGTAGGTGGGTGCAGGATAGGGGGAAGATGGGGGTGTAGGGAAATTTCCACCGGAGCCTGTGCTCCATTGCAATTAAATTAAAAAAATCTTATATACAGTATTAGATGCAGCCTGGACTGATTCTTGAACACAAAGAGTTAGTTATTGATGAGCCCCAACATGTTGCGGCCGTTTTCAAGAAACCATAACGGGTAGTTGCTTTTTTCGCTTAATGAGCGTTTTCGGTCTTTGAGTTTAAGGGGGCGTCCATTAATTACGTTAGGTGGAATGAGGGGAGGGGAGGGGTCCAACGAAAACTCACCAAGGGGGAGGGTGTTTTGAAATTCGGAAAGAACAGATTTAGAGGGGGTATAACCGCGCTGGGAAGCATGAGAGCTAAAAAAAAAGTCTAAAAAAAAAAGTACGAGGTCGATTAGCATGGGCGGTGGGGAGGGGGGGGGGAGGTCTCGACAAAATCTTATGTTAGGTGGGGGGGGGGGGTCCGGCCAGATCTCACCAGAGGGGGGAGGGGTCCCGAATTCCAGAAAAAACATCTCATGTCATTAATGGACACCCCTAACATATACTTGGATCAAAAAGTAAGGTGAAATTGTCATTTAAATCTCCCGGGCATTAGGGAGGCAGTTAAATTTTTTTTCCTATGTTGGTAGGACTGTCTGTAACATTTTCCAAGCGTCTGTTTGTCAAAGTGTTTAATTATCTCTGAGTTACACGTGCTTTTGTATACAACCAAGTGTGATTTTTTCGATTTTTACAATGGGCGATTTTGTTGAGCAAAGAACTTGAATCAAATTTTGTTTTCGGAACGAATATTCTTGTGCGGACACGTTTAAAATGTTGCGAAAGGCCTTTGGTGATCAAACAATGGCGCAAAAAAACGTTTACAAGTGGTACAACGAGTTCAAAGCTGGCCGAGAACGTGTTGAAGACGAACCACGCTCTGGACGACCATCAACGTCTACCGACGAGGGCCACGTCCAAAAAATCAGAGATTTTGTCCTTGAAAATCGTCGATTGACAATTAGAGAACTCGCTGATAGTGTTGGAATATCATTTGGCTCAGCCCAAACCATTTTGAAGAATGTTTTGTGTCTCAAACGTGTCAAGTCTCGATTGGTACCAAAATCGCTCAATTTTTTGGAAAAAAAGCATCGCGTTAATGTGTGCGTTAATGTGTCTGACTATCAGGACCACTTGAAATGCATCATTACTGGAGACGAGACTTGGATTTACGCATACGACCCTGAAACCACCGACCAATCCAGCGAATATCGTGCAAAAGGTGAAGCAAGACCGAAAAGACCACGGCAAAGTCGATCGAAAATCAAGGACATGTTGACAGTTTTCTTTGATTATCGTTGTGGGTGCACTATGAATTTCTTCTGCCGGGCCAAACTGTCAACAAAGAATATTATTTGAGCGTTATGCGTCGTTTGCGTGAAGCTATTCGTCTGAAACGGCCGGAATTATGGACGAACAACTCTTGGTTCCTTCATCACGATAATGCACCATGTCATACTGCATTGATTATTCGCGATTTTTTTTTGCCAAAAACTCGACTCATATCGTTCCGCAACCACCGTATTCACCTGATTTGACTCCGTGCGACTTCTGGCTATTCAGCAAAGTCAAAAGGCCAATGCGGGGACGCCGTTTTGACACGATTTAAGAGATAAAAACCGAATCGAAGAAGGACTTGAAGGCTATACAGGAAAAAGACTATTCCGACTGTTTCGAGGACTGGAAAAAGCGTTGGAAAAAGTGAGTTTTATCGGACGGGGATTACTTTGAAGGGGATGAAATTGATTTGGAAGAATAAATAAAGAATTTACATTTTATAAACAATTTCACATTACTTTTTGATCGGCATATTATAAAGATAATATAAGTCATTTAAATTAGATCTTAGGATTTTTAAATTATTTTATGGATTCGCGGATTCGCTGTACCTAAAGAATTGTTCTGCCCAAAGTACCATCGGCACCGATACCTGGTGTGATAATTAATGTGTGACAGAGGATACCAGGAAACTGATCGGAAGCAAATAGAGGACTGTGGGTCACGCAGCTGGGGTGACACGTGGCCTGTGTCACCAGGGCCCACGTGGGCGGCCCGCAGCTGCGTTGTTCTCCGTAATGGCCCATCGGGGCTCGGCCCGCGGGAGAAAGTGTCGGCAACACAGCAAGTGACTACTACTGGCTGTAGGCAATAACACCGCAAGTTTCACCTCATAACAGCAACGTCCTCCACGTGCCTGGCATATGGCTCGCTCCAACTGAAGCTTTCGCCCATGGCCTCGATCGTAAAGTCCTTTGATGTCGTGACATTTCACTGGTAATTTTTGTTGTTTACTCCGCCATGGCCTCTAGAGTCTAGGCCGTGGCGGAAAGGGCAATGCACTTTATCTAACACATCACTACTCACAGGATTGTTTAGCAAGTATGTATAACACTCCCTGTTGGTTTAGTTGAGGAAGACATTGGCCTATGAAGTAGGCTTCAATAGGCCAGCACAATGTTTCACCCACTGCATTTCCTTCATCAACAACATTAAAACTAATTTAATTTAATTTGATTGCGATGGAAATTTCCCTGCACATCCATTTCCTCCTTTCCTGCGCCCACCTACTTTTGCCCTGTACAGATTTCAACTTTAAATTGTTTCAACGTTTTTGGTAAATTGTTCATCAGTTATCTTGATAACTTATTCCAATCCCTGACTACCTTACCTACGAGAGAAAATCTTCGCACATCCTTGAAATTGAGTGCCAGCTTGTGGTCATGGTCATCATTTCCCTTCCAAGCTTTACTTTTTATTCTTACACCAATATCTTTCCATGCCTCATCACCAATATACGCCTTGTACACTCCCATGATTCTTCACCATCCTCCTGTCTTCCAATGAATCCCATTCCAGCTCTATTATCATATCTGTTACTGATTGTGTTCTGCGGTCGTTTCCAGAGACGAATCTATCAGCCCTTTTTTGCACCCCCTCCAATTCCTGTATTTGATTCCCAAACTTTAATACGCACCCATCCTACCTCTGTGCCTTCTGCAGGGGAACCAAATCAACTTTAGAATTGAAGTGCGCAGACAAATAAATATTATTAGCAGCCAAGCCATGAAGTAAGATAAATTGTTATTACTGTTCTTCAAATTGTGTTAATTAAGAAAAAAACGTTGCTTAGTTTTCCTAAAGGAAGACAGGAGTTGAAATGTTTTATGGTGGATTTGATTGATTCTCGTTGACATCCATCCTTCCTACTTCGGACTGTAAAAACCATCCGGTAACCCAGTAATTTAATGATTATCATATTCAGCTTCTTTCCTGCTGTACTTTCAAATCTATAACTTTTTGTTGGATGCATGCTTAATAATTTTTTTTATTGATATTAGATTTTTTTCGGTTATTCAGACAGCGCCATCTGGTTGTAGGTTTATTGACAACAGTCACTGTTCCACTAATATTATATTGTTAAATGATTATTGCACTGCATAAGAACGATTGTTACAATACTAAACACAAAACTTGAAGATGGACTCGAACTACCGACTTCTGGAATATGTGGCTAGCGCTTCACCTAAGCGCTGACGGGGGAGTACCCATGTTATGTACGGAAATGGGGAAGGAAGAGATTTGCTGAAGTCTTACGTTGAGTGTCATCGCGAGGCTTACATTAAGTTTAACGTTCTCAATACGAAGGAATGGGAAAATTTCTTACACCTTTGAAATTAATACGATATGGCGCAAACAACTTTCTTGCCATTACTATCCATCAATGTGAAGAATAAAAATTACTGAAAATATCTGTCTGCAAGTTACAACTATTTTCTCTTATCGTGGCAAGTTTTTTTCATTTCTATCCATATAAGTCCAACGAATATACTAAAATATGGCCAAAGACAAATAAACAGCTCGCTACTCTCATCGCATTATTAAACTAGAGGTGTACCACAGTCTAGTCCACTTTGTAAATGTTTTACGGTGTAAATATCTTAGTAAAAGTCAAATTTCGTGGCGTAATTGCATGAAAATACAGCTTTCTGTTTTAGGGCTTTACGCCTCTTCGACATTGAAGCCATTGGGGCAGGATGCGAATGGGGACAATGAAACTGGAAGGAATTCGAATATTGCGTTATGAAGGAATCATCCCAGCATTTGCCAGGGGCTATTTCGAGAAACAATTGGAAATAGAAATCTGAATGCTCGCGTTCTCTCGAATGACAGTCCCAAGCGTTACCCATAATTCACTGGGCTCAGTTTTTGTTTTCCAACAATAGTAACTAGAGATTATAACCATGAAAAAAATTCACCCCTCATGAGGTTCAGTGAACATGTTTGAATTAAAAACAGCTATTAACTTGTCAAAAATCTAGGATTATCAGAAAAACTTTAAAATTTAAATAAGCAAAAGGGGATAAGAACCCCATGGCGGAGGTTGCTAAGGCGCAGTAATGGTGTCTGACAGTCGATCCAGCGTTTTCAGAAATTCTCTTCTCTTGTTGGTTGTACGCAATTTCTAATCGCCAGATTATGTAAGGAGTGGGATATATTACAGATTTTGGCTTGGTGTTAATAGAGGGGACAACCTGCACTATTAATAGTGATTCGCCAGTCGGATGACGACCATTAATAAGCTCGACCCATCGGATGCCTTTCGGAAGAGCAGGTGTTAGGGTCCGCTACCGGGTTTCATTTTTATCCCCTTTTCATGCTCATGTAAAACACCTAGAAGACACTACGCAAGAGATACATCATACACTATAACCGACAGAAACAAAAAAATATAGCAGTATTATTTGTTGTGTTAGGACACTGCCATATTGAGCAGTCTGGTAGCGCGGTGGGTAGGGCGCCGGGACCAGGGTTCAGATCCCACTGGGAGCAGGAATTATTAAGGGCTTTTAAGATACAAGGACGATCAGTAGTTTGGATTCTACGTTAAATTGTAGTTCCAGCCACGACGGGCAGCCTTTGTCACTTGGCGGCCGGAAACCGTTTGGAATCTTCCTGCCAAAAATGCTATAGACAATTTACTTTTACTTTAGCACTATTCTCCGTACGTACACCATCTCTGTTGCGGGTACTTTTCGTTACTCCATAATCCTTTATACCAAATCTGGTACGGTCTCCTGATTCCACCCTAGCAACTTACCTTACCTGTGATAATAACACAATAAACATTAGGACAAAGCCTAAACGATTTTCAAACACATGACTACACTTTCTACCCTTCCTTAACCTGTAACTTTCTAAAAAGCTTAAATGTGTACACGTAACGTACTTTATGGCAGTTTTATTATTACCGTAGCGGCACAATCTGATGATGAATTCTTGTAGAACTCGACGAAACAAATTGAAAATAAAGAACAAAAGTTTTTGATATCTCGCTTGGTTTTAGAGATATAGCATGTTAAAAATCAGTTATAGGTATAGTTCCTTGTGTGTTTTGGCGGCGTTTAGAAAATAAAACACCTATAGTGCATTTCCACCTTGTAGATATGGTGGTTTTGGTGATTTTTTTTTCAAGTCCAGGCCAGATCTCATCCTAACCTCCTCATTTTTGAGATACAATATCTGAAGAACTAAGCGAGATATGAAAAAAATTATTCTTTATTTTAGATTTTTCTCGTCGAGTTACATAATAATCCATCATCAAAATGCGGCGCCACGGTTATCGCAGAATCCCCTACTGTATACATGTGAAAACAGAGACAAATTAAATATCCGATGTTTTCTTCTAATCAGCAATCCACTTGAATTTTACTTAGAAATATTTCAATCTACTTTTCCTAAAATTAAAAATAATCCCAACATATTGACTATTATAAATCATTTGTCTAAAGGCGATTGGCCAGAGGGTGGAGGAAATTTAAAGAGCTTTAAAAACAAGCGCGAAAATTGAAATGGCTTCAATTACTTTCAGTTGTTAATGCTGCTCCCGCATTGAATCTCACAAAGGCAGCTTAAGAAAGTTTTTATAGGTGGGCAAAGTCTTGTACTAGTTTTTGATAAGGCTGTTGTTATAGTAACCTTTTTCCTGTCGACAGCAGAATCTTTAATTGTGCAAAATATTCTTATAATTTCAATCGCTGCTTTGATGTCAAAACATTCTTAAGTTACGATCCTCGCTACAAAAGAAAAAAAAACATGTTAATTCGTTTCTGTGCTGTCAAGAAGCTGCATACTGCCTTATAAATGAATCGCAGATACTTTTATTAAGTCCCCTTCACCTTTCCGTTGTGTGACTGTCATGATATGGTAATACACATTCATTTCGAATGCATGAGTGCTGTGTTCGTATTCACATGGTTACTGGGAGCGCGATGTTGTCGGATATAAACATTTCTTGTTTGGAGAACCAGGTAAGATAAACTTGTTTGCTTCCAGGCGCTCAGCAGTTTTGTAGTGTCATGTGATGATTCCCGAGTTACGATGCAGACTCATATATCATTCTATATTCATTGCATGTTTCCTTTTTCGTACACATAAGACGACACCAACATATGGAAAGATATCGTTTTTTCTTATTGATATTTTTCTAATTCCTGGTTGTGCCTGGCATTCAGTAGAACCTGGGTTCGATTCCTGGTCCGGGCATCCTAAATTCGACTGTCGGTGTTTTCCTGAGATCATTCTAGATGAATGACAGAATTGTTCCTTGACAGGCCACCTGAGAATTCTTTCACGTTCCTTGCCCAAAATTGGCTCTCAACCGTAATGATATCGGCGTCTATAAGCTGTAAAGATCACAACAAAATAGAGCGGTCTGTTGTTCAGTGGTTAAGGAGTCTGACTGGTGATCGAAAAGTCGCCGGTTCGAATCCCTGTATCGGTGGGGATTTTCAAAGGCGCTTAACCCGATCTTCACCACTGGCACAGCTAGTTGTGTATGTGAAGTGCGCTAGAACGTTTACGAGGTTCAGATTGCAAGTTAAGCTTTACCAGGTAGCCGGGTTAGGTTAAGGCGGCTACGACAGGGTCGGAAGGCGCAGCCAACAGAAACCCTGTCACCAGGTCCTTACGATCACACGGAATTATTATTATACAGCAAAATAATAATCTAATTTCCTCCTACCCTTCACGAGAATTTAATATGTAAATGTCTGCAACCCAAAATGCCACATATATTTGAAAACATTTGCAATTAAACTAACAACTTCCTGCTGTAAAGTGATAACTGCAATATACAATATCTGATCAAACGCATCCGGATACTTATCTGAATCTGCACTGAGACTATACCCGTATCACGTTCTCTATTATTGGATACTAGCTCGTACCCGTGACTTCGTACGCGTGGATTAAGATTTTTTTTTTTTTTTGCCAGAATTGAATATAGAAAGTTGTTGGTAACGAAGGATTGGTCCCAAACAACACCAAGTCGGCATTATATGACAGGAAAGCTATCACTATATCATTCTACCGTCGAACCTGTCTCTTGAAGTGAATCAATTTCCAACATATTTCTGTCACCATTCGATAAGGTCTCAAAATTTCGTGACTACAACTGTTAATCATAGTGGAAAAAATGTCCTGTGCCCTTCATACAGATTTTCTTGTCAAATTCCATCAATATCGATATAGCCATTTAGTCGTCAAAACGTAACAAAACGACAGAGACTTACTTCCGTATTTATAGTATTATTACTGCGGTTTACACACACACCCACTGACTGCAAACAACCCCTGAGGGATCATTATAACGTAAAAAAGTGTACACCTACAGCATTGCAAGACTACCTACGATTTGCCTCGCATTGCACGCCCTAACTTTGTAATATCTACAGTTTAATATTCAATCCGAATAACCGACGGCCAAGGCGTGACTCTTACGATCAAAAACAATTTTTAAAAACCTTAGTCTCCAAGGAGATCTGAACCGGAGACCACGACCCAAATATTAGTAAGCAAGCACTTTAGCCACAGAGCTGCCTGACCGCTACATGGATGAACAGTACAGAGACGTCCATATCCAACGCGTCTGTCTATCGCCGTTCAGTAGTACTTCGAAATTATGAGACAACATGTATTATTATACATACAATTTTTCAACCAAATGTAGACAGTATTTTTCTCCTTGTTTCAAAGGATAAGTGTGCAAAGTTTCATCGAGATCGGATGAAAACTGTGGATTTGTATGAAGAACAAACAAACCAACAAACAAACAAATATACATATAAACAAACAAACAAACATACATACATTCATCTTTATACATATAGATTAATATGGGGTGTTCCAATCTTTGTCTTCACGACGGCTTTGACTCTGCTGGGGAGTCTCTCAATAAGATTTTTGAATGTGTTGAGGAATGGTAGTTCATTCTTACTCAAGAGTTAAAACGGAGACGATAGTGATGTCAGACGCTGGGGTTTGGAGCGAAGTCGATGTTCTAACTCATCCAAAAGGTGTTTAGTTGGGTTCAGGTTGGGACTTTGGGAACACCAGTCCTTTTCAGGAATGTTTTTGTCCACAAACCATTGACTCAAAGTTACAGCTTTATGGCAGTTGCACTCTAGTGCTGATACAAATAATCATCGTCTCAGAAGTGTAGAGGCATCGTTTGGACTGTTTTGGTGTCCTTGTATGGTTGTTGGCTGACGCCTCTTGCAGACAATGCGCCGAGATGGGCGGCTATTTTAATGGCTATTGTCCGTTTTGGACATATACGAAACGGCCGGGTGCATATATAAATACGGAAAGAGCACAGCATGCCTTAAGAAATGGAAAAAAGAGACAGAAATAACAGAGGCCGAAGTACAAAACCTTTAACAATACTTAATGAAGTGGATACGTTATAATAGACTACGAATCTCATATTGGATGCATGCAGTATAGTTTTAGGTTTTTTATTCCTTTTTATAACAGTAAACGATATTTTGTTTATTCTTTTAAATAAGCTTCGGCTTTATCAGATTTAAAAAGCAATAATATTACGAACTACTAATGAAACTTTAGCTAACTACAGAAAATTTCAGATATTAACTGCAAAGAAATAATTTCACGAAGATAATTGCTGAAGACTGCTTTTAACTGCTTAATTTGAGCATATTTTTTTTTTTTTTTTTTTAAAAAGTTATGCAGCACATCAGTGAGTGAATAATTTTTTCACTTTTGTTTTCTTATCTCTAAAGCCTCGGTCACACGGGGCGAATTTTGTGCTGCTACCTAAATAGCAGGGATTAATCGCTTCATATGACAAAGTTAATCCCTGCTACTGACTGGACTAGAAGCTATCAAAATTAGCGGAGATTTGATCTGAACATTTTAAATTCTCATCGCAAGAAGCACGTGATTATGGCGGTCACGTGACCCCGTTGACGCTTTTGACAGCTCAATCGCTTGTCTTTTTTTAGTTGTTATTATTATTAAAGTAGCGTTCACCCTTTTTTGTCTTGTTCATCTTTTTTTTTAATTTGTTTGTTGTCTAGGAAAACCGGGAAGGAAATGTGACAAAATAGGTGAGTTTTGTTGCTTTTTTATGTTTATCGACAATATGAAGTACTGTTGGACACGTGTAACAATAAATACATAAACAATAGTGCGCGAAAAAATCGTTTTAGGAAGTTATTTGTCGAACTGAATGAAACTGGATTGAGTCTTCCATCTAAGGAACATCTCAGAAAAGAATTAAGAACATTAAGAATGCATCCAAAAATAAATTTAGCTATGGACAAATACTCCAAAGAATTCAGACAATCAACATTTGTCATGTATGGCAAGTTAATTTCTAGTTTGGTCTTACATGGAATCAACTTCTTACTAGTGTATCTTTCACATAAGTTGAGGAGTAACCAATTCAAGAAATTCATCAAACTCTCCTTCAGTTAATCGAATGGATTCTCCGAAGCTAAGATTTCTCAGAAGAAACACAGAGGCCCCCACTTTTTCTCTTCGTCTAATCCAGTCGTGGACCCATTAGTTTCAAGGATTTTGTATTTCATTTAACGAATGTTTACTCAACTTAGCTCAAGCCGAACGAATCAATCGTTTCAGAACTATACGAAGTGGTTTGTACGGCATTATAACCAACGAATGAGGGTGATACGACACTTCACTAAACACAACCAAATGGCACATACCAGTAGCTCCGTGTGACAGGCTAGTAGCTGGTACTAATAGAAATCGCCCCCTGTGACCGAAGCTTAAATGTATATTAGTCTCAGTGCTCTTCAGTTCCCAGGAGAGTGGAAAGTCCCCGGTCTCGGTTGAAATTTTGACGGTCTTAAAAATTGACCTGCATATTTGGCAAAGCTTTGCTTTGTTAATGTAAAGTACGTCAGGACGCTTCGCCATTCGGATTCCACTTTCAACTGTAGGTCCGCTATACCCGGTAGGTTTATCGCGTTAACTTTTATACTTCTTTGTACAAATTATTTTAAGTTGTATTTTCGTGTAAGTTACCATTGCTTCTTATATTATAGCTATATATGTCAGCATTAAGAATGAAGGGAACTGATAGCAGGTCGTAGGGGAAATATGGTTAACAGGATGAAGAAGTTAGAGACTCCATAAATTGTGGGGAGAAATAGGTTTGACCTGTTACCAGAGTCAGATGGGGGAGAGCCTCGTGTAGATGTAGGAGTAGGTAAGGTGCAGCAGGTCTATAGGAATATAGGCATAGAAGGGAAAAATAGGAAGAAAAAGGTTCTGCTGCTAGGTAGTAGCCTTGGGAGAGGTGTAGGTCCTCTTCTGCAGGATCAATTGGGCACAAGATACAAGCTTTTTCAAACCTAGTGCAACACTAGGTCAGGTAATAGAGGATATAGGTTCACTTTGTAGGAATTTCACTAAGGACGTTAGAGTAGTGATAGTGGGAGGTATTGATAGAAACGCGAGTTATAGTATAGAGAGTGACCTGAGGAAGGTGGTGAAGGAGGCGCAGCATTCCAGGGTGGAACTCATCCAGGTCCAAAGTCGCCATGATCGTCCATGGTTGAACCACGCTGTGAGGCGGTTAAACGTGGAAACAGAGAGGCTACTTGGAAGAGGTATTAGTTCTGTTTTGGCGATTGTGTCTGTGAACACCATTGGTAAGTGGGTTTTTACTAAGCATTGCCTACACCTAAATAGAAGGGGGAAGGGAGTACTTTCTGAGTTGTTAGCTAAAGCTGTAAGGGAGCCCTCTTTCAGTTATGCGCAGTACTGTGCTATTTTTAGGTTAGGGGCTGCTGGTGAGGGGATAAAAATAAGTGATCAAAGGGATACTGATTGTAGATGCATTATGGGAAAAAATACAAATGCTAACAGAACACAATTGAAATAATAACAGAATTGGGTACAACAGCAAGGACAAAAATAAGAGTGTTATTGGTGAACTTTATAAGTATAATGAACAAAGTAATAGAATTCGCAAACTTAATAGAGATACACGACCCCAAGTGATTATAGAGGTAGAGTCTTGGTTAAAAGGAGGAGTACTAGACAATGAGGTTTTCCCTGAAGGTTACAGAGTGTATCGCAGATACAGAGGAGCAATTGGTGGAGGGGTGTTCATACTGGTTAGAAAAGATTACTGTAGTTCTCTAGTGTTCATAGATCATGACCATGAGTTATTAGGGGTAGATTTTTGGGGCGATAAAAAAGAAAAAAATCAGGGTATTACTGCTTACCGTAGTGGAAGGATGAATGATGAAGATGAGATTCTTGGAGAGAAACTAAATTTTCTTTCACAGTTCAGAGGTGACCATAGAATGGTTATTATTGGAGGGGATTTAAATTTACCTGCTGTCAGCTGGGTAGGAAATAAGATAAATAACACAAGGGAACAGAGATTTGTAAATACCTTGATCAGGGAAGGTGATTTTACAAAAGTGGTAGAGCAAAATAGAAGGAAACGAAACATATTAGATATCTTTCGAGTAAAGTCTGCTGAAAATCTTGTAGGGTATGAAGTAAGTGAAGGAATAAGTGATCTCTGTGCGGTGCTGATGGATATTAGGGGATTCAGTAAACCAGTGGCCAAAATATACGGGGGGAAAAGGTATCATTATAAAAAGGCACAGACTTTAGAATTGAAGATATATTTCAGGGAAAGGAAAAGCAAATGGAAGGATGACACAAATACAGTGGAGGCGAAATGGGAAGAGTTTAAGGAAATAGTAAAAAATGGCGAGGAAATAAAATAAAATAAAGAAAAGCATAAAACCAACATATTACAATAGGGAGGTGAGATGGTTAAAGAGGCTAGTGAGATGGGAACAGAACAGAGTTAAGAGACAGGAAGGAAGTATGGAATACTTAAAACAACAAAACTTAATAAGAGCAAAGAGAGAAGCAAAGGATGGGTTTATACTATTGGTGCAGGAGGACCACTGAACGATGCATCTAGAAATTTCTATGGCTATCTTAGAAAACTGAGGGGAAAGGAAGGTATTCAGACTATTGTAAATAAGAACGCAGTTGAAGTCACTGAGGACTTTCAAATTGCGGAGATACTGAGTGACTTGTTTAGTGAGACAACTAGGGACTATCATCCTATGATGGTAGGAAATGAATCAGAGGAGAGTCTTCCTAAAAGTATAAATGAGGAAACTTCAAAATTAGTAATAAATTCTCAGGAAATTATGAAGAAATTCAGGCAGAATAAAAAAATAAAAATAAGGGGCTGGTGTAGATAATATTACTACAGATTTATTAAATATTGTGGGATACGATAGTGTATCTTACGTTGAAATTTTATTTAACACGAGTTTGCAGTCTTGCTGCTTACCAAAGGACTGGAAAGAGCGATTGTAGTACCGGTTCATAAAGGAGGGGTTACAAATAGGGTTGATATCTACAGGCCAATTAGTTTGACATCAGTGATAAGCAAAATGATGGAGAGATTGATATACGACTATATCAAATATGTCTGCGAGCAAATAAACTGGTTTTCAGATGGACAACATATCAAGATATTTCAGATGAATCGGACAAGGGAGGCCAAGTTGATAGTGTGGCACTAGATCTTTCTAAGGCATTTTACAGAGTGAGCCATAAATAAACTGAAATCTATTGGATTGGATGAAAAAGTTACTTTCTGGGTAGAGGAATTCTTAAAAGCCTGAAAGCAAAGTGTTAGAGTAGGAAATACATTATCAAAAGAGGTGGAAATAAATATGGGAGTGACTAATCGTAGTGTATTGGGACCGTTCCTGTTCATTATTCTAATGAATGACTGTGTTGATGGGTTACGGTCAGAATCTAGGTATTTTGCAGATGATATAATGCTATACAATAGGATGAAAACAGTTGAATACTGTGAACAGTTGCAGGTTGGGTAGGTCAGCATGGAATGAAGATAAATGCCAAGAAGAGTCAACTTATAAGGTACACAGATAAAAACTAAAGGTTAAGTATGATTATAGGATGGGGTCAGAATTGCTTGTTGCAAGTTTGAAGTGTAAATATCTTCGCATAACGTTTGATAACAAACTTAATTGGTCTGAGCACATTGGGCATGTGTTAAGAAATGGTTATAAAATCCTTCAATTACTGGAGAGGTTGATGAGAGGATGTACCAAAGAAGTTAGGGAGTTGATTACAAAACTTTGGTCAGACCATTGGTTGAATATGGTGATGTAGTTTAGGACCCACATTTTGGTTATCAAATACAAGAGTTGGAGGGTGTGCAGGGCAGAGCAGCTAGATTAATTTGTGGAAATTATCGCAGGACCCAGTCAGTAACTGATATGATAAAGAAGCTGGATTTGGACTCATTGGAGGAAAGGAGGAGGGTGAAGAGAGTGTTGGGAATGTACAGGTTATATGTTGGTGATGGGGCTTGGAGGGATATTGGTCAAAGAACGAGGGATAGCGCATGGAAGGGGAAGGTGACCATGGGCACAAGCTTACACTCGATTTCATGCATAAGGGAGTGTTAACATTTTCTTTTGTTGGCAAGGTTGTCAGGGATTGTAACAAATTACCAAGTGATGAATAATTTACCAAAAACGCTTAGGGAGTTTAAAGTTAAAATCTGTAAATTGGAAAGGTAAATGGGGGACGAATTTAACATTCCAATTATAAAAGAAAATTTATATATATATAAGGGGTAATTAGATGACTAGGGGTTAGCAATTAAATTAGTAATAATAATAATAATGTTCAAAAATTCTAACTATATAAGACAATACATAGCATATGTATTCTGCTGCCATTGTTAGCATATCTATATTTCTATAGAGATTTCTGTACCATGCCCGCATGTTTATTCTGCCAGTAATTCTTAGAATGCGTTTTTGATATTTAAATGTGAATGTGAAAATCTTCCACAGTAGGGAATGAACATTCTGTACATAGTGAATGATTAAGCGCGATGTATATACGTAGCAGTTATATAGCAGCACGTGTGAAATAATGGTCATTACTAACAAAAGATAATACATAATTCACATTTAAGAGGTACGAGATACCAGCTTCAAACACGAGATCGTCAAGTTTCGAAATCACATAAAATGGCGTGAGCATTGCACGCCCACTATAAGAGGGAAGTGAGTCGTAACCTATGTTTTATAGGTCGTTATTTATAGAAGCTGCAAAAGCACAAAGGAGGCACATAGCGGAAAAGAAGAATGAAAAAAAGGGGTGGGAACTTTTATAGTAATGTGTAGGAGTTCCATGGGAGAGTGTCAGCAAAGAAAACGAAATTGGTCCAAAGGGGAACAGAATTAATCGTCTTGGATACAGTGCAACTAGCTGTCATTATGTTTCATAAATCCGTTTTACTTGGACATTTTGAGAGGAGTAAAAATAAGATTTCAATAAAACTTCTTAAGAAGAATAAATAGAGCTAACAGTAAAACGTTGCAAAAATCAAATTTAAGCTGAACCCTAAACTGCCCTAAAGACAGAAGTGCTTGAAGAGAGCTGACTGAATATCGCAGTTCTACTGTCATATCGATCAGTTCAGCATATCTTGCCAATCTGTGATATTGCTCTGATGTTATTAGCAGAATTTGTTTTATAGATAAAAATTTATTTTTTATTTTTTGAGTTTTGCTATTTTTGGTCATACCAATGTTGAAAATTTTTTTATTCGTTTTTTTATATGGTTTTACTCCTTAACGACGTCGATTTTATTAGAGGCGGGATAGAACTGAGGGCAAGGAATGCGAAGGAATTCGGCAATGGATTTTTTTTTAAGGTAACAACCTGCCATTCGCCTGGAGTGATTTAGAGAAACCATGGAAAACCCAAATCTAGACGACCGCACGGGGATTCGAACCTGCGTCCTCCCGAATGCGAGGCCAGAGCGTTACCGCTGACCCACCACGCTCGGTTTTTGTTTCGATTTTTTCTTTCATATTTATGGCTTTACGCCTCCTCGACGTCGAAGTCATTAGAGGCGAGATGGGATTGGCCACAAGGAACTGGAAGCAATCCGGCTATGGCCTTTTGAAGGAAGCATCCCGGCATTCACCTGGAGTGATTCGGGGAAATCATCGAAAAACCAAATTAGGATGCCCTCCACGTTCTGTTTTGTTTCGGGCATTACGCATTGTCAACATCGATGTTATTAGAAGAAGGAGAGGATGGGTGGCAAGGAATTAGTCGATGGTCTTTTGAAGGAACTTATCTTGGCTTTCACCTGTAGTGATTTCTGGAAACTGTGAAAAAACCGTTACCGATAAACTGTTTACCCCATGAGAGCAGTCTGAAATACATTAATTTGCGGTATTCTTTATGTAATTACGTTCCATTTCAGTTTAAAATAAGAACGCCGGCGTTGTTATTACAGGAGGAAGTGTTCGTCCACATACACTCGTACTATTAAGAAGTAGTAAATCTGACGTTTCAAAAGTCTCATGCCTTGAAATTTATTTAATACTCGTTCTACCCCAGGGAGATTTCATTGTTAACCCAAAAGAAGTGACAGGTAACGTATTATAACAACAGATTGTTATACACATTTCGTCCCAGTTAAACAGCATCAATACACAAAAAGTCATTTCCCCTTTCAAACAGATTAAACCTACTAAACCTCAATGAACACTTTAAATTTCAGTTTTGATTCGTGAAATTGACGAGTCTAGATCATTTTCGCAATTATGGACCGTAGACTCGGAAGGTGTAATTTTTTAACAGCATTTGGCCGATTGAGGAAATATCTTAGTTCTTCTAGTTATAAAGTAATATTTCATTATGTATTAGGATTCAGTTCATCGAGCCCATACCAAGGGCTTCATATAATGAAGTGAACACTACCGCAAAGCACATGGGAACTAGCGAGGATTTCACACGTATTATCAATTTCATGTAATTAATGCACTAAATATTTTTACATATAAATGAAGTTTCATCTTTTTCTCATTTCATGCTATGTAACAGACAACACAGGCCTCTACCTTTTAATCTGACTCTTCTGCTTTTATTTCCGAAAGTCAAACAGTGTTCATCTAATAAGTCTTTTAGGTATCTGACGGTGTGTAAAAGGAGACAGTTTAGACAGTTTTCAGACATTAAACACAATGAATTTACAACACAATCAGATAAAACCGGAAACTATGTGGAGGTATAAAGAAATGTTATGTAGTAGGAAAAAAGCATATGCATATCACCAGGCTTGTTATTATGAACAGAAAATTTTCGAAACTAACGCTTAACATGAATAAAGGGGGAAACCCCCCAAAAGTATCCCTTAACTGCATCTTAAATAATCTACAACAGTCAAACCAAATCTGTGCCTTTTAGGGTCGGAGAAATAAATGTTGACTTAATGCATTAATTCTATTGGTTAACTGCAGGGTTCCATGTATCCGCGTTAAAATCTGAACGGCTTAACACAAAACCTCACAAATCGCCTCTGGACCTTATTTATACCTTAGTTGTCAACAGTATGCCTATCATCGTTTCGTTTTGAGTAAATATAATAGGAACGTTGTTAAAATATAAATTGTAGTTCGTATTTCGCGACTGGTATGACAGACAAATTCACTGCTTGATGTGAGGAAACAAGTTGCTAACCATTCTAGTTGCACAGCAACGAGCATGCAGTTTTGTTTGGAGGTCTGGAGGGGTAGGTGCCTCCAAGTGTGACAAGTCCTTTTTCAAGGATGGAAACATTCAAATACAAATATAAGACAATTAGGGAACCCAATAGAAAATGCTGGTAACAAAGTTGGTACGTTGACTATCGTATACCATCCTAACAGAAAAATCCTCGCAAAATTTCATCATATAGATTCTAGACATAATACTAGAATGAGTGCTCAGTGTGATTGGTCAGGCTACCAGTGCTCTAAATTGAGCAATATAGATTTAAGTTACAGTGTCCGAATAATCCGACTAATTATATAATGAATCCTCTGCTGTATAGATAATAGATGTAACAATGTATCTGATTTCATGTTGACATATTATATTACCAACAATGTAAACTGATGTACATAGAACACGTAAAGAAACTGGAAGATAAATTATTATAAAATAAAATATAATGAACTTGGCTGTATGGCCGATAAGGCCAAAAGTCATCAAATAAGTAAATAAAAAAAACACCTATGTTTATTAAATTTCTTGCAAAAGAAACGTATACTATAAAAAGTTTGTGAAATACGCAATAGAAAGTTTTTCACAGAAACGTTCTAAGCCGTATATGTCTTAGGTTGAATTAAGGCTATCAAAGCTGGCTGAGTACTTGTGGAATAAGAATCGCGCTTTTGACTTCTGTGTGTGTCTAGAACAAAAAGACTTTTAGTGTGAAGTATTATAAAACTTACAGGAAAGACGAAAATAAACCGAGCGTGGTGGTGTAACGGCTAGCGTTCTGGCATTGCATTCTGGAGGACGGCGGTTCGAATCCCCGTCCGGGTATCAAGATTTGGGTTTTCCATGGTTTCCCAAATCACTCCAGGCAAATGCCGGGATGCTTTCTTCTAAAGGCCATGGCCGAATTCCTTCCCATTCCTTGCCCCCTATCCCTTCCCGTCTCTAAAGACCCCGCTGTTAGAGAGACGTTAAGCAGATAAAAAAAAATCGAATTGTGGAGAAAAATAATAGTACTTAAACTACTGGCCAGAGAAAATATGACGAAGAAGAGTACTTGCTAGAGACGTTAAGTCAAATCTAAACGTCATCTGAAAGAACCTTTCCATACCGAGACGTACCATACTTAGACTTTTTAAGGCTTTAGAATTGTTTAGAATTGTTATGAAAATCGTGGATGGAAAAGCAGATACCATCATTCTCAATAAAAATTAAATATGCTACTTCCGAACTCCAGAATTGTTTTGGAAAAAAATTGCCTGGTAACATAATATGGAAAATATCGTCATCCAGGAAAAGTGGAAGGTCGACGGTTACGGGGAAAGAATCTAATGTGATAGCTACACAAAACTGAGCAAAAAGAAAGAAAAAAAACAAAAACAAAGAAATAACCAAGGATAGTTCAGTTATCGCGGTGTGGAAAAAATCAAACTTATGGGACCGAGCATGGTGGATGACATTCTGGAGGATATCTTTGTGAGGGAATCCAGATATCGGTTTTTCATGGTTTCCAGAAATCAATCTGGGATGGCAGAAATCCTTCTCGTTCCTTGCTCCCAATCATTACCAGCTTTAATGACCTCCACATCGAAGAGAAAAGAAAACACCACTGTGAAGAAGGTCATTATATGAGTCAAAAACGTTCAACTCTAAAAGGAAACTGGACGGCGGAAGATGAAACTATTTCTCCGTTTCGTTTGAGTATAATCTATAAATCTGAAGGCTCCTCTTCCCACCCCTAACAGTTATATGTAAATATTTTACATTTCACGATTGTATTAATTAATGTGCCAACTAGTTGACTGTGCGTACTGTTTTGTATCAAAATAAGGGGCCATCCATAAATTACGTCACACCTTGAGGGGGGGAGGGAGTCAGCAAAGTGTGACATCGTGTGACAAGGGGGGGAGGACTTGTGACATCACATGCATAATTTGTATCACTTTTTGGCTCGTGGTGGAAGAAGAAGATGATGTTGACACAACGAATGTTCCCAACACTATCGAAATCAAGAATGAAGTTAGTATTATGCAAATATAAACGGTATCAAGGAATGGGTTCAAAATCCATGGACACATGATGACTCAATTTTGTATCATTAATTCGATTTTTATGTTTTTTTACATTTTCTTAAATGTTTCATTTATTGTTGATATGATTTTTTTAACTAGAAATATACATAAATCATTTTGGAAGTGCTGTTTTAATTTATAAATTTAAAATTGCAAAATATGTGACGTCACACCAGTGCAGGGGGGGGGTCCCACAAATGTGACAACCTGTGACATGGGGGAATGGAGGGGTCCTAAAATCATGAAATTCGTGTGACGTAATTTGTGGGTGGCCCCTAATGCAGTAGTGGAGAATAAACAGATATTTTTCAAAAAAATTTAATAATATTTTTGAAGAATGAGTACAGATGTTTCTTCATTCGTTCATACAAAAACGAAGATAACAGGGGACCGTTGCTATCATTCGCTCGTATAAACGTGTAGTGAACTTAATGTTCCAGAACAATATCTGGCGCTCTACGGTATTAACACGGTGGAGATACAGCGACCAATTCCTTTCTTCCGCCTCTCTATTGTTAGACAATACATATGTAAATGACTATGATGAGTGCTTGCAAGTGTTTACGTATGCATGAGGAGTGTATGAAAACAATGAAGGGAGAAGGCGAATCCCGAGACTGGTATTTAATCTATTCTTTTTGAAAACGCCAAACGGACCGTTAAGTCTGACACCAGCGTCGGCTTGCAGTAATACCTTCTCCTCATTAATACTGCAAACGGCTCTGAAGCTTAGCCAAACACATAGATTGTGTAAATCACTTTTGTAACTACAATAATATTCTCTCTTTTATTTATCTGAATGTAGATCTTAGCCTTTTAGGTCCCGACTAAGTGTACCAAATTCGCAGGAACATAAACAGCATTTTTTGTTTGTTTGTTTACGTACGTTGGGTTAATTATGGATTTTATTTTTTAAGCCATGCCAGGAAATACATTGATTAGTTCCTCGGAATATGATACTGACTCCTTATCCACCCATCCAGATATTGTTTACCGTGCATGGTGGATGAGCAACGCTCTGGCATCGCATTCGGGAGGACACGCGTTCAAACTCCCGTCCAGGTAACCAGATTTGGGGTTTCCATGGTTTCAACAAATCTCTCCAGACGAATGCCGGGATGGTTCCTTCAAAAGCCCATGGCCGAATTCCTTTACGTTTCTTGCCCCCAGTCCTTTCACGCCTAGACGTCTACGAGGTCGAAACAAAGAATAAGGAAAATAAAAAAGTAAATATCGATTTCTCAAGTATTTCCGAAACAAATTATAACGAATTGTAACTAATATAATTTATGTTTTTAAACTTTTTTTTCAGTTTCTTTTTATCGATCAGTCTAAGAGATTTTCTTAAACCGCAGCTTTAATGTTGACGAGGCAAAAGCCGGAAACTAACTCAAAAAGTGAAAATTTCTTCCACGATCGAGAGCTCAAATAACCAAACTCACGTCAAAGGGCCACACACTAATACGAAAGATCTCAAATGAGATCCAAGTTTCATGATATAGCAACGAAAAACAGTGGTTAAATGTCCACCATACCACAAACTATATTCTGTTTTAAATAACTTCTAAACAACCAGATGGTGTGGGCCGTTTCCTCAATTGCAAGTTAATCATTTTTTTTTTTTAAATATAATGTTGATGGCCGAAATAACTCTAAACTCAATGAAACCCGAAACAAACAAACACACACTCAATGGACTTGTGAAAAACATGACGGGTGGCGTGGTGTTTACACTTCATGTTTGAACTCGATAATAATAGTAAATCTAACAGTGATACTGTGTAGTCTGGTCAGTGCAGTGTAGTGGTGTGTATCTTAGGAATTTTTCACAATGATCTCTGTTAAAAACTACCCGAAGAAGCAGAACCTGACTTCGAGAGCATGAAATAAAAAGTCATATGTAAGTAAAATTCATATTGTTTTTAAATGAAATGTAACCAACAAAATGAACAAATACCACACAGATGTCGCTGATGAAGCTCTGGAATTAGAGTGAAACGCGTACGACACAGAAAATAAAATGAAATTCAATTGCATTGGCATGAAATTAACCTTCATAAAAAAATTGAATGACTTCTTCTTTTTTTCCAGCTAAGAGGTGGGGTGCCTTTGATGAGTTTTACTCATCACTGGTATGGTACGGTATGGTATGGTCAAATTTGGAGCGTTGGTTTTACGGCAGAGTGTCGCTGTTGACGCCAAACATTTTGCACCTACTACCATGATGTACTGCGTACCAATGGAGGAGGTGAAGTGTTGCCATCTGTCTGCGTAAGGTGTAGTTATGTTCTGTACGTGACAAGTGTATCTTTGCTTGTGGTCTGGGATCGTGCCCGTCTCCGTTGTACCTTCCCGATCCAGTGTGCGGGGCCTCACAGCACTGCGCCACACTGACAGTTCTCTAAATATGACCTCACGTTGTTATTACTCATAGTTACGTTGTAGAAATTAAGAAACAATAAAAGTAGAGTAGTCAAACGTATCGAGCGAAATTAAATGGATATGGCATATTCTTTTTGTATTGGTTTTTTTCCCCCTTGTGTCTTTACGTACTGCGGAAGTCGAAGTCAGTAGATGTGGAAAATAATTGGAGGCAAGGAACGGGTAGGAATTCGGTCGTGGCCTTTTAAAGGAACCGATCTGGTATTCGCTAGGAGTGATTACGGGAAACCATGCAAAGCTGAAATCTGTACAGCCGGACGGTGATTCGAACCCGTGTCTTTCCGAGTGAGAAGCCAGAGCAAAACCGTTCATCCACCACGCTCGGTTTTCCTATCTCGTGATTACATGATGACAGCAATGGCACGTTTTTTTCTCTCAGCAAAGGACCGCGTTAAAATATATCGAAAATGCGGCGAATTTTTTCGTTTTAGTTTTATAACTATACGAATTAAACTAAACACTCATCCCAGATATATTTGAAAACAAGAATCCTTCCGATGTATAAAGTGACTAAATTCCTTAGACTAAAATTCGATTTTGCTCTGAAGTATTGGCATGGTATATTTTACGCGGGTCTATTAGTATTCCCTAATTAAGAATCCTATCCACGACTGCTGAACTTCTGTTATCAGCCTATCTGTCACGAAATCATTCGGGAATGTAAGTGTACCCCAAACGCTTCCTTAAGTGCGTTTGATAACAATCTGTCTATGAAATTTGTGGTTATGAGGCGGAACATTCAGCATTCATCCAGATGTTAAAACAGTTTGAAAATCCCTTAGTGCGTTATGGCGTCTCTTTAACACTCTCAGACAGTTGTGTGTTTAGCGACTATAATCTATTGGATAGAACAGGAGATTAATAAATAATTTATCAATAACCGTACTTCTTGACAACTTGTAAACACTTTTCAGTGGATGTTCTTTGCTAGCAAGGACATTAAGCGCCTTTTTATAATACGTTGCGTCAAGCCTGAATATATATTGTAGAATCGCGTGACCGCGCTATCTCCTGTCTTTGGAGACCAGAGAGAGGCGTATTTCAGACGAGAACTCGTTTTCTGTAGGAGTGCATGTTCTGTCCTCAAAATAGCAGCTTGGTCCTCTCCCGAAAGAGGCACTCGTGCTAGCGTGCCGGGCAGCTGACAAACCGATTCCCTTTACGGGTATGGAGTTTGGCCTTGAAATGCTCTCAGACTAACATCACTATCTCGGCATACATGTTGCATCTTAGAGACGCACCTGTTCACCTTGCCGAGAAACATGGAGAAAAAGCCACTGGTTAATTTGTTATTACCATCAATTATGATGGCTGTTATGTCTCGGCGGCAGTTTCCTTTTTCACCTATTCTTGCATTACTCGAATTTACGCTCTAAATTCTTTCACTGTTTGAGGTAAATTATTAAGCAGCTCCTTCGATAATTTACACCAGCAATTCCCTTACTTACTGACAAATGAAAATTTTCTCACTCTTTTATCCCTTAAAACAAATGGTAAGTTATAGTCATAGTCCTCTCTTCCTCTCTCTTACTGATACTGAGTCTTCATTCATCCAGGTTCATCGGCTCACCTCCTGTGTTATAATGACTCCCAATCAGCTACTGAAGCAATGGCTTGACTAAGATATTGCACCCTGTCTGCTTCACATCCCTATCACCCACAGAGAAAGATCCAGGACTTTGAAACATGCTGTAACAGCCCTCAAACCTAGAATTAAATGTAATTGTATTTTATGAAGCAATTGTAGTAAGCTAGAGTTTGGTTGAATATGATCCTGTATGTTTGTTTCACAATTAACTGTAAATCAATGTATACAGACTTTGTTTTATGAAAAGAAATTATTTAAAGGCCATTTAATATGTTTAAGAACCAAATTGTGCAGAATTGCTTAAATGTTTGTAGTTACAAGTATAAATGCAATTTATGATGTCTAAATGACAATTTACGACAGTTTAAAATGATTTCTGGGAATAATTTTGTGTTTAAGTATCTTTAATTTCCATTTCTGACAATTTTGTATTGATTGTAAATGATTAAGTATTAATTCTGATTGTTTTTAATATGTTTCAATTGTTTAAGTATTGTCAATGTTCGAGAAATATCTGGCGGAAGCTTTTGAAGTGTTCTAGAAATTCGATAGAGCCTATATAAAGAAATCAGCAGAAGGACAATAGTAGTTTAAACAGACTCAATTTACGACAGCGAAGTTCTGTATGGTCTGTGGAAAAAGTGTAGTATGCAATCTCTGGATTGTATGAATGCATGTAAACAGTATCGTTGACGTCTTGTTTTATGAAAATAATAACAAATGTGAAATTGAACTGTATGGTGGATTACTTAATTATCGTATTAATTAAACCACCAAGAATCTAATAATATCCTCATCGTTTTCCCAATGCGTACTGACCGTTTAAGTGTACTATCAAATGATGTGCTAAGATGTTTACACTTTATGTCTTCAACAAGCAATTCTCCTTCCATCATATGCTACTGCTTGTGAAATTGCAACATCCAGGATAAATGATCTGAATCATTCCACGATCGGGGGTTTTGTAGCACAGTGGAGCCAATAAGTGATAACGATTGCAGAGAAATCAGTGCTACCAACTATAAGATATATTTTATGCCAAATGTAAATTTATAAAATGCCAAAAGTAGGCTAAAATTTTCGGAAAATGCTGAAAAAATGCCAACAAAATTAAAGGTCACTTTAAATGCCTAACAGAAAAATCTCTACCCAAAATAAATTCTACTATTAACAAGTCTACCATGTACATCACTTCTATCGAAATGAAATCCTACCAGAAATAACTATACCAAAAAACAATTCTACCAAATGTTACTTCTATCTAGTTACACCATTACCATTCACGAACCCTACCGCATGAAAACTCTACCATAAACATTCTCTACCCAACGCAATATCTACCATAAATATGTCCACCACTTTTACTATCTACCACTCATAAGCCTACCATTAACCAAACAAATCGTAAACCTACCAGAATAAAACTTTACTAGAGTTAATCTTAACATTACATTTTTGAAATAACTCTACCACAATTTAAGCCCACCAGAAAAATTAAGCTTCTCAATGTATCGAAAAGAGCAGAAAATATGAATCAGCTTGCTTCTGGAAGACACATATCATGATATATAAATTTAATCTTCAAATTATCTGAAACGAAACCTGAATATATATTTCAGTTAAAAAATAAGAATAAACAATACATGTTTAATGTTTTGTAGCAACTGAATTATTTAAATTTGTTAAAAAAAGAACCTTTGTTAAATCCCTTTATGGAGATGCTTAATTTACACTTGAAAAATGTACAAAAAATCAAATTATAATTATTGGTAACAATTCGTTGTGATAGATTATTCTAATAAATAACTGAACAATACTAAAATTTTATCACTCCAAGAAAATCATTGATTTAACAGGAAAAAATACTAAAAATATGCTATATCCTACTTGAATTTTTTCACGCTAAATGACTTGAAAATATCCTGAATTTGGCCATAAAAATGCTAAATTGGCAGCAGAGAGAGAGAGAGAGAGAGAAAGAGAGAGATGGCGTTCACATAGGCCCAGCAGCGCTCTCTTTTGTGTGAATCCACAGGTCTGTGTTATGACACACTCAGTCGGTACAGCGCCCTCAAATGAAGTGAAAACATGCAACAAGAACCGGTATGCATCATCGAAATCAAAGGGCACAATATAAAAGAAGTGAGCGTGTTCGAAAGTGGCAGATAGAGGGAAACGGGTTTGTCGTACTGTGACATTGCGGATCTTAGAAGAGGGTCGTACACAGCGACAAGCTGGCACTGGACCACACAATATGACCATAGCACGGGATGACCGCCATGTTTTCCATATTGCCATAACCGACAGAACACTGAATGCCTACTAATAAACTATAATGGTGGTGCAGAGCATTGGGGAAGGAAAAATGAAAGCAATGGTATTTGCAGATGACCTATTAGTTTGGGGAGAGGATGAAAGAGAAGTGCAGGATCAGCTGGATGTGTGGGAGAGAGTAGTGGCAACTTATGGTATGAAGTTCTCTGCGAAAAAAAAGTGAAGTGATGATAACAACAAGAAAGAAGAGTAGGACGGACATAGGCATATCACTTGGAGGGGAGCAACTAAATAGAGTGGAATGTTTCAAATACATGGGAAGCTGTATTGAATAAAATGGAGGAAACAGGATGGAGATAAATGAAAGAGGAAGATGTGCAGATGGATTTTATAAAAGTATTAGAAGTCTCGTATGGAGTAAGGATGTCCCGCAAAAGAGCAAAGAGGCAATCTATAAAACATACTTTGCGCCAATTTTAACATATGGACCCGAAACATGGGTGATGAAGGAGAGAGACAAAGGGAGAGTACAATCTGTGGAAACGAAATTTCAGAGGAGTAGAGTAGGAGTAATAAGAAGAGACAGAATAAGGGATGAGAGAATCAGGGAGTTGATAAAGGAAGAACCGCTACAACAGAGAATTGAAAAATTTGGGTTACAGTGGTACGGGTATGTAAAGAGAATGGGAGAGGAGAAGTTACCAAGGAAGATGCTGGACATGGAGCTGAAAGGGAAGAAGCCCAGTGGAAGACCGAGGGACAGATGGATTAAAGGCGTTAAGAAATGTGTGGATGAAAGAGGAGGAAATTGGGCGACTGTGGAAGAAGAGAGATGGTGGTTGGATAGGAAGCGATGGCGAGGCTTTTGTTCCCTGCAGACTCGGGCAGTGACTGGAAGCTGTCCTAGATGATGATGGTGTCAATATCATCATCTCTAATTTTCGTTGGAACATACTGTAGCACTTCCACTGCAGTCGGTCCTTCACCTCTTGCCAGGTCTTGTTCCGGTTTACCAATCTCCTCCACGTCATCCGGTCTGCCTTACTTTCAACACACTGAATTTCTGTTCGTATCTTGACCTAAAAAAGTCTAGGAATCAACGAAATATTTTCACTGACCGATGTGTTTTAAAATCACACCTAACTTTACAATTCATAGCTTCCACCTCTATCATGCCTTAACCTGGAAATCGTACTCATTAAAGGAGAACTACAATTTAAGGTAGGAGTGTCCCAGCACATGTTCATTTCGTATAGATGAAGCAAGGCATTGCCACAGGTTAAGCGGTACGAAACAGAAATTCTTACCGGACACATCTCAAGCACGCCAGATACCACTGAGTCGCGAGCGCGCTTTGTAAAGTCAGTATAGAATGTAGAGACAAAATGATATTTCAGAAATATAGCATACTACCTGTTACCCGCGACTTTGTACCAGTGGATTTAGAATTTTATTGCTAGAATTGGATACACAAAGCTGAAAATTACCTAAGATATGTCGGCATAATATGAAGGGAACGCTATCGATATACCGTTCTACCGTCGAACCTGTCTCATTTATTCATATCAGAAAAAGGATCCTATTGAGTTCCTAATGATACAAAGTATTTCGGTATATCGGTATACACATATAGTAGTCAATACGTAAAAAAAAAAGACACTATTCTATCGCCAAAAATTTGCCAGAACATGGTATCCTAACAACAAAATCCTAGGTTTGGCTCAAACTGTGAAAAACATTTCATAAAAGTTTTTGCTTCCAGTGGGGTTTGAAGTTTGAACCCGAAGCCACCCGGGAGTTTTTTTTTAAGAAGCAAGCACGTTACCACTGCGCTACGCTGCCACTGCTCTCTAACATTACGCATTACAAAGACATATAGATATTATGCGTTTGTCTTTCACATTTCAGATAGTTTTCTTAACTATGACAATATGTTCTTATGTATCCACAATATGGTATCCCATGTCCATCCTAATGTCAAATAGCATCTCCTTCTCAAATTTCATCACAATTGGAGTAGCCGTTTAGCCCAAGAAACGTAACAAACAGACAAACAGAGTTACTTTCGCATTTATAATATTAGTATAGATAAATAAATTTAATACATGTAGAGTTTAAAGAATACCTCCACTTTTTTTGACTGGTGTGATTTAGAGAAACCATGCGAAGCCGAAATTTGGAAAGCCAGATGGTGGATTCGATGAGGAGTCCCAGCGTTCCACTCACCCACCAGACTCGGTTAAGTGATTGCGGATGATTTTTAATTCAGTAGAATTTTTAAGATTAACATTACTACAACCAAGTCTCATGCTCCTTGGATATTGATTGATACTCCAGTGGATATCCGTCTAGCGTACAACACACTTTACTATCCTTCATTTGTGTTTCACGAAAGCCGTCTTCAACCATTCATAATATAATATGAGAAGATGATTTGTGTGAGAAAACATCAGTTCTCACGTTTTTCTGTATCCGATAAGTTTAAGTGCAATGAAGCCACAGATAGTGCAGTTCCGTTTCCGATCTTTAAGGAAGAACGAAGAACAGTGAAGATTATGATTTATTAATGCAGACATTGAAAATAAACAATGGAATGGTAATATTGGTTTTAAAAAATGAAGGAAGCAAAAATTAAACTAGTAAATGTGAAACCTGAAGGTAGCCTGTTAATCATTCCTTTAATTACAATGTTCGCAGAAATATACGAATGATTCTATTGAAGTAGTAAAACCAAATAATCATTTTGCTCAGCAACAAGATAATTTAAAAATCTATGTAAATTTTTCAGTTGTCATAAGTGTTTACAAAAAATGACGTGAAACCAAACAGTAGGAGGTCGATTAAGGCTTTTTACTTGGGGAGAGAGAGATGAGTGCCCTAATACATTTCTACACTGCAATTAGGAACAAACGTGACTATTGCCAACACAATATGTTATGCAACATTACGGTAGTGTTTTTCTAGTTCTTCTATTTGAGACATACATGCTATAAATCTGAAAAGCGATGCTATTCTTGTATAATATCAGCAAAGAAACTGGTTTTCAGATCGACAACATGGCTTTAGGCATGGATATTCATGTGAATCTCAGATAGCGGACTATATGCAAGATATCTCAGATGAATTGGACAAGGAAGGCCAGGTTGATAGTGTGGCACTAGATCTTTCTAAGGCATTTAGGAAACACATTATCAAAAGAGGTGGAAGTAAATATGGGAGTGACATAGGGTAGTGTATTTGGACCGTTGCTGTTCATAATTCTAATGAATGACTGTGGGTTACGGACAGAGTCTAGGTATTTTTCAGATGATATAATGGTATACAATAGGATCAAAACAGGTGAAGACTGTGAACATCTACAGAGTGACCTGGATAGAATATCTAAATGGGTAGGTCAGCATGGAATGAAGATAAATGCCAAGAAGAGTCAGTTTATTAGGTACACAAATAAAAAAAACTAAACGTTAATAACGATTTAGGGTGGGATCAGAATTGCTTGTTGAAAGCTTGAAGTGTAAATATCTTGGCATAACGTTTGATAAAAAACTCAATTGGGCACTGCACATTGAGCAGGTGGTAGGAAAAGGTTACCAAATCCTTCATTTACTGGAGAGGGTGATGAAAGGTTGTACCAGAGAAGTTAGGGAATGGGTTGTAAAACTTTGGTCAGATCATTGGTTGAATATGGTGGTTTAATTTGGGACCCAAATTTTGGTTATCAAATTCAGGAGATGGAGGATATGCAAAGAAGAACAGCTAGATTTATTTGTGCAAATTATCGCAGGACAAAGTCGATAAAGGAGCTGTATTGGGACTCATTGGAGGAAAGAAGGAGGGTGAAGAGAGTGCTGGGAATGTATAGGGCATATGTTGGTGATGAGGCTTGGTGGTATATTGGTCAAAGAATTAGGAATACTGCATGAAAGGGGAAAGGCGACCATGACCACAAGCTTGCACTCGATTTCAAGCATAAGGGAGCCTTAAAATTTTCTTTTGTTGGTAAGGGTGTCAGGGATTGGAACAAGTTACCAAGCGTAGTGATGAATAATTTACCAAAAATGCTTAATGAATTTAAAATTTGTAAATTGGAAAAATGGGGGAGGAATTTAACATACCAATTGTAAAAGAAATTTTAAATATATATATATATAAAAGGGATATTAGATGATTAGGGGAACTGCCAACTGAGTGTTGGCTCCATCGCAATTAAAATTAATAATTAAGATGACCGATACGCAGTCAGCATGATAAAAGACCCCGCACAAGACATATCGAGGATATCGAAAGCGTCCAAGTACCAGGTTATCGAATTTCAAATGGGTTAACTTTAGAATAAACCAAAAAAATAGTAGAGAAGGAAATTATTGAGCGACTTATTTTCTGCTGTTGGCAGTTTATTACCGTAAATTCCCGTCATTCTGTTATTAAGAGTGATATTGGTACTAAAACTAATTCTCGTGTCAGTTTTGGCTCGTTACACTATACAATTTTTATAAATCTTTGAAATGAATGAAAATGGAACACACAAATATATCCGGGGTTAAAAAGAAATTTAAATGCGTAAGGCACTGTTAGTTGGGAAATACCCGAAGGACTGGACCGCTAAGTGGAAAGAGTTTTTCAATTTTCCGCGCATTCGCAATCTTGTCGCTGATGTGTTAACATAACGCGGTAATCATACCGGGTACTGTGTATCTACAATTTAACGTGGAATCCTAATCGTGCAAGGGTTATGATGCCAGAAGTGAAAGTCAGATTAATGGCCCTTTATAATCCCCGCCGAAATAGGGATTCGAACCGGCGACCTTTAGATCTACATTCAGACGCCTAAACCACTGAGCCACCAGACCACTCTTGCATACAAGGGGAACAAACAAAAAAAAAAAAAAAAAAAAAACCAGATTTACTTTTTAAAAGTTATATATTTTCAATTTTTTTACAAAACAACCTTATCCCCATCAAAATACCCACCGGTGATTCTATTGTTCGAAACACTTTCTGTAGTCATCTTTAGAAATGGCTGACAGCTCCGCCCTTGTTTTTTTTTTTTTTACTTCTTCAATGTTGTCAAATCGGTGTCTTTTCATGCCTCTTTTCATGAGTGGAAATAAGAAAAAGTCGCACGGAACCAGATCAGGCGGGTAAGGTGCGTGGGGCAGCGGAACCATGCCATTTTTAGCCAAAAACTGCCTAACAGAGACAGCTGTGTGTGCAGGTGCAGTGTCGTGTCACAAATTGTTTTTATTTTTTATTTTTTACCAACACTGTTGCGCAATCTTCATGAAACTTCCAAATAAAGGGTTTGATTGACGGTCTAATGTGGGGGAACAAACTCTGAATGAACTATGCTCTTAGCATCAAAAAAGCGAATGAGCATTGTTTTGTTTTTTGGTTTGATTTGACATTCTTTTGGATGGAGTGACAATGACGTCTTGACTGTTGCTTTGTTTCTGGGTCGTAACCATAGCACCATGTTTCAAATCACGACATGTTTCAAGTTGACGTTCTTTTTGATTGTCACTCAGAGCCCGAGGAACAAACTTGGCAGCAACCCTTCTCATTCCCAAATCTTAAAATTCGCTGAACTGAGCTCCTAGATAACCTACTAAGGGAGCGTGCATAAACCACGTAGCTCCATTTTGGCCTCCTGTGAACCCCTCTCCACCATTTGTAGCCCTACATGGCATTTGCCTCTACCCCCCACCCCTCCCCACGTAGCACGTAGCTTTTGATTCCAGAAGACATTTTTTACTGTTTTCTCTTGTCAGACTATTGTAAATTACATACGGTGGTAATTAATTGGGTGAAATAAATATTCACATGCTGTTGTGTGTGCTGTTCCTCATTTTAACTGTGAAAAATGGTATAAAAAGAAAGCTACGTGGCCTGGCTCGGAAACCCCCCTCCCCTTACGTAGCCCAACGTAGCCTCCTGGACCAAGCACGCTCCCTAATCTCTGACAGTTGATCAATTGTCTGTCGATCGTCTGAGAGCGCAGGCTCTCGAATTTTTTAAAAAAAATTTCGTCGATTCGGGCAGTTGATGGACGTCCAGAACTCGTACACTTGAGTTTTTTCCATAGCGTCATCTTTGTAAACTGTTTTCAACATTAAAACAGTTTCAGCAGCATTTTTACAGAGTAGAAAACAAAATTTCACGGCTGCGCGTTGTTCACTTAAACTTGCCATCATCAAAAACGAAACAATGACAAAACAGCGCTACAAAACAATCACTGCAGATTAACAGAACAAGCCAGGTAGGAAAAAAAATACAGGTGGCACTGAACTGACAATGCGTTGCACTATAAACGCCTAGCGGCAGAAACGCGTACTTCACAAGCTCAGCCCACGACAATGCTATTCCGGTTATTTTTGGGTACCCCATCGTATCCGGAGTGATGATGTGTCTCAAGCATTGTACAGAAGTGACCGTCCCCAACGAAACCAGATATCCTGAAAGGCACGTGAACAGCTCCTTTCATAGATCGCGCAGGAAGCATAAGAAAGCGTAAGTGAAGACTCGTCACAGTGATAAGAGATCAAATTAACGTGAGGGAGACTCAGGCGTGGGAAACGGTGTTAAGACACATAAAAATCACTCTTTAAGAGATACGCTTGCGCCGACGGATAAAGATCAGGACATACGAGACATTAAGCATCTACTTTAGTGGACTATAGATAACTGTAACATCATGAATATTATGTCTGCCTACAGCAGAACAAAGGGAAAACAATGGGAAATAGCTGACATTCCAGTTCGTATTTTACAACACCGATCTGACGCCTCGACTTAGCTTACAAGCTTTACTCCGGATGCTTAGACGAAATAGATAAGGTTCTCTCAAAACGACAGCGTGTCAGCGCTTATCTCAAGAGAGGAAAAGAAAAACTTGTCGACGTCTATTGTTATGATTATATATATATATATGCCTTGTTATAATAATATATGCTAGCTTTGTGGTGATTAATAACACTCGAGTGCCGAACTCAAGAACTGCATTTATTGCAGAGTTTATTCAATCACAATACATAGAATGTCGGCACCAGACATGATCATTGTCGTATCGGACTGACCTCATATTCAAGATTGCAGATTAGCACATAGAACTACAGTTGCTTCAGCACACATGTTTAACGTTCCTATTCAGTGTAGTCTAGAATATGGACGGCACATAACCGAATACTCATACTCGGCGAACATTTTCGCACAACCGGCTAACTCCGGAGCACATGTTTTACTCGACCAGCTTCACTAGTATATACACCGCTTCTCGTCTCTCGGCCAATCACGACACTCCTTTTCCTCATGTGACTGTCCTGATCAACCAGTGTCTTTCTCTCTACCTCGCCTTTCAGCGATATTCCACTTTTAGATGATGCACTCCTCATCTATTTGGGTGTGCAACGCTATCGTTACACTATGTCATTCGAGGCGGGAGAGGGTTAAGGGTAAGGGAAGGAGTTCGGCCAAGGAGAGATTTCTGGAAACCACGGAAAACCGAAATATTAACCGCTAGACGGAGATATGAACCGGCCTTCTCCCGAATGCCAGGCTCGAACATTAATGCTCACGTACCGAGATCAGTAGGAAAAAACACCATAGCTTCCTACGCCAACCATGATGCGCTTTTGGAATAAAATACGCGTTTCTCTCGAGGATACATTCATTTTTTGTGAAAGAATAGCAGGTATAAAATTGCAAAAACTTTACTTTCATCGGAATCAAGGGCGTGTCATGAATTTTCTAACAAAACATCTTTCATTTTTTGGAACTGCGAGTGAAATAGAGTCACACCGATTTAAAAACTATTCACTGTCTTCGACGGTCATAGTAAGTATCTAATAGGACTCAAAGAGCACACTATCATTATAATAGTGCTGCTATATATTAAAAAAATATTATAAAGTAGAGCAAGTGGGCAAGGAAATTACTCATTGGAGCTGTATCCATTCTTGTAGCAGGTGTGCATGCAAAATTTGTAAAACATTATTTAATACTTGCAAATCTGGGATGTTCTGATGTATTGTTCAGATAGTGCTGCTGTCTGTCGAAGTGCAAGGAAGCAGTAGAAAAAGTGAATTATTGTACATTACACAGGCACCTCAAGGGACTACAGCAGTGCATGGAAGAGGGAAAGAGGAAGCGGGCATTGTATTGAAATATCCCCCGAGTCTCACTACGATATCCGATACATGTTAAGAAAATATCTGCGTGGCCTTATTATTAAAAATAAATTTGAACTCCGTGAAATGAACAGCGATGACACGAGGAATGCATCTACATTTATGGCTTAGCTTCTCAATGGTCACACAACTGTATTTATAGAGTACAAATTATGTTGGGATACTAAGGTTTGCCTTTCTTTAGGAGTACGAACTTTTCACCTGCTGCACCATGTTTCAGCCGAAATGTTTATGAAGTGACTAATCGGTTACCAGCCCCGTGTCATTGGTCTTTGAGGGCCATACAACTAGCAGTCGGGGGCCTTTCTTATCTCGCGACGTGGCTGTCCCTCACATCTGTGCCGATCAGATCTTTCGACCTGGGCTCATGCTCACTGGTTCGCTTTGTTCCCAACACCTCTTTTTTTTTTAATTAATGTACTTCCATATGTTGGGCGACAACACCAAACGGCCACTCACCTTAACAAATCTATTTTAATTAATTTGTTTTTGTACATTGCTTTTCCTTTTCAATCAGCAAATAGATGAGGTAAACAGGACCGTGTCTGCGTATATAACACTAAAAATCTATAGCAAAATAAGGAACAAATAAACAAACTAAACAAAAAAAGAAAGAAAGAAAAACAAAACAAAACAATGAAACTCTTAAATTTCTTACTTTTACACAAGAAATTAAAAGCAGTAAGTTCCCCTCTTCTAATTTCAAGTTTTATCTATATATATATAAAAATACAGTAGATCTCACAACCAAACAGAGCGGAGTAAGCATGGGGAAGTAATAAAACTACTTCATATTCTTCCTCCCTGTTACAGAAACTGTTAAATTTATTGCAAACCGCCAGTTTAAGGAACAAAGAAATTTCAGTACGAACTATATTTGAAGAAAATTTTTTTCACTACAACGCAAGTAAAGTGAATTTTTCGAGCTTGTTCGTATGAACATCTATTTGATGCAGGCATTTTTTCGATTATTCTCATGTAGTTCATTGCTAAGATAATTGTGTGTCATACGCGATATCCCGGCGAAGGTACAGTACACGTACTTCTCCATAGCAACTTTCCGGACAAATGCAACTGTGGTAATTTTCAGTTGCATTCCCTAGAGTTAAAGTGCTTTTAAGTATTAGTTTGATGGTGTGTATATTCAGCGTAATGGGTTTTACGTCGTGAAAAGTAGGGGAAAAGTGAAACCCAGTACGTGTTCATCCAGCCTCACAATTCCGAAAGCTAAAAATTCTGATCCGACAGACGATTTATCATCATCAGTGTTGTATGCTCTCCCTACATACGTGCTACCGGGAGGTTTTGGAATTAATTAAGGATTTCGGTACACGATCTGGTGATTAGGATTTCAGCTACACCACTTCTCCTACCAGTCCAAATACAAGATGCTGTAAATCCCTACTGCCGGGTCTAAACAGCTATCTCAGTGTCGAACGTCACACATCGTCTTTCCCCGTCCGGGCATCCAGATTTGGGTTTTTCATGGTTTCCCCAAATCACTCCAGGTGAATGCCGGGATGCTTCCTTCAAAAGGCCATGGCCGAATTACTTCCCATTCCTTGCCCCCCATCCTTTCCCGTCTCTAAAGACCTCGCTGTTAAGAGACGTTAAGCAGGTTAAAAAAAAATAATAATAAAAAACATCGTCTTTGTGTCTCAGACAACACGCTGGGTTTAACTGAGTGTTACTGTTACAAAATTTACTACAATATCGTTGATATACGGTGGCGTACACCACATATCTCCTAGGAAAGTGTCTTGTGTAACATCGGAAGAGATTAATCAAATTTTACGAGGAAGAGAACAGAAAAATCGTAGGACTTGCACGTAAATTTCAAGTGTATGTGCAACGTCTTGTAGAATTACCAACCTAAACTTCTTAATGACCGTAATATGTCTGAAAGTTCTCCCTGATCTCCGTATCATTCGCTCCTTGGCGACAGTTCGTTGGTTTGGCTATTTGCTGGTCGCGGCTGGGCTCCATTAACAAAGTAACCTACTGACGACCGTAACAAAAGACGTGCTTGACGTTTGTCGGCGGAACGGCTGTTTATTCTGGCAGCAGAAACGCATGTTGCAACAGTGCCAAGGACGGCGAACAGAAGAATAGACGCAGTGTCATAGTGAAGCGCCTTTGATGTGACCAAGGACCACGAACAGTGGAACCAACTACTCTTCAGATAGTGATCATCAGGTCTGGATAATACACATGAGGATCAGTGCATAGCAGACTTGCAACGAATAGTATATTCGGTTATTCGGCCATGCGGTGAATACCGAATATTCTGTAGATTTTCTGGCAGAATGGTCAAATATTTGGCAAAAGTGATCGGCTGGCTTGGTGCCAAAATTTGTGTTGCTGGGCTTGCCTTTCACCCACATGTTCAAGTATAGTTACCTCCCACCATTATCTGCCTGTTTTGACATGCTTGAAGTGTAGCCACAAATATTGACGTTCAGTTATATGTGACAGATTTTCATTTATTTATTTCCTTAGGACTATCGGTTACTGCCACAAAAACGCATTCCATGAAATGTGCAGATGGAAATGCTTTCTTGCGATAGTTCGTTCGAGGAAATAACGAAAATCACAATTTTCATTTCTGAAATTATTCCGTATATTGTTACTCTAATCCGACGTTGCAATAAGACTAGCACATTAGAGCCAACACACGAGTTAAGCCAAGTGAGACTTGTCATGTAACAAGGGTTGAACGAACGATTTGAAGACATTACCCCAAGTAAAAATTATTTGTCGACAATCGCTTTAGACCCGCGCTTCAAAATGAATGTTTTCACTAGTCAACTGCGAAGAGAAAAGGCAAGGCAGTATATTTTGATTGATGGCCTGGAGACGTATTGTGAAACAAACAGCGATGGCAGCGCGAAGTTGTCCCCTATTCAGTCCTAGAGGATAAGGACAGAAGAGTAGGGTCGAAGTTAGAGTACTCACTCATCTCCTACTGATTGCTTCGAAGAGATTGTTGCAGAGAAAAGTACGACCAATACATGGACATCAAAAGAAAAAAAAGTGCAGTTGCAACTGAAGGTAATGTTTAGTTAAATATTAAGAATATATCATGACATGATAGTCCATATACTTGGTGGCAAGCAAGAAGAGATAAATTTTCTTTTTCCTGAAGCTGGTAATGTCTACCAGAAGAAAAGGAGTAAACAACTGCTTGACAATGTAGAAAAATTGGAATTTCTGCATCACAATCTTCCCCCTCCTTGATTTCAATTATGATGATTCAAGTGAATAAATAGTTTTGTTAGTTTCGCTTTGACATAGTGGAAGTTGATTATTCACTATTATTTTTGTAATTATAAAAAATATATTATAATATAATGAATCAATCGTTTTGTTTCAGGCAGTTATCCAACCACAAAAAAAACCCTAAGTATTCGGCATTTGGCCGAATAGGAGAAAAGTAGCCGAATACAGAATAGTTGCCGAATATTCGTTCCAAGCCTAGTATATACCGTTACGCCACCGCCATATATCGCAGAACAATGGGTGGGACCACCTGCTCCAAGAGAGCACCAAGGAACATCCAGGTTATTGTTTCAGTTGTAAGGACTTGGTAGAAAAGTTTTTTGCAACACTAAAGTTACTTATAAGTTCAGTGCCATTCTTGAAATTTATAATACCGCGTATTAGATCTCTGTCTTGTATGGTGGCTGATAAGAAGTAACTTTGTAAGAACGAAGCTTTTGGCGGTGTTGTAAATTAATAAACTGTTCTCTGGAAGTCCGAGAAACGTTTACTTATTTAAAAAATAATGTTGATTATCACAAATGCAAGACACTGTAGGAATTTGGTAATTGTTCGACTCTGCAGTGAGCTTCTGTTCAGAACCCTTACCGACATTCGGATTGAGTAGATAATCCCAGCACCTCAACATTTAAGAACGGCTGTGTACGGAATTAAGTTTCTGAATGGGCTGTGTTCGATATTTTGTGTAATACGTCGCATTGATAAAATCGTTAGAATGGCAAGGCAATGATTTTCACTATGAAGATATTATTTTTATGAAACACTAGCCGATACCCGCTACTTCATACGCGTGGATAATTTCATTGCCAGAATTGAATGTAGAAAGCTGTTAGCTTAGGATTGGTCCCAAACAACACCGAATCGGCATAATATGACAGGGAAGCCATCACTATATCTTCTACCGTCGAACCTGTCTCTTAAAGAGAATCAGTTTCCAACATATTTACAAACAGAAAAACAAACGAAGGTACGGGGATATGGATGAGGGAGAGGTGTTTAACTAAGGACAGCTTTATTTCAGTTTGGTCTGTTAATATTTAGCATGAGCATCCGATTCTTGGATTTTCTAATAACTTTAGCTGCTCGTGCTCTGCTAGAGCTTCCACTTAGGCCAAGATTACGCCCAAAAGCATGTGAAAAAAGAAGACAAAATAAATTGGTGCCAGAAGCTTAGGCAGAAACAAAGTAATGGTAGAAAATCGACGTCTACAATAAAATAACTTATGTCTGTAAACGAAATTTACTAAAAAATCATACACTAACAGACTGCGCGAGAAGCACAGCTTGAGTAACCGCAGTAACATTACAGACTAACACACACATCCGTCCGTCTGTCTGTCACCATCCGATAAGTTCTCAAAACATCGTGACTAAAATCGTTATTCATACCGAAAAAAATGTGTATCCCTCCTACAGATATAAAGTATTTCCTGGTCAAATTCCATCAATATCGGTATAGCCATTTAGACGACAAAATGAAACCAAAATACAGAGACTTACTTTCGCATATATAATATTATTAGTGCAAATCTCTCTCTCTCTCTCTCTCTCTCACACACACACACACACACACTAGGAGAGAAAAAACGGTTGAGTGATCAATACAGCTAAAAAAGTGTACACCTACAGCATTGTTAGACCACGTACGACTTGACAAGCATTTCACCCATAAATTTGTGATATCATGATGAGTGGATATATTTTACAGAATATACAAAATGCGTGGAAAGTTGTGCATCTCACAAGCTCGTATAATCTTATGCCTCCAAAAAAGAAAGAAAAACCAGAATAAAGATTGTTACAAAAAAGTGAGGCTGATCAATAAATACAATTCAACATTTGTATGTTATCACTAGGAATATTTAGCAAAGTACCTTTGAAGATTATAGCAAACATTGATATAAAAACTTAATACAAAAGTATTACGAGAGAGCCCTACACCCTTTAACATTGACTAATAGAGTATTACAGAAGGTTCAAGAGATATCAAACTCATCATCATCATTTTTCAAATCTAATTTACTGGATGTTGTACACCAGTTCTAACCACTTATTCCTACTTCAGATTATTGTTTACAGTTAAAAGTAGAAAGATTCATAACTGTTAGATGGAATGGGGAAGTTGACGATTGAAGGTTAAAAATTAAAGAAACAACGTAAACGAAATCGAACAAATTAGTGGATTAGATAAATAACTATAAACGTGCACTAATCTTGAAGGTTGCAGTTAATATAATCTAATGGTATTGGAGGAGGGAAAAGCTTTAGTGTTATATTACAGTAGCAAATCACTAGGATAATTAGCAGTCTTTTTTTTAAACAAAAAGACATTACAACACGTGGAACGTTTAGGACTTGAAAACCAGTTCACTAAGAGAAGGCTATCAGGATCGAAGGTCAAACTTGGAGACTGCGGTGGGTTGTCAGGCAGCTGGTAACTATTCCATGATTTTCTAGAATGCACAAAACGATGGTTAAACGAAGCATGGATAGCAGACAGAAATTTGCACTCAATGCTTCTTGAAATGCAGTCAGCAGACCGAACGTTGTGGGTGAGCGGTAGAGCTCTGGACTCGCATTCGTGAAGACACGGGTTCTAATTCCGGTCCGGCCATCCAGATCTGTGTTTTCCATGGCTTCACCAAATCACTCTAGTCGAATGCCGGGATGGTTCCTTCAAAAAGCCATAGGCGTATTCCTTCCATTTCCTTACCCCAGTCGTTTTCCTCCAATAATGACTTCGACATGGAGTACCGCCTACATGTGAACTGCAGGCAATTTCTTTTTTAATACGTACACAGCGCTTTCACACTTTTGGATTCAATACTGTACTTTTGTCGATATCAAAGTTATCGAATGCTATACAAATGAATGTAAGGGAATAAACTGCGTTCACAAGGTGTGAAGCTTGTAAACTTGTATTAATCTTTCGTTGTATTATTCTGTTTATAAATTACGTTGTGTTGGGCGTAAATGATAGAAGCCTCAGTATTTCCCCGTACAGTTAAGAAAAAATGCCTAAGGACCCAAACATATTTAATCTTTTCGGTATCGAAAAGCCGCTCGTTAACGACTTATCCTAGTTTAAAACATTTGACTACTATCGCGGTGAGTCGCCCTTTCCCTGGCCACACAAACACACACAAACATATATTTATAACAAACATATATATATATATATATATATATATATATATATATATATATATATATAACATAAACAAACAAACAAAATAACACACATACTCCTCCACCATCTATGCAGTATTAAGTGCGTCATTCTTTTTCTAGACCCACAACCCATACAAAACACACACAATCAAACCACACACATACAGATACATCCCACCGCCATCTGTATAGTATTCAGTGCTTCATCCTTTCTAGTTACACACACAGAAACGAAAATCATACATGCAAAAAAACCACACACACACTCCACCGACATCTGTACAGTATTAAGTGAGTCATTATTTTTCTAGCTCCCTCCTCCCCACAAAACACACACAAACCAAAGTATGCACTTACGGATACTCCTTACCACCGTATTTGTAATATTCGATGAGTCATCCTTTTTCTAGTCACATACACAACACACAAACATAAACACACACAAAACACACACACACACAACCACACAAATGAACATAGACACAAAAACACACCCATATACGCACAAACACAGAAACAAACAAACAAAACGCAAACATACGCACATAATCATACACACATAGCCACCATCGTCCTCTGTGCAGTATTAAGTGAGTTATAATTTTTCTAACATTTCCTGTTACATCCAATTACAATTCACCATCTTAGAGCGGCAGGGATTTCTAAGCAGGCTGTGTGGTCAATTCTTTACCTTATGAGACCCGGATAAATAAAAGGCTGCCCGAGACGTAGTGGATGAATAAACATACAAATATACGCACAAACAAACACAGACACAAACAAACAATTACTCAAAAACACTCATATATATATATATATAAACAAACACGGAAATAAGCAAACATACACACAAACAATTAAACTAACAAACAAAACACACACACACCCACCACCATCCTCTGTGCAGAATTAAATGAATTATAATTTTCTAGCATTCCCTGGTACATCCAATCACCACCGTAGAGCGGCGGTGACTTCTAAACAGGCAATGTGGCCTGATCTTGACCTTATGAGACCCGCAGAAGTACAAGGCTGCCCTTGTCGGCATCAAGGTAACGGAGGAGGAGTAATAGACTCATTAGCGTTACTCAATCCTGAAATTCTATACCTTCTTCAATTGCAGGAGTCAATTAATCGAAGTGGAACCCATATTTATCTTTTCCCGGTGATGTGTGACTAATTAATTGTGCTAATTAAATGCAAACCTTGTCCAAGACGATAAATTATCTCTTTACTGAACACTCGTTACAGGATGCAAAAAGGAAACAAACAAAACGTTGGAAATAAAACACGTTAGCTGCAATCAGTATGTTTTTTCAAAGGCGTTAGTGGAGCAGAAAACAAATAATCGTAGTAGTAGTAATAATAATAATAATAATAATAATAATAATAGAATAAGAGTCAGTACTACGCTCTGAGGCTAACACATCAAACGTTTTCTGTCAGAAAATTTGTTTAAACACTACTAAGGTCCGTGGTTGACAGAAATGAAACCCGGCACTACAAAAACTACTGAAGTTTAAAAACGAATTATTAAAACCGAGAGAAGTAGCACAACAGTTAAGAGAAGCGCAATGTCATTCAGAAAGTCGAAAATCACTTTTCGATAAAACTGTTTTCTACTGTTCGTAGCAACTTTGTTTCGTGAAAACGTACTTGAGTAAACGAAATGGTCGGTTTCCTTCGCAGCAATGTCATAAAGTCCTTCTGTGGCATGTGACTACTCAGTTTCGATCGCATAACGAGAACAGCATTTTTTTTTTTAAAAAAACATTACGTTTTTAATGAAACAAGGCACTGATTCAAATACTTTGACGCCTTTGCTTTTCTGATTTAATAGTAGCTAAAGGTAAGTCGAAATATCCTTAAAATATACAGTACGTAGATTCAGTTCAAAGTTTTTAAATGATCAACATTTAAAGTAATAGTTAACTATCCCTGTTACAGGTTTACTCTGCCAAAATGCTGGTACTAAATTGTGATTTTTATTGGTTATTTGTGCTAATTGTGCTCAAATTTCGGATGTTTGAATAAGTTTTTTCGTTAGAGTATAATGAGATAGTGAGTTTCAATTCTGCTGGTAGGACGACGAGCAGTAACCCATTTTTTTCAATAGTCGTATATTAATATTCACAGCACGAGGTGGACAGATCCATCGTTGGTGGAGGTAAGTGGAGGTGTTCAATAGGTACATAAATGCTTAACGAAACTAATTATATCATGCTATAATCAAATTGTAAGGAACAAGAGGGTTTGTATTGTCTATGACTGTTTCTTTGGCAGATTAATTGTACTTTCTCCATACACGATAAATTAAACAGAATATTACATCAATGAAAAGAAGTCTTTTTAGAGATTTCAAGTGACTTTCACCTTTAAAGTTCTCTGAGACCATATTTTATATTTTCTGTATGCTTTGTGTATATATTTTTGGTCCATCTGACAACACGAGTAACAGTAAAATGATTTACATTCAATAATCGAAATGATTTTTTTGTTTCTTACATTACGTCTTGTTTACGTCGAGGTCTTTAAAGGCGGGAAAGGGATGGGGACAAGGAAGGGAATTCGGTCATGGCCATCCCAACATTTACCTAGAGTGATCCGGGAAAAACATCAAAACCGAAATCTGGCTGGTCGGACGGGCATTCGAACCGACGTCCTCTCGAATGCGAGACCAGAGCGTTGCCGCTCACCCACCATGCTCGGTATCGTCATGAAAAATATTTATGCAGAATTATCTTTATTGTTAATACCGGCTTCAAGAGAATATTATATAACAGGACTGTCGTTTCTGAGGAATTGTATGGGTTCACAAGTTTACCATGACGTTGCGGTGCATATGATTCGGACAACCCCACAAAAACTCAGTGTCAGCCTAATTATAGAGGTCACGCATTTCTTCTAAACGTTAATTCTTGCCTCTTATATCTTGGATTATTGGATAAGAATTCAGTCATCATTCCGCAATGTCTTCTGATTATTTATATAAAATCCTTCTTGGGTAGTTTGATATGTAGATATTGTCTCCCTTGTATTCTCCAACTTGCTAGTCAACCAACAGTTTCGCCATGTGATAGTTCTGTCTCTTCCCTAGAGAAAGTGAACGTATTCTATACAGGTTTCCTCTGACCTTAACCTACGGAATGCTAGTCACGCCTCGGCACTTGTAGGTGAGGACTTACATTGTAGTTGGGACGACTTGCAGCGCTCCTCGAGTTTCGTTTGTGTCAGCCGACGCGACGGAGGCCACTTGCATAACCAAGGTCGGAAAAGCCGTATACAATAAAGCTCCAAGTATTGCTGCATCCATCAAATCAAAGAACTCCGCGCATCAGTACAATATTTGTGAAGCCATATAAGTATGGAAATGCTTACTTACAAGTTTGGACTCTACAGTTAATCTCTTCATAGAACGCATTGAAAACGATGTTAAACAAAGAATTCTTTCCTTTTCCACTGTTCTAAGGAGTAAGTTTTTAGAAGAATGTCTGCACTTCACTGTAACAAAATACTACGAAGGAAATCAGGCATGGTGCATAGATAGGAAACATCACGACGTGACTCTGAAGTGATTTCGAGAAGTGTGTAAAATGAAAGTAATCGTTTGATGAGGGTTACAAAACAGATCAAGTGTCCTCTGGGAGTAGAGAATACATAAATATTTTAAAACTAACGCTGGATAAATATTTTGTTAAGTATGCAGAAGTGATGAAACCTTACGATTTATTTACGACAACCATTCAGAATTTAAAAAAACGGAGATTTTCCCAGAGTATGATTGCAATGAATCTTCCCTGCTAAACCGCCAGATTTTGATGTAAAATCACAATATTTCTACAACCAGTTTCGCCGTCTTCAATAGCTGTTGGTCAGCAGATCAGCTTAGATGGCTTCGTACCTAAAGAAGTCGGGGGCACCGAGCGTGGAGGGTTAACGGTTAACGTTCTGGCTTCACATTCGGGAGGACGCGGGTTCGAATCCCCCTTCGGCCATCCAGATTTTGGTTTTCCATGGTTTCCCAAAATCACTCCCGGAATGCCGGAATGGTTCCTTCAAACAGGCCATGGCCGAATTCCTATCAGTTCCTTGCCTCCAGTCTTTTCCCCGCCTACGTCGACGAGGTGTAAAGACATAGGCAAAAAAAAAAAAAAAAAAAAAAAAAAAAAAATCAGAGGGCGGTGCTAGTTTTAGAATGTGTTTTGATTATTCAGTGAATCAGTCGGTATGTGAATATAAGATTAAATTGAACTCGTGAACCACACTTCTCGGTCTTTTTGCTATCTTTGCGCTTTAGAAACCTACCTTTCATTCAGCTAAATCTATCAACATTTGCCTTGAGTGCGAAATGCTGTGACTCATCGCAAGGTTACAGTTTATCATATTACTTGCGATTCGATGTAATCTTTCGCTTGACTTATGCATAAACTAAATATGGATTTCAAAATTCTATCACACTAAGCCCCCTTTCCAGCCATTAGCTTTATGTGCAAAACATCTGCGTGTCTAGATGAATATGACAGATGTTTCCACATAGGACAACTCAAGTAATGAGGGTTCGCTTTGCAGAAAACTATCTAGTTATCCCATTAAGGATTTGAAATATCATTACATTATAGTACGTACACGTCTATTTAACAACGCCATTTTTAACAGTTGTCGTAATTGCTAATTTTAAGCGTTTTCCCTCAGTCACCTATGATAATGTCCAGACCGTAACCACCCTTCGCGTAATTAACCACCTATTTTACAGACAAAAAATACACACAGAAAATACATACAGAAGTTACACGTATACTACATAGATGGCAACACTTAGATTTCACCCCTCCTCCCCTAAATTAGAACAGGATTACAAACCCGTCACTGAACAGACGATGGTGGGATTTATATGACTCTAAAGAAGTTAAATCATCTGTGATTGAAATTTGCCAGGGGGAGAGGGGGGAGGGAAGAAATGACAATGCCAACGTGCTATCTAAAGTCCGGAACAACTTCAATTTCATGCTGTTCTAATTTTAGTTTCACTGGTGTCGTATGCTGTTAACCACCAGGCATTCACTTTTGATCTTTTGATTGCAAATAAATTTTCACACCATTCTAGTCGTCAGTTCTTCTTCTCTGTTCCCCAAATCATAACGCCATTCACGAACCAATTTCATTAGTGGGATTGTTCTTTTTTACCGTCTTGATAATTTCATTCATAATCTTATGAACGGTAAAGAAGACAATGCCCCAAATTCTAAACTCAAACAGTCATTAGCTATTAGATTTTACTTCAATAGACGTACGAAATATTTAACTGTAGAAAATCACACTATTGATTTTGTGAATATCATTACTTTTATCTAAATTCTCGCCACAAGTTTTTGAGACTGTTGAGTCCATTGAAATATTTGTAAAACCAACAGTATTTCACATCTCACTGGGATATAAAAAAAGATGTGTATAAGATTTCTCTGCAATACCATACTCTGAGTATAGGAGCCGAGATTCCTGAACCATAGCGCACAATGAATTATGTTAGTGGGGCCTACGATTATCGGAACAGTAATAAGAAGTAATGAGGGTCGATGTATCTATCGATCTACGGTCGATCGCATCCGGTGAGTCAGATGAAGCCGTCTGCCCCCCACCCCTCCCCCCCTCGCGGCCGCAGGCTGATTTAGTGGGGCAGCTGCTCTCGATGTGTTTGTTTAGGCCGACGCCTTAATTCCCTGAAATACGAGCCGTGCCGGGGCAATCACTGGAACCCCTCCAGTCTCCCGAAACATACCAAACACACTCCCAGTAAAAACTAGGCGAGGAATCGATACCACACGTACCTACAATGGATGCCAATTGTTCTCACTGACAACTTGGTTGGTGCGTGAAAAGTGACCTGCTTTTCGGAATATTAATAATTTGACGGTAGTTGCATTAACCGGATGTTCAGCTTGTCAGTCCCCAGCAAAGTTGTTAATGTATGGATAAGAGAGCGTCCATAAACCACGTAGCTCCATTTTGGCTCCTGTAACCCCTCCCCCCGTAGCCTGACGTGGCTTTTGCCTGTATATCCCCCCCACGTAGCTTTTTCCCTATTGATTCCAAAAGACGTTTGTACTGTTTTCTATCAGAATATCGTAAATTACAGACGGAGGTAATTAAATGACGGAAATAAATATTCACATGCTGCTGTGTCTTCTGTACCTTTAAACTGCGACAAATCACATGAAAGAAAAGCTACGTGGCTTGGCTCTGAACCCCCCCCCAAACCGAGCCACGTGGTTTATGGACGATCCCTAACTTCTTAATGTATTCAGTTGGCCAGATCTTCATCCTCTCAGTAGTTTCCTTTTACAATCACCCGCAGACAGTTCTCTTGAAGTACGTGTTTTATCCAACGTGTTATCATTTTACGTCTTTTTATATCTATATTATTACTCTTCAAACTATAAAATTGTTTTTGGATAAGAATGGTGTAAAGTGAAGTTTTGTTCATCAGTGAACATTCCAAAACGGAAGGACAAATAAGTACGTTCCTCATTTCACTCATCTTATATGAATATTTTGTTATTACAGCGCAAATACGTTATTGATAGACATATTTTACTGTATACGGAAATAGACCATCATATATTGATAAATTGCAGAGGAAATTACGTCACCTTCGGTCATATTATCCCAGCATTACAGCAGCGACACATCTGTGATAATTTCTTAAGAGCTATAGAAACAATTCGCAAAACGTACAGCCCTTCCATGCGCTTTTTTTGTTCTTCCATTCTCTTCATTTTATACTGTGTTTTGAACTTGTTAAAATTTTTCTCTTCCCCACTGCTGCAAATAAACGTTCCAGATGCATACGACACTACGTTCCGTATAAAAATTGTTGTACCTATTCTTTCTATAAGCGAATATCCTTTTACCAGTTAACAGTTTAAGGTTCCAAAAAAACAAAAAACTCCTCTAACTTCTTTAGAACACATTCCATCATATTTTGTTGTTATCTAATCCTCTTAATTGTTTTAGTTGTTATAGTACCTCAGCAATATGTTCTTGAATTTTTATAATCATCGTATTACTCCATTCCAGTTTCTTTCCACGCTTTACCAAATAGCATCATAGACCTTCGACTCAAGTGAAAACGAAATACATCCATAACTCACTGATACAGTACAATTCAAATTCACAGCTATCTATTACTGCTTAATATACGGTCATTGGTTGCACATGGATGCAATTGCTCTTTTTTCCGCTTTATTTTCCTACTTACACCCATATCTGTTAGGTGATGCAGAAACTAATCTTTCGTTGTTTCCTCATTTCGCCTATCGAGTACCCAATTTCCACATTTCCCTGAAGTATTAATGATTGAGGGTCTGGTGCAAAAACGTTTATATGAACAAGATCTGTGGAGAAAAGGAAATGATCATACCGGACCACACCAAGACACACATAACTACACAAACAAACATATACACAAAGAAACACACACAAATAAACACAAACAACATACACACACACACACACTATTTCCTCGAACTGCTGGTAAACTGACGAGTTTTTTTTTTTTTTTTTTGTCAAACTGATTAATTTAATAATAGGGATTCCTTATTGAAAACGCGTTCGTGCAGAAGTAATTTGCTGGGGACGGAAAGACAGATAAATTTTCGGTAACTGTGAACACGAATATTAAAAGCAGTGACGATACTTACGTCAGGCAAATTATTTTGGTCTCGCGGTAACTAGGGCGCCACTTGGGGTCAGGAAGTAAGCGTGGGTGACTCATCCGCTGTTTATTTAGTTCGTTGAGCTGAAGGGTTCAGATCCGATAACGGCTCAGATAGATGCTTCTTCTTGGAAATAAAATCCTTCTGGAGGAACTTCATGGTGAAAAAGACCAACAAAAATGTTGTAAATGAAAATTTTAATTATCACTTAAAACAGTGGTAGGACCAAATGCGGAGCAATAAGAGTATATTTGGAGGGGATGGGGGAAAGTAAGTATCTCAAAATTTAGAACAAAAATTACTTGTTACATGATTCATAATATTTGCGATGAAGCGGATTATTTAGCATAGTTTCTGACCAACCTCTGTCCATTACAACCAGTATCCACGTTAGCTTTATGCAGTAAATCATCTTCCATGGTCTCCACATGCTTAGATGTATGTACAACACAGGAAACTACAATTTTAAACACACATCTTCATCATCTACATCTACATAATATATACTCTGCAATTCACATTATTGTGGGTGGCAGAGGGTGCTCAGAACCAAAACTAATCTCTTCTCTGTGCATTTCAATCCAGAATGGTACGAGGGAAAAAAATAATTCATATAAACATCAGTGCGGCACCTTATTTCTCTAAACTTATCTTTCCTGTCACTGCGACTCAAACAGGTTGGTGGACGAAGTATTTCACCGCACTCGTAAGTTAAAGTGTGTGTTCGCATGTTTACCAATAAGTTCAAATGAAACGTGCGTCGTCTGTCTACCAGAGACTCCCAGCCCAATCTACTAATCAATTCCGTGACGTCATCTAACCTAATTAAACAATTTAGCTGTATTTTACTTCTGAATTTGAATTAATAATAAAAGATTGTCTTGGGTTTTGAACGCTGCTCTTGCGTAATATGTATCAGTTTATTTCCTTTGTTAAGGAGTTATCGCTTGTCGACATCGCGGTCGTTAGAGCCGGGATAAGATGGGGCAAGGAATGGAAAGAAATTCGGCATTACCCTCTTGAAGGACCATCCCGGCATTTGCCGGATCGTTTCAGTGGAAACCATGGAAAACTGAAATCAATATATATAGACGGATGATAGAAAGCGTGTTCCCCAATTATCAGGACAGAACGTTAACCGCTCACGAACTAGGCTCCGGTTTGAATCCCCGTCCGGGCATCCAGATTAAGATTTTCCTTGGTTTCCCGAAATCAATTCAGGCGAATGCCTGCATGTTTCCTTCAAAAGTTCAACGCCGAATTTATTTCTGTTCCTAGCCCCAGTCCTTTCCTGCAAAAAAGAAAGAACTATATTTGGCATTATATTTAAATCTAATGCATTTAGTTTTTTTTTTTTTATTAGTAATCAGAGAACTTAACAACGTTGCTTTTTCAGACGTTTGACTACCATATCGCAACATAGGTATATAAATAAAAGTGTCGTCAGTGGAAATGTTTGGCTTAAAGGGCTCCAAATTTGAGTTTCATGCCTTACTTTTGGTCGCTAAATATTCTTGAATGCCACCAATGAGAATACCTCGATACGTTATCACCAAAATAAATGTTTGAACACATTACCAACGAAATACTGTATTGCAGCCTTCAATGAAACGAAACTAAATTGATATGACCAGCAAGTCTTTGCAGTATAATATTCTTAATATGTTAAATTTACACTTGATATTATTTTCAATCACGATGAAGAAATAAAAAATCACCACTCATAAACGGCCAATATTAGCTCTCGTAATATTTGCTAGGTTCACCAGAGCAGATTTTAAAAGCCTATATAATATATTAACGACTCGAGAAGTAATCATGTGGTGCCATTAATTTAATGAACGATTCGAACAGCTCATTATAAAAGAAATGATAAGCCGCTAGCATAAAACTTATTGAGTAACTCGATCATCCACATTCAGTTAGTACTGCCGAGGAGTAATGGGCACAACTGCTCATTTCAGAGATAATGACAGGGCGGGTGAGACTGGAGATATCGAAAGCCGCAGCGACTGTCGACTGCAAAGCGAGATGTACGGCATCGGAGAGCCATGACCCGTAAACGGTCATTGACAGCTGAGAGGGGGACCGAACACACCACTCAAATTAATACCAGTACCTGTAAACAAACATTTGAATATTAAGTTAGCCGCCATAAATATGCAGCGCCGAGAAGGGCCGGAGATTACCCTAAACGACCTCTGCAGTAATGACCGGGCCTATCAGGTCGGCATCTCAACCCAACAGCAGACGCAACCTCCGAGCAGACCAGCGTGCAAGCTAGGGATCCGTACGAAAACGGTGACGTTTTTCGAAGTTTCGTCAATATACATCCATTGCCTTCATGTCTTGATAAAAATGAAGAAATACAGTGAAGTTCCAAATGAGATAATAGTAATATATTTAGATTAAAAAAAAATCTTTTCTCTTTGCTGATAGGGAAACCTTCGATAAAACAATTCGTGAATTTGGAGTGAAATCTAAACTGGTTAACTTAATACGTGAAACACAGACACAGTTTCAAAAGTAAATATCAAAGCATGTCAAGATACATGCAGGTCTGCGGCAAGGTGATGGATTGTCACCCATTTTGTCCAACTGTGTCTTGAAGAAAGTTGTAACAATTTGGAGTAAAAAATTGAAGGAACATAAAATTTCACCAATAAGTTTGGGGAGAAAACATAAAGGTAATGTAAAGGTAAAGATCGCGGTGTTTCTACGACTCCTGTCGCTTCGTGCAGAATTCATGGAGGTAGAGATCCGCATTCCCATCACAAACTTTTCACCAGAAGGGATGTGACGGCGTCAGCGTCACGCTCCGGTCATTCTTTACCTTCCGCAATAGCTGCGGGTCTTTACAAAAACAGTAACGGTTTTCGAAATATTGTCAATATTACGTCTAAATCACTCTGCTGATGGGGTAAAACAATTCGTGAAAATCTAAATTGGCAAACTTAATACGTGAAGCACTTACAGACACAGACTCAAAAGTAAAATGTATGGACAAAATGTCAGAGCATATCAAGATAAATACAGGTGTGCTACAAGGTGATGGTTTGTCATGATAAATACAGGTGTGCTACAGGGTGATGGTTGTCACCCGTTTTAGAGAAAATGATGATAATTAGGAATAAAAAAAATTGAAGCAACACCAATTTCACTAATACCTTTGGGGAAGAAAAGAAAAAGGTGTTGAAATTGATTGCCTTAAATTCGCGGATGGTTTCGCTATACTTTCATAAAGTTTTATAAATGCGACAACACAAATCAGTCTCTTGGAAGAAACAGCCAACAAAACAGGCCTGAGAATTTAGGTATAAAAATATTATTAGACTACAACTATTGAAACGCTCCAAAATTTTTAACAACAGATGTTGGACGAATAAGAAAGAATTTAAATATCTGGAGGGAAATAATTCAAGAAAATGGGTTAGACAAATCTGCCATAGAAGAAAGGATACCCAAGATGGAAAGAACGTATGTTATCGGTGAGAATTTTTAAAACAAAAAGGGCTTATCTAAAATAAGGCACTGCAACTCAGTAGTGAAACCAAAATGTCTATACGTGAGTTAATGCCTAGTATTTAACTTAAGACTGGATAAATTGGAATTACTAGATAGAAGAATCATGAAAAAATCTTGGGTCTAGTTAAAATAATAGAACTACGGAAATTAAGAAGTAATAAGGAAATATATCAGAACATAGAAACATACAATAGAATCAGTAAGAAAAAGGAGATTGCTGTTTTTTGGACATACTATAGAATGGATGACAACAGATTAACAAAGAAGATGTTCCATTACCTTTAGCGAAAAAAATCAACAATAAGCTGGATGCAGGAGGTCAAGAAAAATTTGGAAAGAAATAAGATAAGAGAGGAGGAAATTATGGAAAGAGATATCTTTAGAAAGACGGTATTATGTGTGGAAGAATTCCAAGGCAGAAAAGGAAAGAAAATCGGGCCGAAGTGGTCTGAGAAGAGAGAAACTTAGCGAAAAGATGAGGGAATATTGGATTGAACTGAAGAAAAACAGCAAAGGATGAAGAATTGAAATTGGCAGGTGGTCCTAGGAGGCCTTATCGGAAAGAAGAAATTCGAAAACTCGTGCGATAGGAAGATGCAAACATCTAGATGGCAATAGCACCACGAAGAAACGTGTAAATATGACGTACTGTGTCGGGGCTTTCATTTGTACGCTCGTGAGTCAAGTTTCCTGACGTGATTATGGTCGGACTCTGATCGCGGAATGGCAGTTGGCACTAGAGGGCTGGGGCGCTTCATTTCGGAAAATATTCGTGAATTCAACATTTCTCGATCCACAGTGTCAAGAATGTGACTCGAACATGTAATTTCCGGCATTACCTGCAGCAATGTTCAACGCAGAGGACGATCAAATCTATTGATGACCGAGCCCAGCGACGTGTGCGTTGAGGTGTCAGTGTTGACTGACACGCAACACGGCGTCAAAGACCAACAGGTACGACAGGTGTGTTAGCGTTAAAGGGAGGAGGCAGTAGAAGACCGACGCGAACTCCTATGCTAGTAAAAAAACATCGGTTGGAGCTCATCTCCTGGGCTCGTGAACATATCGGTTGAACCCTACATGACTGTAAGAATGTTGCGTAATCAGATGAGTGACATTCTAGTTGGTAAGAGCTGATGTAGCTCAGACTCCACGAGTCCATGGACCCAGATTGTCAGGCAGGAAATGTGCAAGCTGGTGTTGGTTTCATCCTGGTATTGGCTGAGTTTAAATGGCGTGGACTCAGACCTCTGGTCAAACTGACTGAAAATGGTTATGTTCACCTGCTTGGAGATCATTTGCAGCAATTCACTGCTTTCATGATCCTAAACAACAGTGGACTTTCCCTAGACGACAATGCTCCATGTCTCCAGGCTAAAATCGTTCACGATTGTTTTGAAGGACATTCTGAACAATTATAGCCAATGATTTTGCCACCTATATTGCCGGTGTAATCCAGTCGAATCTTTCTGGGACAAGGTCAGTTCGTGCACATTGTGCACCGGAAACACTTTAGCGATTGTGGGACCGAGCGTGGTGGTGTAACGGATAGCGTTCTGGCCTCGCATTCGGGAGGACGGCGGTTCGAATCCCCGTCCGGACATCCAGATTTGGGTTTTCCATGGTTTCCCAAATCACTCCAGGCAAATGCCGGGATGCTTCCTTAAAAAGGCCATGGCCGAATTCCTTCCCGTTCCTTGCCCCCAGTCCTTTCCCGTCTCTAAAGACCTCGCTGTTGAGAGACGTAAAGCAGTTAAAGAAAAAGCGATTGTGGACAGCTGTAAAGGAAGCAAGCATGAATATTTCCTCGGGGACTTCGACGACTTGTAGAGTCAGTCCCACTTCGGGTCACCGCACGTCGCTGGGCATTTCAGAGTACTTATGTCTTTAAATAAGATAAATAATGCATATCAACTAAAAAGAAGCTATGGTTACACAAACGAATGAACTAGTCACTTGCGTTGATTTTTATTTTTTCTCTGCAAATTTTACGTGTCTATTGTAGTGAAAGAAAGTTTTGTGAGATTTTTGTGTCGGGAAGAATATGTCAACAGTAAACATTGTAGTGTAGCATCAGGGACTTCTAATACCATGTGAGTATCAGCAAAGCTTTATTTAGCTTGGTTCGGACGGGACGGCAAAATTTCGCACGCCACTGTTGATACAGAGTAACGGGAGACTCAGATACCTGCGCCAACATTAGGGACGAAGGATTTATTGCTGCCAATAAAGTTGAAAGATTGGTGCATTGGCAAAAAAAAATGGAGAACTTTGTTGGACATATGCCGACAGACGCTTTCCTGTTACAGTAGAAAGTTGCCGAACGAGAGAAACGGCGCTTGTGCTCTTTCCTGTAAAATTACGAGTTGTGGAACGCCTGCTTGAGAGCCCATGTGAACTAAGTATTTTGTTAAAAACTTTTATAAACTATAAATTGTATGTTTCATGAGCGGCACGAACTGGAATTCGAGAAGTCCCCGCCAAATGCTTCCATTGGCTGCGGGGGCTTCCCGGGGCATCTAAAACATCGGGGAATCGGAGGCTTCGACGTCGGAAACAACTTAGGGAGAGGACACGCAAGTGGCGCCCCAGGACACTGCCTCCAGCATCCTGGCAACCAGCTGGAGAAGTGGGCATTCCGTTAGCTCATGTGCTCTACAGGTTTCACATACTACGGTGATCAATGACGTCGGTGTTTAGAGACTCTTGCTTCGTTCAACTCAAGTCAACGCCTTGAGATTAAAATCGTTGTCTAAAATGTAACTTATTCACTGAATGTTTCATTTTGCAACTTTGGTGAAAATTACGATCAGTACCACTTCTATTAAATAAATTGATCAATTTTATAACCAAAGAAAATAAAATCGGTGTTGTAAACTTTGTTTTCAATGTTATCCCCTCCAGTATGCCAGTGTGTCATTTGATTAGATAAAGATGTGTACTTTATGATTAGTTTCAAAATTACAGTTGCTTTACTAAAATATATTGTAGAATTGGAAAGTCGCTTCTCTCGAATAGGGAACACTTCGATTCTTGGCACCTACCAGGGATTAATTAATTCTAATAATTAATGTACCTCATTAATTTGACCATTTTAAAAACTTTCCAAACAACATACAGAGTTAATTTCCACCGAAGGTTGCTAATAGATCAATATCATTTCGAAAGCATTTTTACAAAATTATGGCGATCCCGATATTGCTTAGGGGGCATCCATAAATTACGTGAGGTGAAATGGGGGGGGGGGTCCGGCGAAATCTCACCAGGGGGGAGGGGGGAGTCTACGGAAATCTCACGTGAGATTTTGCGAAAAATTTGGGGACAGTAGAACCAAAAAAAAGGTCTACAATTTGCGCCAAAGTCGATTTTAGGAGGGTATTTCGTCAAAAAAGTTAGGGTGTGACCTAAAAAAAAAGGTCTACAAAAGTTTCGAGGGCGATTTCTAGGGGGGGGGGGGGGGGTTCTCACGGACCAGATCTCACCAGAGGGGGGGGTCCAGCTAGATCTCACGAAATCTCACCAGGGGGGAGGGGGGGTCCAGAAATCCGGAAAAACACCTCACGTAATTTGTGGATGCCCCCTTAATGGAGCAGAATGCTCGATTGTGACAGAACAACAAAAATAAAGAATCCAGGCTGCAGAAATTGAATTTGGAAGGACAAATTTAGGATTTAAAAGGACAGGTAGGATACGTAATGATATCAGAAAAATATTAGGAACGTGGGCCTTATTGGACTAATTACATGTTATCAAGGTATATGTGTTTAATATATCCAAAGAATAGATAGTAAAAAATGTCAAAATTTTCACATCAATTTATAAAGCCGTTGTAAAATGAGACATGGGACGATCAGTTTTTCTGTTCAACCTTGAACACGGAACAATATTATGAAACTAAACTATACAGCTGATGATGACGATAATGATTAGCAAAAGTCAACAAACACAAATAAAGGCAGAAAAATGGGAATGTTATCATTTTGCTCTTTAACCTGCTTTATTTCGCTTATGGCTTTACGCATCATCGACTTCGAGGTCGTAAGAAGCGAGAAAGGACTGGGAACAAGGAACAGGACTCATAACCGGTGTAAATAGGGTCACACCCGAGAGGACGAGCTCTGTGAATGCGGGTAATTGCAGAAGCCACAACACCTGCTGATCTGCAACAACTAGACGAGTCCTGTACACTCGACGACCTGTTCGCAGTGAAGGCCATCAACGCTGCTATCGGGCATCTAGGGGGATATAATCGACTGCCAATCCTGGATATACGATAGAACTGATCATTTTGTTTGTTTAGTTGCCTGTTGAAATATTGTTTTACTGTGTGCTAAGTCCGTTGCCTTAAACTGTATTAAAGTCTTGTCTCGGTCGTATTAAATTAAACTGTAATTGGTGTGAAGACTAAGCGTGAAATGTTTTTTATTTTTCTTATTGATTTATGCCTCCTTGACGTTGAGGTATCAGAGGCAGAAGGGGGTGGGGATAAGGAAGAAGAAGAGATTCTGCCATAGGCACCCCTCTAATAATTTTTATATTATTATTATTTCTCTTTAATTAATTACCGAACGTGGTGGGTGAACGGTTAACGCTCTGGCCTCGCATTCGGGAGGATGCAGATTCGAATCCCGATCCGTGCATCCAGATTTGGATTTTCCACGGTTTCCCCAAATCACTCCATGCGAATGCCGGGATGCTTCCTTCAAAAAGGCCATGACCGAATTCCTTCCCGTTCCTTGTCCCCAGTTCCGTCCCGCCCCCAATGACCTTATCCGTCGAGGAGCCGTAAGTAAAAAAAAAATCTTTAATTAATTATGTGTGTTTATGAATAATTGTATTGAAGTAAATAAATTAATCGGTGTATCACATGATTTCCACAAGCTGTAGTATGTGTAGTCTTTGGGGTTTGAATAATCTAATGTCGATAAGTAGTATTAAGATCTTTGGTGGTATGGATTTAAACAGCTGAGCACAGAAGGTTGCGCTGATTTGGGTGCGTCCATAAACCACGAAGCTCCATTTTGGCTTCCTGTGAACGCCCCCTCCCCCTCATGTTGCCCGATGTGGCTTTTGCCTCTATCCCCCCCCCCCCCCCTCACCAGCCGCGTGGCACGTATCTTTTGTCGCTATTTTTTTTTAACTGCTTTACGTCTCTTTTTAACAACGAGGTCTTTAGAGACGGGAAAGGATGGGGGGCAATGATGGGGGCAAGGAATGGGAAGGAATTCGGCCATGGCCTTTTGAAGGAAGCATCCCGGCATTTGCCTGTAGTGATTTGGGGAAACCATGGAAAACCAAAATCTGGATGCCCGGACGGGGATTCGAACCGCCGTCCTCCCGAATGCGAGGCGAGAACGCTAACCATTACACCGCCACGCTCGGTCGTTGTCCCTATTGATTCCAGAAGAAGTTTTGTACTTTTTTCTCTTGTCAGACTATCGCAAATTATATACGGAGATAGTTAGGTGACGGAAATATATATTCCCATGCTGTTGTGTGTTCTGTACCTTATTTTAACTGTGACAAATAATATGAATAAGAAGCTACGTGGCTTGGCTTTCCAGCCAACCCCCCCCCCCCTTTTAGACGGAGCCACATAGTTTATGGACGCTCACGCATGAGTGACTGAGGCTCTGTCTTACGGAGCGTTTAAAAGATTGTAATTTGTCTTTGGAGTTATTTCAAGAAGAGCTGTTACGAATGAATAAATATTGATTTTGTTAACGGATTCAGTTCAAAATAAATCTAGTGGTTCTTTTGGAAACAGTGATTATTATTTCTTCATAACAATAGCTCCCATCATTTTTGGCAGATCCAAGTTAATCAACAATATTCGACTTTAATACTGAAATGATGAGCAACTTAAATGTGTTCGATATGAGATGTGCCTTCTCATCCACAACAGTCTGCATTTTCCTGAAGAGTGGAAATGTTGTTAAACCATCTAATTCTTCGGGAGCTGACCTTGTGATTTTCGTCAGCTAATTATCCCTCTCTAATTAAAGAAAGCTCAGAACTGGCGAACATTTGCCAGGATTAATTAATATCTAATTTTTTTTAACTGCTTAACGTCTCTTAACAGCGAGGTCTTTAGACACGGGAAAGGATGGGGGGCAAGGAATGGGAAGGAATTCGGCCATGGCCTTTTAGAAGGAAGCATCCCTACATTTGCCTGGAGTGATTTGGGAAACCATGGAAAGACATCTCATACTTTTTGAAGGAACCAATCCGGCATTCGCGTGTAGTGATTTCGGGAAACCATGGAATACCGAAATCTGGATGGTTGGACGGAGATTTGAACCCGTGTCTTCGCACTTTCATGCCCGTGCGTTAGAGCGTGAAGTGCAGATTCTGTAGTTGGCTTGTATTATTCCTTTACCTTAACCCAGTAAGGCATCGGGCATTATGAAGCTAGGATCCGAAGCACGGAAGTTCCTTCACATACTTCAGCTACACAGGAAGTTCTTTTGTCTTAAGAGAGATCGGGTCACTTAAGAGGGTTATTCGTTTAATTAACCATTTAACAGAAGCAACCGCCGTAAATACAGCCTGTCAGAAACCTTTCTCCTGCAGATTAGCAGCTTGATGGATGTGACAGGGAAAGCTACTGACGGCAGCTGCTTCCGATCAAACAAGAATTTGCTACACACTCCTCAGCTTAACGCTAACTCGAAAATAATTTTCCTTTTATAACCATCGCTGCAAGAGTTGCCCCACGGGATTGATGTGGCATGGGAGTAGCTGCCCTCCGCGTTCCACGGGGCACAGCGCGCTTTTAATCAATATTGCAAATGTGAAGTTTTATTGTTCCCTGTGGACACAATCAATTAGGACCTGACAAGATACCCGTTTCATTAGTGACCTCGGCTGTGGGGTGGCCACTTCCCAGGCGGTCACTGACCGGTCTTGCGTCACTCCAGCAAGCTTTCACGCGCGGGCCGCAACCCACTGCAGAACACGACACCCACCTCCCTGATAACCTGCTGGCTCAGAATAGACTCCATACCGAACCCGGTGGGAGAGAGGTAACGCTCGGGACTGGCAGTCCATAGTTTCCCGAAATCACCACAGGCAAAAATGGTTCATTCAACTGCCCATTGGTGAATTACTTCGTGTTCCTTGCCCCGGTCCTATTCCGACTCTAATAACCTCGAAGATCCGTAAATCCCAAAACAACAACAACAACAAATATCATTGGAATTGTCTGATCGCTCACTGATTAAGGCGCCGGATTTAAAAATCGGAGTCTCGGAGTCAAATCCCGATGCAGCCGGTAAACTTTATGAGCTGTCCTTGATTCTATGATAAACCTAGGACGCTCCGTGGTTCGGATTCTACGTGAAACTGTTGTTCCTACCACGTCAGAGGCAGGTTGGGTGCCGAATCGAAACTCTGTCCCCAGGACAACTCTCTGTCTGTTTTTTTTTTTTTTTATGGCTTACGCCTCATCGACGGCTAAGATCATTAGAGGTGGGATGGGACTGGGAACAAGGAACGGGAAGGAATTCGGCCATGGCTTTTTTGAAGGAAACATCCAGGCATTCGCCTGGAGTGATGTGGGGAAACCATGGAAAACCCAAATCTGGATGCCCGGACGGGGATTCGAACCCGCGTCCTCCCGAATGCGAGACCAGAACGATAACCGTTCACCCACCACGCTCGGTCTCTCTGTCTGTCTGTTGTTTTTATGACTCAGCAGCTAAACCGATATTGATGAAATTTGCCAAGAAAATACAATGAATTATTAAGAACACAGCATACTTCTTAGGCCTAAATAACATATTTTGTCATGAAGATTTGAAAACTAACCGAACGATGACAAACAGACTGAAGTCTCTGGACTTACGCATGCTATCCGTTATAACAGTAGCTAAGGCTTTGTTTCTATCGCATTCACTTTGTGTATGATCTGTTCATAAATTTCATTTACAGCAGTTTATAAGACTACAATTCCCACTAAAATTTTCTTTTCCTATAACTATCAGTATAGCCCTGGGACAGACACTAAAAGTAGCTGGGAGACACAATTGACGTGTTTTTCCCAAGGACAGTTGTATCTAGCTAGCTTACGGTTTTCCGATCCTCAAAGACTGTATGTCATAGCAAAGGACCGCAATACCAAAAATATTGTGTACAAAACAGTAGTGACATACGATGTCTTCATAAAGCGACAATTTCAATCCACAAACAAAAATCTGCCTGAGGTACTGTTGTAGGTAGTCTCCTGCAGTTACTCCCCCCCCCCCCCCCTTAGTTTGTTGCTATATTTAAACGTGTTGTAAATTGGTTCACAAGACAAGTTCAGTGGTATAATGGTATGTCACATTGTCCTCACTCCGTGCTTTTGGGACACCCTTTATGTAACTTACAGCCTTCTATATTCAGTTCTTACAATAAAATTCTAAGTCCACGTGTTCGAAACGGCGGATAGCAGCTAGTTAGAGCGTACAAATTCAACCTACCACACAGCCAGGTTGGATCAAATAGCGTAGCAACGTGAAGTAATCTCAGAAAATTACGATTTCCAGCTTTTAAGGGATCTTTGGTCTCCGATGTCATCACTAAATGACATTCTTCAACTATACATTTTCTTGCGTAACTACAACATATTTCTGTTAGAGTGGTCTTGTGGCACAGTGGTTAAGATATTTGAATCGAGATCGAAACGTCCCCGGTTCAAATATCAGCATGAGGTAGGGGGGATATTGAAAGATCATTAACCAGACATTCACCTCTGGCACAGATCGCTGTGTAATGTGAAGTACGCTAGAACGCTTCGTAGTTCGGAATCCATGTTAAATTGTAGGTCTCCTGTTCCCGGTAGGATCACAGGGTCAGGCTAGAGCAATCGCAACAAGAGTGCACATGCGCGGCAAATCGAAAAGCGCTTGTTACTTGGTGGCTGTAGCGTTCGGAAATTTCTCGGCCGAGATGATATTCTCGTAAGGTGTAGTAGCTGTTTGTAGCGCTCTTCTTTCCAAGCTCCCGTCGACAGTACGCAAATGTCTGTAATTGAACTGTAAAGTTTGTACTGTGTGTTCCGTACTAATCTTGAGTCAGGGAAAATCCTGGAATTCGCCTGAGCGATTGCCGAAAAAAGCCTAAAAAACCGAAACCGGAATGGCCAGTAGATCTACTTGTACGGCGCGGCGAGATTTCAACTCACGTCAATCATAGCAGCGCTTTGAAATGCTCACTCAAACTCCTGGGTGATTGAAACAGAGGTTTTAATGTTCAGTATAATAAGAAATATCATGCTTAGCTCCTGCGCATACGTTGTTACTGTTTTTGCTTCTGGCTTTACGCCTCGTCGACGTCGAGGTCATTAGAGACGGGAAAGGACTGGGGGCAAGGAAGGGAAGGATTTCGACCCTAGCCTTTTGAAGGAATCATTCCGGTATTCGCCTGGAGTAATTTGGGGAACCCATGGAAATATATATATACGATGTTGTAAGACCTACTGCTTATGGTCTTTTTTCGATTCACTTAAAACTGGCAATAAGATAAGCTTAACAGAAATAATTTTTTATATAAGTGGTATAATTATCATACGATTTTTACGAAATATAATATTTATTAAACTTTCGCGTTTTGACATTTCTACAAAAAACTTAAGGTATACATCCATATCACACGTTTTACGAGCGATTCTAAAAGGTTTCGGTTGCGACCATAGATAATGATATTCATTAATCTATGCTGCGATAGCATAGTCATCCTCATACACATCATGAACAATACATGTACGTTTTAACAGTCATTATCATCCTCTACAATGATCAAGTTTTCGTGAAACGTTTCTTCGTAATTTACCGATTGTGTAAAAGAGTATCTTCGAGGTTGGAAAGTTTTCGAACTATCCTCTTATTAAACTCTCTTCAATATGTGAGTATACCTCGGATTGTACTATAAGTTTGTAAATAAAGATCTTTTTTTACATGGCCCTTCTACACAATTCAGCTGCAGCTGTTATAATAGTACACGCGAAAGTATAGTTTATCTGATAACAGCACACAACAGTTCAGTACTTATATTGTATACTACGTTGCAGTTCGCAGTGAAGTGCGTATAGAAACTGAAAATTATAAAGAAATACAGGTATTACCTTTGTTTTTTAAGGTGATGGGGCTTTGAAGTATATTTTGGAAGTCTGATCGATACTAAGCATCGAGGGTCGTGGGTGAGTGGTTAACGTTCTGGCTTCGCATTAGGGAGGACGGCGCGGCGGTTCGAATCCCCGCCCGGGCATCCAGATTTGAGTTATCCATGGTTTCCCCAAATCATTCCAGGCGAATGCCAGGATGCTTCCTACAAAAGCTATGGCCGAATTCCTTCCCGTTCCTTGTCCCCAGTGCTATCCTGCCTCTAATGACCTCGACGTCGACGAGGCGTAAAGTCACAAGTAAAAAAAAAAGTTAAAAAAACGTTGCTAAACAATAGTGAGGTATACAGGTCTATACCAAAAGTAGTAGGACTGATTTTTTAAAAAAAATTTTATTGAAGATATCTTTACAATTCCTTAATCCTCTTTGAAATAGCACCCTTAGGCAGCTACACGCCAAAAATTACGGTGCTGCCATTGGCCATACGCCTTCTGGAAGTCAGTTTCGGGGACGCTGTTGAGAGCCCTCGTCGATGCTGCTTCAACGTCCTGGATTGAGTCAAACCGCTGTTCCTTCAGCTGCCTTTTCATCCGTGGGAATAAAAAAAAAAAGTCAGTTGGAGCCAGATTGGGACTGTAGGCGGGGTGCAGCAACGTGGCAACGCTGAATCGGGCCAACAGTTGCCTTCTTCATCCTCCCGTCCAATGAAGGCTCGCATGAGCAAATCAAAGATCAAAACAATGCTGATCGTGTTTTTTTTTTACCGTTGCGGGATGATTCATAAGGAGTTCGTTTCCCCTGGGGAAACTGTCAATTCGAACTTTTACGTGCAAGTGCTAAACCGCCTGCGAGACCGAGTGAATCGCGTCCGACAAGTCATCTCCGCCTACTGGACTCTGCATCACGACGATGCGCCGTGCCAAGGCGCGCCGTCATGAGCCAACTGTTGGCCCGAATTGATATTGCCACGTTGCTGCACCCCACCTACAGTCCTCCATCTGACTTTTCTTACTCACATGGATGAAAAATCAGCTGAAGGAACGGCGGTTTGACTCAATCCAGGACGTTGAAGCAGCACCGACGAGGGCTCTCAACAGCGTCCCCGAAACTGACTTCCAGAAGGCGTATGGCCAATGGCAGCAGCGTAATTTTTGGTGTGTAGCTGCCTAAGGGTGCTATTTCGAAGAGGATTAAGGAATTGTAAAGATATCTTCAATAAAATTTTTTTTTTAAAAATCAGTCCTACTACTTTTGGTATATACCATGTAGGTCACTGAGTTCCAATGGCTCCTGCCGCTTTCCGTAGGATTCATCGAGGTAGAGCTCCACACTCAGATCACAGCCATTGGCACTAGACGGGGTTAGCGCCACGCTCCGGCCCTTATTCACCTTCCTGCGGAGTTTCCTACTCAGTACTCATTGGATAGCAGGCTCAGTGGAACCAGGGTACTGTTCCGGAAGTTGTTTCAACGAAAAATCTTCGGCTTCCTCGGGAATCGCAAGATGGTCGTCCGTGGCGCAGTCAGGTGCTCTACCACCTGTGCTATGGAGCCGCCCTAAGCAATAGCTTCCAAATGTAATCTCTGTATTATCAATTTGAGGGGAAATTAGTGCAGTTACTCAAACATAAGTGAATGCGTGTCCCTTTTTTTTTGGTTCGGGCTTTACGTCTCGTCGACGTCGAGGACATTAGAAGTGGGAGAGGATTGGTGGCATGGAACGGGAAGGAATTCTGCTATGGCCTTTCTTAGGAACCATACTGGCAGTCACCTAGAGCGATATGGAAAAACCTCTCAGGGATGTGAACACGCATCCTCCCGAATGCCAGACCGAGCGTGGTGGTGTAACGGATAGCGTTCTGGCCTCGCATTCGGGAGGACGGCGGTTCGAATCCCCGTCCGGGCATCCAGATTTGGGTTTTCCATGGTTTCCCCAAATCACTCCAGGTGAATTCCGGGATGCTTCCTTCAAAAGGCCATGGCCGAATTCCTTCCCATTCCTTGCCCCCATCCTTTCCCGTCTCTAAAGACCGCGTTGTTAAAAAGGGACGTTAAACTGTTCAAAAAAAAAAAAAAAAAAAAAAAAAAAAAAAAAAAAAAAAAAAAAAAAACCGAATGCCAGGCCCCAGCGCTACCTCTCACTCACTTAAAATCAATTCGTAAAATATGGTACAATCTGTTAAATAAGAGCTTCATACTAAGGTCCTAAATAGGTCATTTTAAAATGGAAACACGAATTATGAATTCAAGTTTGCAATCGGAATCAATATCCACCGAGATTTGTGAGTACTAAGATTTACTAATGACATTCTCCACGGAGTTACATTCCTGCAGGAACTGACGTAACAGGACCGAGCCTGCGTTATTAACCTCCGCGTGAGGAGTTATGTGCGATGAGCAAAGCAATTCTCTTCGCCCGTTATTCCGGTCCACTGGTCCCATAACTCCTCAGTTCGCATCGCGAGATTGTGTACATTGTGTTCCAAACCTTTTGAAACGGTAAACTGAATAAACTTCTTCCCGGAGTTGCCTCGAGGTCGTTGAAACCCGCCCAAACTAAGGGGTTCCGACTTAAAAGGCACTTAGTTTGTTATCAATTCCCCCTGTTCCCTCAGGTATCCCACCAACGTAAGGTGACGTCACAAATTTGTTGCGTATATCCTCAGCGAGCAACAGTCTTCAGACGTAACTGCCTCAGAAAATACGATGAGATACCTAGATCGAACTCGCGAAGGCATCGGCGGCCGGAATAAATAGTTTTCACATTTTCTGGATTGTGCTGATTCCTTGTATTAAACGATGACGTTTTGTTTTTTGTGTTTAGTAGTTTATATGAAATACTTCTCAGTGCAATTTTGTACTAGAAGGAGGACGAAACAGATCCATCGAAACGTCGATTTTTAGTACTATGATGCAACACCATACAGGTAATATGGAAATTAATCGTTTATATGTATTTGTATCCCGTTATGTTGCCAGAACATGCACCTCTTAACGTCTCAATCATAAGTTTGTACGACCAATAGAAGCGAGCTTGAATGTAGACGCTCAACTACGACGAAGTAGGTAATTTTTAAACTGCTATCGAAACTATCTGCAGAGATCCACGTATTTTTTACTTTTTTACAGTACAATTAATTGAAAGTTCAGTGTAAATAATCGGAAAAAATAAGTATTCTTTAGAGAGAGAAAAGTACTAAAGTCTCAAAAAATTATGTTGCACATTTATTTCAAAAGTTTGTTTTTAGGTTGAAACGATAATTTAAAAAAAAAAATAATAGATGAAATTTTGTAGTTTAGACGTTGGCCGGAGCATAAAACGACGAATTTATTGCACAAGTGAATGTAAAGCAAGATTTACTCGCATTTGATTCATTAAGTGGCAAGAAATATACAGGGCGAGTCAAAAGTCCTTGGACACCTTCATAAGTTGGAAGTGTGAAGGGAAAACTGAAAAGTGATGATGGGAACAGAGGTTTGATGTGGGGCCGCAACTTTTGGAGTGAATGTCATTCATGGCCGCCATCTTGAAATCCGCCATTTTGGATTCAAGTCATTTTTTTTTTTAAATGGGAAGGGGGGTGTATGACAAATCAAATAATACTGCTTCAAAAATGTTACAGTTCAAAATGAATGGGGAAATAAGAGGAAAATATTGTATCACTCGTCAAATTTGCCGGCCTCGGTAGAGTAGGGGCTAGAGTACTGGCTCCACTTGTCGAAGGTCACTGGTTCGAGTCCGGCCGAGGGCATGGGTGTTTAAGTGTTGTGTGTGAATGTGCTTGTCTTGTTCGTCCTGTGGTGTGTCTAGAATTACTTGATAGATAATATATATAATAGAGAAACTTAAAATACTAGATGAACTGAACTCACACATGAGCTGGCTGGGTGACCTAAGAGAAGCCAAATGTCATAAAAAAAATCCCTCGTCAAATTTAGCTACTGACCTGAACATTAATCTAGTGATAGTTGATTTATTACTAATAAGAGCGATCAGGTGTCCTCAGTGGTTAAGACGTCTCACTGGACATCGCGAGGTCCCCGGTTCGAATCTCAGCCTCTGCTGGAATTTTCTAAGGTCCTTACCCCAACTTTCACCTGTAAGATAGATTGGCGTGTCGTGTGAAGTAAGCCAGAACGCCCCCGTAGTCCGGATTCCACGTTGAGCTGTAGATACCATACACCAGATAGGATTGCCAGGTTAGGTACCCACTACAAGAGGCGCAATGCGACGGCTGAACAATCCTGCAGGATCTCATGGTCAACAGAGACATGCCGTAATTTGAAATTTTTGTTAATAAAAATACGAAAACAGTATCGTAACTGAGGATTCTTCATACTAACGACAATACTATCTTGTAACTATCACAAGACAGATTTTTGCAATTGCGGTCAGTACCGCCACTGTTTCGGCTTAAACCTCACGTGTTATATCTAAAAACAAAGGGAACTTCTGTCTTAGCAGCAAAACGTTATGGCGTGTTTAAATTTAACTAAATTGATGAATATAAAGGCAATACTGAGGTTTGAATCTGAGACTTTTTGGTTTCCAGTGGACACGACTCTGTCGGTGATAGTGAAATATAGAAGTTTCCTGCGAATTAAGTCGCTTTCGACCTACCATGAAGTTTCAATAAAAGGAAGCTTACTGAATATGATATCAGAGAGCACCATCTGATATGACTAATAGCTGGGCGTCCCTGATGCCTATCTGGTAGCAGCGACTGCGGTTGGGGCCCTTCTTCACTTACAGTACTTATCTGATTGAATGGTGCTTCCGTACATAGCGCTTAATTTAATACTAATTGTTAGTTGGGTTATAGGAGGAATATGAGAATTTAAGAAAATATGTTTTACAGAACAGAACCATCTAATAAGCTATAAATTTGTTTATAAGCGTGAGGAAATTAGGCAATTTATTGTTAGCGAGATGTTGCCCGCTATTTCTGTTAAACCGATTATGTTACAATTAACGCTTCACCAAAGAGGTGAAAGAAAACTAATACGATACCACTCTTTCGTTGAAATGTGTTACAGGAAGATACGTGGCGGGTAAAGAGAACGTTTGGATTTTTCAAGACTTATAAACATAATAATGCTGGGATGGATGTTAGTAGTAGGATTAGGAGTTCTTCGAGTAGGGAAAGAGATGACCATGGTCATAAGCTGGCACTTGAATTTAGACGAAAGGGAGTGAGAATATTTTGTTTTGTAGGTAAGGTATTCAGGGACTGGAATAAATTATTTAGGGCAATAATGGACAATTTACCAAAAACACTGAAGGAGTTTAAAGTTGTAATTCGTAAAGGGAAGTGGTAGGTAAGTCGGGATTTTTTTTTTCCTTTGGCTTTACGCTTCGTTGACGTCGAGGTCTTTAGAGTCGGAAAAGGACTGGGGGGGGGGGCAAGGAACGGGAAGGAATTCGGCCATGGCCTTTTTGAAGGAGGCATCCCGGCATTCGCCTGGAGTGATTTGGGAAACCATGTAAAACCCACATCTGAATGCCCGGACGGGGATTCGAGCCGGTGTCCTCCCGAATTCGAGGCCAGAGCGTTGTGAGAAAATCATTAAGGGGTATTGCCACCGGAGCATTAAATTAAAAATTAAACATTTCTACAACTAGAAGTATCTAAACCCATCCAATAGTTTTTACACGAATCGGAAAAATTTCCTCGACAGACACGGCATGCGACTTAATGTACGGAATACGGAGTGCATGGAGAGTGGAGTTCCAAGTGATGGGTCCGTTAACATCGACAGCGTTGAACTCAGTTAAGTCATCTGAGTTCAGATATGTGAGAACACTAAATTATTCGGACGGTCAGACGCGCCCAGATGTCCGAAACAGAGCCAACACAGCTCGGATGAAGTGGCGCCAGGTCACAGGAGTCCACTGTACCTTATATCAAAGATTTACGGCACCAGTGTTCGATCAGTAGCTCTGTACGGAACTGAATGTTGGCCAGTTACGAAAAGACATGAACAACAGCTGCATGTCACGGAAATGAAGATGATTCGCCGTCCGCTGGGAGTGACTAGACTGGACCGCATTAGGAATGAGAACGTTCGAGTGGCTCCTGTCCCTAAGAAAATGCACGAGGATACTCCCGTGTACTGCGGAGTAACTCTCTAGGTGCGAGGGTCATAAGATTATTGAATGCCTCACCATTAAACAGAAGCAGACCCTGCGATGCGGGATAAATGCTGGGAAGAAGAAGAAGGGGAGGAGCCATGGCGTGAAACACGTTCAACAAAAAATGGATACTAATTTGTGGAAATTTTTAAACTTATCAACTTGCCGCGACTTCTTATTGAAATGAAACATTCCCTATTTTATCCTAGCGACTATTGGCTGAATATTATTCGAAAGAGTATCAAAATCCAATCAGCAGTGTTAGTTTGATTCACGATACTGATTTGTGAACAATTTTATCTTAAATCTCTCATCTTTTTCTGACTTCGCATCAAAATGAAACACATCCTACTTCCCCCTCCCCTCCCCCCCCCCCCCCTCGGGCCAAGGGCCATATATTATTCCTAGCCCAAACAAAATCTGTCATGTAGTTTTTCCGCGAATACCGTTCATCCACACACACAAGTAGAAACTCGGTCAACGAAACGTTAATTTATTCTCGCAGTTGAAATGTTTACATAATAGGTTATAAAAAACCATGCAATTTTACTGCAATAATTTTGTTTAATGATATTAATATTTTCCATTAGCAAGGCCATGGCCTATTTCGTTCCGTATTATCGTCGAAAGTCCCTTCCTCTCGGTTGTAAAAAGTTCATGCGATCTTAAGATAGAGTTCTGTTTATATTTTTTTTAAATAACAGATTTTCGATAGCTATTTTTAAAAACACCAACTTCGGATTTTGATATATAGAAAAAAGTATCGACATTTTGACCTATCGACAGTACTTTCTTTATAAAATGATAGTTCAATCGAGAAATTAGTTATAAATTATTAGTTAAATTTTTGTTACTAAGCCTTTAAATTAGTTGCGATGCAGCACATGCACCAGTAGCAATTTCCATACATACCATTTTTCTCTTTCCTGTGACCACTTGCTTTTAGCCTCTACAAACTTAAATTATTTCAGAATTTTTTTAGTAAATTATTCATCATTTCTCTTAATAACTTATTCCAATCCCTGACTCCATTACGTACGAAAGAAAACCGTCCAAAACGCTTGTGTCTGAAATCGAGTTCCAGCTTGTGATCATAGTTATCTATTCCCTTCCATGCGCCATTTCTCGTTCTTACTCTAATATTTTTCAATGCCTCATTATCAATATACGCCTCATACAATCCCATGACTCTCTTCACCATCTTCCTCTCTTCCACTGAATCCGATTCCAGTGTCTTTATCATATCGGTTACTGTGTTTTGCGGTAATTTCCAGAGACAAATCTAGCAACGCTTCTTTGCACTTCCTCCAGATCCTTTATGTGAGGTCCCACACTACACTTCACATTCAAGCAATGGTCTGACCAAAGTTTTGTAACCCAATTACCTTACTTCTTTTGTACAGTACATCCCATAATCAGTCTCTCCAACAAGTGAAGAATTTTTAAATCTTTCCCTTCTACCTGTCGAATGTGTCATGCCCACTTGAGTTTGTTATCAGATGTTGTACCAAGATATTTACATTTCAAGTCTTCATCAAGCAATTCTTTCCCCACCTTATAATCATAATATAATCAACCTTTACTTCTTTACCTGTATATCGGCTATTGGTGTCTTACGACTCTAATAGTGTTGTGGCCAAATAATCTACTGAAATGTGCGCAGATTACACTCGCAGACGCGTAGAATAGTTCTACTATCCGACGTTAGAGAATCAGTTTTATATTCAATTATACGGAACGAAATACTTTTTTTATATTTAATAGTTTAGCAGTCCTGCGTTTTAACTTGATTAGTAAGCAACATGTGTTAATGCCTTTTTAAGATCATGGCGCAATAAATGACAGAAACTTCTATTCATTGCTTAAAAACATTTTTTATAAATAGTCCTACTACGTACTATGGAGGTTGTAATGTTTATGGCATTGGGATAATTAAAGCAAGGTATTTTACTAGACTGGAGGCTGTACTGTAAAGTTTCAGCAGTCGTTGTATTTGTTACATTTTTAAGACATTACAAGATGACATAATTGTTTGTTTAAGGTGGCGTAATTTTAAGCGATCACGCGGGAGACAAAAGAACGCTGTTGTCTCTGTTTGTCTGGTTGTGTTGCAGACGCCCGCCTTTGGGAGATTCTGCTGATATTTCGGAGGGCACGTAGCGCCGAAAACCTACGACCGTCGCCGAAAAAGCACTAGAAGATTGGACGGTGATGAGAAACTGCATTGACGGTCATTTTGAGTAGATACCCACGGCATCACTCGTGAAGAAACCTCAGAACCAACAGCCCGTCGTCTAAATCACCAGTTGATACAAAAATGGACAAGTTTTATTTTGATTTGAGTCTTTCTTCACCCAGTTTCCGTCCTGAGATCGTAATTATCGGACTGATTGACATACAGAGATTCGTGTCCACGATACTATGTTTTAAAGATAAATATCTTTTTTTTTTTCTTTAACTGGCGGACTACGAGAAGACACCCGAACCTGTGCACAGGCGATTGGGAGCACGTGTGTCCAACCGCGAAGAACAAGATTTTTGAGATCCGGAGCATTTACATACTAAGGTCGATCATACACGTAGGCCTGTGCAGGTTATCTCGAAAGGTAGAACTGTAGAGACACAGAGCACATACACCGTACGGTAAAAAGGGGGGTTTCAGTTTGGTCAACGAGATGGCGTCCAAACAAGACCGTTTTTGTCGTTTGAATAATGGCGATGAAATGTAATAAAAATCAAAGAAAAAACTCAAAACATGGTCTAAAGATTGGCTTTTGAAGGGGAATGAATACACCCACACAAAATTACTATAAGAATTAAGTTCAGATCGAAAGGATTACCGTAATTACATACGTTTGAGCGAAGAGGTCTATCTAAAATTGTTTTCAATGGCAACTCCTTTAATACAATAGAACAATACGGTTATGAGAGCTGTTGTTTCTCTCCATGAAAGATTGGTAGACTTCTTTGACTAATCATGTTTCTTCTTCTCTTTACGCACTTCTCAAATTGTTCATTATTTTCACTGCCGACGTCTTTGTAACATCGGTTCCAAATCCTTTAACTTTATCATCAGTTTTTCAGAGGTTCTTTTCGCGATCATGATATACTTTGAACTCGCCACTGACAAGGTTCAGTCTTATGTGTTTCAATAAACTCTTCGATCACTTGATTATACCTATGTTTTGATATTATATGCTCAAAATTCATTAACCATAGTAAAATAAAATCAAATACACTCGGTAAACGATTTCTGCAGTAAAGCTGAAATTAAAACTGTACAGGCATTCAATAAGCCGCACACACGCTCCGACGAGCATAACTGCGCAGGTTGAAAGTATGATTTTTTATTGTTTTCCGGTCGCCTGCACAGGTAGCTTCGCCTGCTCTGTTTTGCCTGCCGAGGCTGACATACACGATACGGATTGCCCAGGTGAACCTCTACGGTAATTCGTTACGTGTATGTCCGGCCTAATGAAAGAATGTTGTGTTGCCATTTGTCTGCGAAACCTGCGCCTATGTTCTGTTTGTGATAAGTGTATTTTTGCTTGTGAAATGTGTAGTTTATGAGGTGGAGAATAAGGACCTTTCCAGCATTCGCCTTGATGATTGTTGCAAACCTGCTCCTTTGTTCTGTGTGCTAAGTGTATTTTTGTTTGTGAAATGTGTACTTTATGAGGCGGAGAATAAGGACCTTTCCAGCATTCGCCTTGATGATTGTTGCAAACCTGCTCCTTTGTTCTGTGTGCTAAGTGTATTTTTGTTTGTGAAATGTGTACTTTATGAGGCGGAGAATAAGGACCTTTCCAGCATTCGCCTTGATGATTGTTGCAAACCTGCTCCTTTGTTCTGTGTGCTAAGTGTATTTTTGTTTGTGAAATGTGTAGTTTATGAGGTGGAGAATAAGGACCTTTCTAGCATTCGCCTTGATGATTGTTGCAAACCTGCTCCTTTGTTCTGTGTGCTAAGTGTATTTTTGTTTGTGAAATGTGTAGTTTATGAGGCGGAGAATAAGGACCTTTCCAGCATTCGCCTTGATGATTGTTGCAAACCTGCTCCTTTGTTCTGTGTGCTAAGTGTATTTTTGCTTGTGAAATGTGTAGTTTATGAGGTGGAGAATAAGGACCTTTCCAGCATTCGCCTTGATGATTGTTGCAAACCTGCTCCTTTGTTCTGTGTGCTAAGTGTATTTTTGTTTGTGAAATGTGTAGTTTATGAGGCGGAGAATAAGGACCTTTCCAGCATTCGCCTTGATGATTGTTGCAAACCTGCTCCTTTGTTCTGTGTGCTAAGTGTATTTTTGCTTGTGAAATGTGTAGTATATGAGGTTTAGAATAAGGACCTTTCCAGCATCCGCCTTGATGATTGTTGCAAACCTGCTCCTTTGTTCTGTGTGCTAAGTGTATTTTTGTTTGTGAAATGTGTAGTTTATGAGGCGGAGAATAAGGACCTTTCCAGCATTCGCCTTGATGATTGTTGCAAACCTGCTCCTTTGTTCTGTGTGCTAAGTGTATTTTTGCTTGTGAAATGTGTAGTTTATGAGGTGGAGAATAAGGACCTTTCCAGCATTCGCCTTGATGATTGTTGCAAACCTGCTCCTTTGTTCTGTGTGCTAAGTGTATTTTTGCTTGTGAAATGTGTAGTTTATGAGGTGGAGAATGAGGACCTTTCCAGCATTCGCCTTGATGATTGTTGCAAACCTGCTCCTTTGTTCTGTGTGCTAAGTGTATTTTTGTTTGTGAAATGTGTAGTTTATGAGGCGGAGAATGAGGACCTTTCCAGCATTCGCCTTGATGATTGTTGCAAACCTGCTCCTTTGTTCTGTGTGCTAAGTGTATTTTTGTTTGTGAAATGTGTAGTTTATGAGGCGGAGAATAAGGACCTTTCCAGCATTCGCCTTGATGATTGTTTGCAAACCTGCTCCTTTGTTCTGTGTGCTAAGTGTATTTTTGTTTGTGAAATGTGTAGTTTATGAGGCGGAGAATGAGGACCTTTCCAGCATTCGCCTTGATGATTGTTGCAAACCTGCTCCTTTGTTCTGTGTGCTAATTGTATTTTTGTTTGTGAAATGTGTAGTTTATGAGGTGGAGAATAAGGACCTTTCCAGCATTCGCCTTGATGATTGTTGCAAAACCTGCTCCTTTGTTCTGTGTGTTAAGTGTATTTTTGTTTGTGAAATGTGTAGTTTATGAGGCGGAGAATGAGGACCTTTCCAGCATTCGCCTTGATGATTGTTGCAAAACCTGCTCCTTTGTTCTGTGTGTTAAGTGTATTTTTGTTTGTGAAATGTGTAGTTTATGAGGCGGAGAATGAAGACCTTACCAGCATTCGCCTTGATGATTGATGTAAAACGCCTAAAAACCGCAATCGAGACGGCCGTACGTGGGTACCAGGACTCGATCCTGGTACCATTGTACCTCGACGATGCTTTAGGCGCGCGGCTGCACTAGCGGGTAGAATTTTGTTTTGTGGCTGAGTTGTCGTGATTAATTTCTAAGGACTGATAATTTTTTATAAGTCGATTTTACTCACTGCTGACTCGCTTTATTCATTGTTTGTGATGTAAAGCTTGAATTTCGCTATCCCATGTGATTTATTAGTGTTTAATAATCTATATAAGAATAAAGTAAATTTCTCTTTTAATATGAAAAATAATTTTGATAAAAAATCTTGTAACTCGTACAGAGAAGAAAGGCAAAAAGTCTATTAATTCGTAGAAACCAAGACATTGCAAGGCTTGTATTGAGAAATTCAAGACGTTATGTGAGAGGCATTAAGTATGCCCACGCAGGAGAAGTTAGCCCCACCACTTCGTATGTTGCTTGTCCCCGAATGTGCAACTTCGGAAGAAACTTTCTAATACGGTACAGTAGGCTGAAACATTCAAAAGTTTGGATAAAAATAAATTAGAAAGATTCGAGGGATAGTTGTTTAATAAATCTACTCCCTAGTGATTTTGAAAATTTTCGTTTATCCTCTAGATTTTTTTACGTAGAAAGCATAGCTCAGTGGATTTAGAAAACAGGGATGAATGTGGTTCAAGTCAACAGGTATTTTATATGAGCCTCTTATTGAAGTACAAAAACATATTAAAATTTGACCATGTAAAACAGAATTAATCAAACATTTAATTAGTTTAAACATCACCACTAAAAGTTGTTTAAAAAACGATAGGTAACATTAAGATGTTAAGGACATTTTGTTATAGTTGTTGTTAGTCGGATACAATTAGAACTGATAATAAGGTAAATGGAACAATCGTAGCTGACTGTGGAATTGTTTTAGATTGTAGTTATTTAAAGATGAAACTTTGTTTTGGTAATGGCTTTACGCCTCATAGACGTCGAGGTCATTATAGGCTGGAAAGGACCTGGGGGCAAGGAATGTTGAATAATTCGTCCATGGCCTTTTGAAGGAACCATCACAGATTTCGCCCGGAGTGATTTGGGGGAACCAGGGGAAACCCAAACCTGAATGGCCGAACGGAGATTCCAACCCGTGTTCCAACTTAAAACATGAGGGCTGAGCACAAATTCAAGTACAGAATAGAAAAAGGAATAATTGCTACAGGAGGTATTGTGCGCCAGAATCTATACGGTTTAATCGTCTGTGGGCAGCATTGGTGCGAAGAATTGTAAGAATCTGGTAATAAATACAAATTCAAGAAATTAAACCAATGGGCTTTTTAATTGTTTGAACACACCTGTTTGTATCTCTTCTGTAAATGCCTTCAGTTCATAGTTTCACTTAAAGCTTTCGAGTTTATCAATTTTAAACATAATGAAAATGTATGTATTAGTGTATTTCAGCTTATTTTGACAATTTTAATCTTCTTCTTAATGGCGGAGTCACACTAACGTCTATGCTCCAATAATTATTACGTTATTTGACATTAAACGCAGGTGTAGCCGGGACTTAGCGTACTAATTTGTTAATACGTTAGTAATTGCGTTAGGTGATAGCTCGGGTGGCGATCTGGGTTTTCACATCAAAGGGATTTAGCGCGTTGCTTATGGTGCTGTTGAGGCATTTCGCATTGTTAATGCGTCAAATAGTTACGGACAAAAACACAAAATGGAGTAGTCTAATAAAAGAATTGAGTTATTTTTTTATTTAAAAAAAATGTTTCGGCGAAACATTGTAAGTGGAATCCTCGACAGCAAAAATAGTGGTTTTCGGGCAGATACTTGGCGCCGGATTATACAACCAGTGTCAGATTCGGCAACTGAGGAAGACTTGAAAAAGAGAAAGGAGAATTATGGGGTACTGCTGAATACATTTTAGTAGCCTAAACATAAGAAGTCTGTTAAATCTGCTGCGGGGACTAGTGACACACATACCACTCACTGGTTTTAAATTTGACTTCATGCATAGCTTCCTCCATCCTGTATACACAGGCGACACCACGTTGAACACAGAGCTACACGTATGTTTCCGAAATATATAAAATATTCGTATCTTAATGGTTCTAAACTTATGTTTAAAACACAGGACATACTCCAAAGAAAAACGATGAGGAAAGTAACTATAGCAGCTTTTTTTTTTTAACTGCTTTACGTCTCTTTTTAACATCGAGGTCTTTTAGAGACGGGAAAGGATGGGGGGCAAGGATGGGGGCAAGGAATGGGAAGGAATTCGGCCATGGCCTTTTTGAAGGAAGCATCCCGGCATTTGCCTGGAGTGATTTGGGGAAACCATGGAAAACCCAAATCTGGATGCCCGGACGGGGATTCGAACCGCCGTCCTCCCGAATGCGAGGCGAGAACGCTAACCGTTACACCGCCACGCTCGGTTATAGCAGCTGAAGAGAGCACGAAAAAATAGATAAATGTTCAAAAAGAAAAGTTTTGAGAAAAATATAATTTTAGTTTCAGAACGTTGCGTTTGTTCAACAACATTATTTGTTCTAACAGATAATGTAGACTAATTATTGACAGTCATATAAAACCCTAAAGCAGCCTCAATCTCCATCTTGAAGTAACACGTTTGTTATCGTTGTGCATTCGACGTTAAACGTAAAATATTAAGTGTAGACCTTCCATTTAAAGCGTATTTTAGTTGGATATTTTGGCGCGCTAATCATTGCGACAAACGTATGTTTAGACGTTTACCTTAGTCTGGGCGCAGTATTAGGGAAACCACATACATCGAGATCAGGTGTAACAACAGTAACGAGGTATAGGATGCTAATCACAATAGAATTTTGGATTTATTGAGTGTGTGTGTGCTCGCAAATTTCTCTGAGTATGTGACTAGCGTTGTACAGGAGACACTTGCGGTCGTGACGGCACAGTCGATAGCGGCGGGTCACGAGATAAATTCGACCCATGACAGTTGCGGCGCAGTATCTTCACTTTATTAAATTAGAGAACCAGCGCGATATGTCTCCTCAAAAGATGAACAGGATCACTCTGATACGAGAAGCACAGTAATCGTGGGAAACTTTTTACGTCATCGCCGTCTTGAATCCCCGATTCTATTTTACTTTTAATATGTCGTCTACCTGTCACACGAAATTTCAGACAATTTTCCGTTAGTGAGATCTACATCACCCAGATGTTTTCTTCTCTTTTAATTCTGGCCAGGTACGGACCGAGTGGTTCTTAACTCTGGCAAGCTTCCAGTACTCCTTTATCCTTGCGCTATGGTTGTCTTTTCTTTCATGGGTCCAGTTCACTCCTGATTAGAGATGGGCCGTTCGCGAGTGAATCAGTTCTTTTTAGCAATTCTTTTAAAAGAGCGAGTGAGCAGTAGCTCACTAAATACTGAACGGTAGTTCTTTTAGGTGAGTCGGCTAATTCTGAAGATCAAGAAGAGCTAGTTCACCATCAAACTTGATTTAAGGGGGGTATTTTCATCGAAAAGTGGGGGTGTAACCGGATTCTGAGGGGTGAGACCTTTAAAAAAAAAGGTCTCAAATATTACTGAGCAAGTGAGCTAGTGAACCGATCAAAAGAACTGGTTCTTTCGTAGAGTGATCAAATTAACACCGCTCTTTTTAGTGAATCACTTTGCCCACCTCTACTCCTGATCCGGGCGCAGTGTTTTGGATGTTAGTGACTCCAGAGAATCAACATTCTGCACCTGTCTCTGTTGTAAATCTCACTGTGGTCAATTTCCAGTTGTTCCAGATCTTTTCTGCCTAGCTTCGCCCCATTTACATTAGTCGCTTTCCCTCTACAGACGGTGTTGAATATTTTGGAGGTGGTTGTTTATCTGAACTATTAGACCATAGAAGATTAATCTCCTCTTTCTCATAGCTGTTGTAATGCTCTCCAGTTGTTGATATTGGATCTGAATCCGTATTTTTCTTCATCTTTGATGGAACCCATCATTTTTCTCAGGATCTTTCGTTCCTTTAGTTCCAGTTTTCTAAGTTGTTCCTTTCTAGCCATATTCAGGTTCTCTGAGCCATACAAAACTGATGTGCCTGGGTTTAGCATATGACCTTGTCTTCCGGAGCCCAGCTTGTTACCTTCCTATACAGGAATTTAATTGAGACTTTTCTCCAGAGTAGTGTCTTAGAGTGGATCCAAAAATTTTATTTTAAACTCTGCTTGTACATGTTAAATGTAGAACAACACTTACGGTAAAGAGCGTTTGACGGCCAGTTGTTTAATTTCATATCCAGGACGCAAGGAAATATATGCTTTATTACTGTTTTTGAGAAAAAAATCACATATTCGGTAACTCAGAAGAACAGACTATCGGGAAAATTCACGCATAGGTTCCTGTCTATATGTTGCATGGTGAATTGTTTTCAAAACTTAAAGTTCTTTTTGAGCATTTATTCGGATTTTTATCAGTGGAGAATTAGTGAAACCATTGCATTATGATATTAGTCGGACAATGTAATTTTTTTTCAAATATGCTCGTCTTTAATTTGTATGTATTAATGTGATATCCAGCACACATTAAAAGAAAATTTGAATGTTGGCATAATGTAATCATATGCAATCGGCACGACTTTTTTTGTTCATTTTGAGCATATGACTACGAGATTACTTTAGAGTTTTACGTCCCGTTAAGCAAACACCCTTAACCTGGGAGAGGTCGTCATTTTTGGGACTGCTTGTGCAGTTGGTGTGATGTGGAGAAAGTTTTACATCACATATTTTTAACGAAGCTTTCTGTCAATGTCTCCGCTTAATTGCAGGCTGACTACTTAAGTGACCGGTTCCAGGTCTTTAGACTGGCATCGGGTGTTTGCATACATTACAGCGCAACTGACTAGGTGCGACCGTTACACGAAACAGATAACTGCCACTTTGAATAATAAGTGTAAATTAGGTTTATTTTAATGATTGGTTAGCGTCGAGGTCAATTACCATAAGCAAAGTGAATGAAACAAGTGGAGAGGGCGCAATGTCTGAAACATCAGCACAACTGGAAGAGGATGTGTTAAAAGATCCGCGGTGTGCGAATCGTGAAATGAAAATAAACCTGGATGTTGCACATTTATGTGTGTTTGTAATATTTCACATACAACACCGAGAAGGAATGTTCCGAGTCACCACAAAATCGGTGGTGGGTAGAACAGTGGGATCATAATAAGTGATTAAGATTGTAAAAATATAGGGCCTGCACGTCAGTTCAACAGCGCTGTAACCGGACAGGTCAATGTTACGCCACCTTATTCGGTGCAGAGCATCAGACGAAGTAGAAACAAGAGAGCAAGTACCGGTATTGCTGTCAACGACAAATGGCGTAATATCACCGTATAAATGCGTTCGAACGTGGCAGAGTATTAGGTCTCCGGCAAACGTGTTTGTAGTACCGTGACCTTGCGGGTCGTACACGGCACGCTGCTACTACAATGAACGCGTGTGCGGAACCAGTGGCTAGAAGAGGGAACGCTTACCGCGACGAGCGGGTACTGGACCAAAGCGCGGGATAATCGCCATCTTGTCCGCAGGGCCATAACCGACAGAACATCTTCGCCTATAGTGTTGAGCTGCAACGGGTGCGTAATGTCTGGCTCGACGGCGTCTGCTGAGGATTGAATTGGTTGCACGCATGCTATTGCGTCGGTTTAAACTGACCAGAGATCTGAATGCAATGGGCACGTGATGGCTGTCACTGCCGTGCTAAATCGTAAAATGTAGCGCTTTCAGACCTATCCTTCAAAGATAGCAGGTTACGTGTTAGACGCTACAGTGATTAATGCAATCGGGGAGACTACGTTGTTGAGAGGCGCAGCATACTAACGCCGAGTGCGATGGTTTTGTTTGCCAACGACTATAACATGCGATCTCACCTCCTACGTATTGAGGGCAATCTGAACAGCAACCGCTGCGTAAGGAATGTTTCAGAGTCCGAGGTGTTTCATCAGGGAAAATGGAAGCCTTCTTCATAGAACGACGGATACGACTGCTTCCCCAGCCCACACTTTCACCTGATGTCTCCCATTGAGCATGTATGGCATATGGTCGGTCGCCAACTCGATCGTTCTTGTCGTCCTATTACCACTGTAGAAGCTTTGTGGAAGCGCCTACAAACCGCGTGGTAGTGTGTTTCCCTGTGGCATATACAGGGGGAGGCAAAATAATACGAGCACCTGTGAAATGATGGAAAATCTTTATTAATAGGGGGTTGGACCACCCTTTGACTGAAGTACAGATTTAATGCGACGTAGGATAAATACATAAAGGTCATGGACAATATTTAAAGGTATATTAAGCCATTCCTCCTGCACCCCCATGCTTCAAAGTCGGCAACAGGCATTCAGGATTAAACGCTTCTCTGGGCGTTCTCCAGACATAAATGCGTCCGGTCGTCTGAAAAAGGGTAAATGACGATTCATCTGACCATATTACCTCTTGCCACTGCTGTGGGGAACAACCTTTGTGATCTCTGCACCACTGGCGTCGCTTGAAAGCATTAGTTGCTGTCACCAAGGGTTTACGAATTGCCACTCTGCCATAAATGTTCGCAGCGTGAAGTTCCCTTTTGACAGTTTTTGTTGAAACGGGGTCCTGGAGATGACTTCATTTCGGATGTTATCTCGGATAACGATTGCTTGTGCTTACGGGCTACTATGCGCTTCAAGACCCGTCTATCCCTATCAGTACGCTTTGACTTTCGGCCACTGTTGTGCTTTGAAGACGCCGTCTTACCCTCTTTCGTGTACGCTGTCACAACGGCTGATACCATACTCCTTGCAAACCCCAAAAGGTCCACTTAAACGCGCTCCGACAATCATTCTTCTTTGGAATTTTGACAGGTCTGACATTTCAACTTATCACAGACAGTTCGATAGGCGCATGCAACGCAGGTGACTGCTGTTGAGAGACTGATACCTTCCTCTTCACGCTCACTAGGTGGCAGACTTCTGTTGCAGGTGGCGCGGCTGTACTGCAGGTATGAAATACGTCATACTTTTTCACAGGTGTTCGTATTATTTTGTCCTCCATCTGTACAAGCTCTTTTCATTCCACGCCACGACGCACGCCTAGAGGCTCTGATTGCAGCAGGTGGCAGTTTCACACTGTGCAGAATTCTCATGGTCAAAAATCATGTATAGTTCTATTATTCTCTTCATTCGTGTATTGCCATGTTCTTATTCTGTGGAATAAATTTCATTGTAATCATATGTCTCTTTCAAGCTGATGTAGTTTTCAGAAATAGTAGTGTAATTCAGACGAATATGGTGCACATTTAACCCCTACTGCTGATTCACGTCAGTTTTGACTATTCTTTCAAGAACTTTACTGATCGTTGAAACAATTGTTTCTACTGGCAAATTAGGACAGAACTTCGGTTAATTTTAACGGAGGCACAGCAAGGAAATGACTTCTGTGCATGAATGTTATCGTTGCTCAGTTGGTTAATTTTTTTTTTTTACTTATGGCTTTACGCCTCGTCGACGTCGAAGTCATTAGAGGCGAGATGGGACAGGGGACATGGAACGGGAAGGAATTCGGCCATGGCCTCTTGGAGGAAGAATCCCGGCAATCGCCTGGAGAGATTTGGGGAAACCATGGAAAAACCAAATCTGTATGACAGTACGGGGATTCGAACCCGCGTCCCCCCGAATGCGAAGCCAGATCCCCGGAAGCATTACTGGATTAGATTAGGTGGCTGCGACAGAGGTGCGTAGCCTGTAAGAAACGATCACAAGGTCCTTAGAACAAAATTTAAATTAAAATTGAGAGTACGTAATCGAATTTGGAGTCAAGCGGAATTAAAAAGAGAGAGAGAGAAAACATTTTCATTACGGGAATTATTGGTAAGGGAACATGTACATTTATCGCTTATTTTATAAATTCTAAATTATGATAAGTTTAAAGAAAACTACTGGTTCCAGTGTCAACACTAGCAAACAATCTCCAACAGAACACGCGAGCTGAGGCACCTCCTGTGCCAGGAGGAGCGAACACTATTGTGGGCGCTGCGCTCGATTTATCTTGTTTGTGTCGTGAAACTGCCGTCGTCACTCCACTAACAAGTTACCTGATCTGTCAATGCAAATGAGGCGCGCACTGCAACCAGTTCGCCAATCATGTTCTCGTTACGCCCAGCAGCGCCTGTTACGGTGCAACACTGTGTATATTAAATATGTGCCGCTCGTGTTTAGCTGTGCAGGACGCTATCAGCATAGCGAGGAGGTAGCACAGAAGCCAACGAGGCGTGGCTGTAGGGCGCGTCGACAGTGAGGTCATTAACTATAAGCTAACGACATTCAGGACCTTATACTTGAGGCAGATCTGACAGAAGAGCTATTAACGCGTGGTTCTGTGATATTTAAGTAGTCGTGTGGATATTTTTCAGTATGGTCATCGTGTGATTATTATCCAAAGAACAGCTGGTTTACTGTCCAATTTCAGCTGCATAATTTTTAGACACTGTGTTGGGAGACCTATAATTAAGATGAGAGGAATTCCACAAATCAGATTTCCTAAGCATATCTCATCGAGTCTGATGGATGATTGATTAACGCTCAAGATTGGTATTCGGGGGAGTTGAGATTCGATCACCAATCAAGTTGCCCAGATTTCCGTTTTCCAGGGTTTCCCGAAATTACTCCAGGCGTTTACCGGGAGGGTTCCTTCAAAAGACAAAAGGTCGAAATTCCTTCCATTATTTCACCCAAATCCACTCCCGGCTGCAATAACCTCGACGTCGACGACAACAAAAAAATGTGATTATTGTAGGCCATTTCTCCCACAGTTGTTTGTTAAATTAATAATTATTCTTTAATAATTACTCCAGTACAACTGTTTTGGATAATATTTATTTGACGGACGCATTTCACCTCTCGTCGAGGTATCTTCAGCGTACACTGTTTTATTTTACATTTCTGTTTTAAGGTGTGGTTTTTGGTCGCCTGTGACTTCAACCAGCATGCTGTTTACACTGTTGCACATATTTACACAGTTTGTACAAAAAAAAAAAAAGATTCTGTATGTTTTGATTATTACTGTTCTTACGATTACTTTTGACCAGTTTTGCCTTCAGGAGAAACGACATCATACTTCTGAATTATGTACTAGGACAGAATGATGATATTGGTTCGATATTCTTTATTTCTTTATCGTGTCATACTGGTAGGCATGGCATAAATTATTACTATATGTGATGTAGCTTTAACGTCGTTTGTGAGTATGCTGACAGGAGAGGACATGTTTTAAGTCACCAATTGGTAAAGGAATTACTATCCAAATTTAAAACGTACATCGGAGAAATTTGGCGATTAAGCTGTAATTTTGTATTGTCTCATCAAGTCTAATGATGTAAATGCGCGTCTTCTACTATTCATAACAAATAAATGAAAGTTCCACGACCGAGGTTCGAACTAGGTAATTCTAGGTTCACTGCTAAAGTCCTTCTGAAGAATTTTTATTTCCCATCTGTTTGAGCAACATTTTCTTTATTTCTTATAAAAATAACCTCTCTTCGACAGACCATCTAACGGCAGAGTGAAGATTTCTTCAAGTTAATTTATGATTACAAATTTAAAGCCATTTCATAAGCAGCTTTTTGGCACGAAAGAAAATACTGTAATATTTTCCCCGAAATGTAATAGTCCGATTATATTTCATAAACATCATTAGCCTTATATGTAAAAAAAACCTGATATTAGAAAGGTTAACTTGCATCAATATCCTTAGCTTAAACAACTATAAAAAATGCGGGAACATTTCGTTTATCGTAACGCAGACTTTGAGGAATAAATAATGCAGGAAGTGCTCTATAAGAAGTTTAGATTGCACGCTTATTATTACAGTTAGTTCAGATGGAGCGTTTGCTCCAGTTGTAATTTCACAACACACCTACTTCTGCGTTACACGAATTTTTACCTTCAGATTCTTTCGTCGTTTGATTTTGTGGTCACCGACTTATTTGGATACAAGTAGGAACGTTCTCACAACGGCATGGCTGAAACAAGCTGCAAGTATATCGTCACACTGAGATAATAAAATTAAATTCCCAGCACGGACGAACTAGAAATGTACTAAATTTTATTACATATATGTACTAGATTGTCAGTCAGTATTTCTTGGTATCACTAAAAACAAAGTGACGTATCGATACTAAGATTACTCTTTAGTAGCGTAATATAATCAGTAGAATGAAAAATTAGTTTTAGCTAATTTTAGGGGTGTTCGGAGCTCGTCAGTGCTGCCATTAACACATCACACGACGCCGCTTGGCCGATTATAATATCTCCTTACGCTACTCATTTTCCGCGAAGTAATTATCTCCGCTACTGGCACAAATTCTGGGAAATGTTGCTTTCGTTTTGATTACAAAAAGCGAAGGAGAACTTAACACTTTCTGCCATAGCAACCATATTTAGTGAACTGCACCAGAAGTGCATGGACATTTTTGGATGTGAGACACCATCGAACAATCAATATAGCCGTATTTTAATATTTTACGATCAGTGTAGTTGCCCTTTTCGTCAGTAGCACACATTACTATACATTTATTCGTATTTGTGCGCAATTTTTGCCCATGAAATACTGCTTTTGGATAGTTTAACATGTATAGTATTATTGCTATATTAAACATCTTAATTGTTTTGTATTAATACCTTTAAACCATCATCATCATTAGTGTTATGCCCTAAGACAGTTTCTCACATGGCTGCCCTCCAAGCTCTCTTCCACATGGAGAGTCACACCACTACTATTATAGGGAAATATTAATGTGTTACTATCGCCTTACTTTCCTCATACGTTGGAGGAAGGTTGTGTTGTCATCTGTCTGCGGCCGGCCCTGGCAGTGTAGTGGCTAGCGCGCTGGCTTCGCATTGCAAGGGCCAACGCTTCGCGTCCGGCCTCGGGCATGGGTGGTTTTAATTAAGTGTTGTGTTCGTCTTGTGCTGTCGTCACGTTCACCATATCATGATTAGAGCCTGATACAATACTCTCTACAAAAACAAATTGGAGCTGGCTAAATGGTCGCAATGACCGAAGGCCATTAAAAAAAAAAAAAAAAAAAAAAAAAAAAAAAAAAAAAAAAAAAAAAAAAAATCTGTCTGCAAAACGTGTACCTATGTTCTGTGTGTAATAAGTGTATTTTTGTTTGAGGAAATTTGTATGTTATGAGGCGGACTTGAGGGTCATCCCAGCATTCTCCTTTATGATTGGGACGGACTATCCACGAGGATCAGGACTCAGTCCTTGTCCCGTTGTACGTCCCTGTTCCAGTGCCACACTGACGGCTAAATTTAAATAAAATTAGAAAAATCATTGCCTCTCAGTAATATGTACGTGTTTGAAAGGTAACTGCACGTTCAGAGCTTGACACACTCGCAATAGCTTTGATTATTATAAGGCTTTTGGAGAGATGGTGGTTGAGTGCAGAAGGGACGTCAGACATGGTTTTGTCTGAAAAGAAGCTGCTAGAGAGAGCAGGTATATGATTGGTTGGTTTGAAGGAAAGGTGGGAGATGTGGAGCAAACATTGCAATAAAGACAGATATTGTGCTGGAGAGTTGAAGACACTGATTTCTTATCGAGCGCCATGTTGTTTCTACCCGGTATTGTGTTACCAAGCGAACTGAGTTTGTTTTATGCATTAAATTGCAACGCGTTTAAGGAACGAATATATTTAAGTATTACTTATTTAATTCTGGAGTAAAGTCTTCCGGAGTTCTGCTCATTTCTTCGTTTCTTCAACGGTATTTACGTGTTTGGTGACAATTAAGTGCCATTAAGTATTTTATTTTTATGTTTCGGAATGTACTATCCGTTCTTTCGTGTTAATTTTTTTTTTAGTACAGTAGAATTCCAATTATCCGAATCAGTTGGGACCGGACCCCATTTGGATAATCGAAAATTCGGATGATTGGATTTTTTCCGAAAAAGGGTCTATTTTAATTAATTACTGTATGTATGTTGAAAATGGCAGAAAAAAACAATATTTAAAGGAAAAGAGCTTTTAATTTATTGAATGAAAAGGCAACACTTTTATATGTTAAGCGTAGTTATAAGTGCTGTACATTAGTACAGTATGTACGTACCATCTCTGTCAAAGTGAGCTGTTTGACAGTATTCATTTGTTTTCTAGCAGCAAACTCACTCATCCGCTTGACAGTGAGAAGTTTCATGTGGTATGTACGCCATTATTTTTTGAATCGCAGTACGTTTCGGTTTTAATTAAAAAAGCTATTCGGATAATCAGCGATTCGCATAATTGGAGTTCTACTCTAACAAAATTCACTGGTTTTGTTATAGCAATCGTCTATTGAAAAGTTCATGCGCTGTACCGGCTAAACAGTACTGAGCGAAAATTGGTTCATTATTCTGTGTCAGAAAATGTTATAACAGACGATATTGTAAACATCTGGAAATAAAAATACCGCAACAGTTCCAGGCATATCTCAAAACAATCCAGCCTGACTACAACAGTTGCTTGGCTTAAAACAAATAAATAAGTAACCATCACTCAAATGAATTTCTATTAGTATACTTCCCATTTTTCCATCAGTTCGGCTGAGCATTGATTTTTCAGAAAAATAAGTAAAATAAATAAATAATGTATCCTTAGAAAATATCAGTGAATACATATATTCTGGCCAGCTTTTAAACACGGGAGCAATGTAAGACTAAAAATTTTCCGTCGCATCAGATTTGGATGATAAGCTTTTGGATAGCATTCTATGGTTCCCAGATCAAGTACGTCCACTAATAAAAAAGAGTAAAACAAATGCGTCCTATTCATTCTTCCCATAGTGACTTGCAGCTGTGATACCTGTGCTATCAAAGAATTTATAAAATGTAAACTTACAACAGCCCAAAGACCTAAGAAAAACAATGCTACAAAAGACAAGAGTGCAAATGATATCAGATCAGTTATAAAGATAACAGACATCTTGGAGAAGACAGCTCCTTGAAATGGCATGTTGCTCTGAGAAATTCGATGTTGGAGTGGAGTCCACGCGTTCCTCGGAGATCGAGAAGTACAAAGCGAGCGTGGTGGGTGAACGGTTAACGTTCTGGCCTCGCATTCGGGAGGACGCGGGTTCGAATCCCCGTCCGGACATCCAGATTTGGGTTTTCCATGGTTTCCCCAAGTCACTCCAGGTGAATGCCGGGATGCTTCCTTCAGAAAGGCCATAGCCGAATTCCTTCGCGTTCCTTGTCCGCAGTCCCATCCCGCCTCTAATGACCTTAGCCGTCGACGAGGCGTAAGGCAATAAGAAAAAAAAGTATCAAGAAATACGAGACTACCGGACCAATGAGACAAAGACATAAACCGTATCGATGACGTTAGCTGCCAGAGAATCGCCCTAAGACCATTCTGCCCGGAGAAGAGCCATGACTAAAGAGCAACATCATTCAACGACTGTATTGTCTGATGATGATGACTTCATACCTGTTGCTTACAGAAACTTCAACAGTTGTTTCCAAACAACACAGCCATAAGCTTTTAATTTTTTTTTCTCTGTCCTTTGAAAACAGGAATCATATTAGTGTTTTTTGGACAGTCTGTCTCAATACTGTTTCAGGGTTCTTTTCCTTGGACAACCCCAGCTTGCTCTTGTGGTATCGACGCCTAGCAATTGATTTCATACTGTGCTTAATAATGCGGAGATGAACATTCCATGATTTAGCAACATTCCAACATAATTCTAGTTCTTCCATTTGGTAGGAATACCGAAGTGGTCCACTGTGCAGTCACATTTCACCACTCAATAAAACGTTATTTTCATCTACTGTTTGTAACTAAACCATTTTACTTTTATATTTCTTTAAAGGTATTCTGCAACAACAAAGACTAGTATCCATTTTTCATTCTCAGATCTCCTTTTTTTTTCTAGACTTACTTCCATAGGAATTAAACAGACCTTGAATACTTTGCAAGAGTCAATCTTTCCCACATTATCCTTCTTGATAATGGTCCCTTCTCAGTCCTTAAAATAGCGTTTTCTTCCTCCTCCGCGACTGTTCAGATGTCTATGGGATTGCCTCTAGAGAATCGACTACAGTAGCGTTGAAAATAATGAATGTTTTACATCCACACATGAGATTTTGAGATCTTTTTGCCTTAAGTAATTATTCTTGATCTGAAAGTATTACATATTATACTTAGAGATATACATTACTCTGCTGTTTTATCTGCATATCCCTGATTATAGATAGTTTTTCTTTTCCTATGTGAGTAATTTTTGTAGTTATATGCTTCACTCTTGATTTAGATAACTACGGCCTTAATTTGCAATTTCTCTGATTTGTTAGACATGGCGGACCTAATCTCCATGCAGGTCTGAAGGTACATTGTTGTTAGGCGTCGCACCCTACCCGCATCCTCGACACCCAACCCACCTGTGGTAACCACAAGACCATGACCTGGGTCACGGCGACTCGCTCTACGCAGGTGCACAGGATGTGGAAGCCACTGCATTCCACCTCTAGTTGACAGGGGACGTTAACTACACAATGTGTTTCACTTAACTTTGCAACCTCACAGATTTTTCGAAACGGAAGATACAGTCATTCTTATGTATGACATTCCATTCACATCACTGGCTAAAAGAAAAGAAAGAAAAAGGTGACCATGACCACAAGCTGGCACTCTATTTCAGGAATAACGGTGTGGGAAAATTCTTTTTGTAGGTAATAAGAAAAATGATGAATAGTTTACCAAAAACTCTGAAAGAATTTAAGGTGTAGTGAAACTTAAATTAAATTAAATCAAATTAGAAAAGTAAAAAAGAACTACTGAGTATGAAAATCCCTAAAAATCAGTTAACAGTATTTTGACTAACTTTTTTTAAAAAAAAATATTCCCTATTTACAAAGATAAATCTTACGTATGGTGACGATTTGTCTTGCTGTCGGTAAATCTAATAAATTTGAATCCCCTTGATGTACCGCAACCATTTAAGCTGTGGTGTGTTGGTTGTTCTCAATAGGTTTTTTCCCCATTGTATTATGACAAAAATACCTAATATTACTGCGTTAGATATTTACAACTGTAATAGAGCTGTTTGGTTAAATATCTTCTTAGTGAGACGTTACTGCTGTCATAATAACAGTACATATCATCACGAAAAAAAAATATTAAACAACCGTTTTATACATCCACTGTAAACACTGACGATCTAACCGCAGATACGAAATCTGTCTTTTACATAAATTAAATATTAACAAAGACAACGGTACTTATTAACAACACCATTTTGTTTAGCAGATGGTGTAGGTTCCTAAAATGATATGGTCCAAAACGAATATTCGACCAAAAGGTAGCTTATAGAGTACATCCGTCATATTTCACTTTAATAAACACTTTGTAGATTTATAATTTACTGATGAATTTATGTGTATAATCAATACTTAACCAACTTTAGCTTGAAATTCAAGCCTCCTACATATTCCCATTGACTTGATGTTATGAAAAATGTAAGTGAATTGTATAGTCTTCTTACATATGTCTCTAAGATATTTAATATTTTGAAAATGCGAACCAAATCATAATAAACCTCTTCTATTATTAAGTGCAATATGAATCTTACACCCCTGCATATCTACTACTGAAGTACACAAAATCTTACTTTAAATTCTTTCTCTGTTTGAGGCGAATCTTCAGCACATATCACGATAGCTTATTCCATTCCCTTCTCTAAAAAACGAAAACTTTCCCAAGTCATCATACCTGAAATCAAAAGCTGCTCTATGGCCAATTCTTTCACACTCTATTCAATACCAATTAAGACTTCATGCAGAATATGTGTCTTATTAACTCCCAGCACTCTCTTCTCCCGTCACTCTTACAATTCCCAATCACGCTATTAAAGCCCAGTAGCTGCTTCTACAAACAATCTGTTTTTTCTTAATTTTTTTTGCGAGACACATCTATTTAACCACACACGTTGATCTTCCCCTTAACGTCATATACATGCAGACGCGCTCAGCTACTATTTTAAATAGTGGTTATTTTAAGATCGTACAAATCAACTACAGTAAATCATTAATCGTGCTATCGTCATGAAAGTCGTATTTAATTGTGCCCGAGTCTAAGGAAAGCAACGAAGCTATAAAAGAAATCCAAGTATAAGATAAGATTCAACGATGTCGTGAATACAGAGAGTTGTTTGATAGTTGCGTAGTGACATATCAAAAAAAAAAAAAAAAAAAAAAAAAAAAAAAAACTAGGTTCATAATTGTGGCGACTCTCAGAATAGAATTTAATTTAAATATTCAATCCTTTTGTCTTGGAAGATTTATCAGTTAGTAAAACGATTGATAAAATCCCCATATGATTTTAAAAAAAATACAATTGGTGAACAAATCTAAAATTAGAATTTTCGAGGTCAATTTTGCAAAAATAATAATAATAAAAATATTCTAATAAACATGGGCACTATGCGTACTGTTGCATTTGACAGGTGTTGCGTTTGAAGAAGGGAGAGAAGTACGATCATTTCAGCTGGAATCATATTTCTTCACACAGAGAATACACACTAACTCGACTGCAGTACTGTGGGCGGTCATTCGATGGACTCTCCAGTCCCAGATGGCTCACAGGGAACTTCAGCCATCCGATGTTAATTAAGATGATGCATTCTGAAAACACGAGGCGGCTCAAAGACTACGTTTGTTAGATGGTATTTCCGATGACGTGGTGACCACAGGCCAGTTTCTTGATAAACTCTGCTCTACGGGAAATCGGCATCGTGACCTTACCCAGACAAGTAGAGGCTTGTCGCGATTATCGAGAAAGAATAAATTACGAATGCATTTCGCATTTAAATAACCGAGTAATAGTTTGCAAACATGACGATGGCAATCAGTAAGAAAGCACCCCTCCCCAAACGCATTTTGAAAGTAAGGATTTTATAATAGAAGAAAAAGATAACAAAGAACTCCAGGGGAGGCTGGATCTTCTGAACTTATGGCCTTTACGTCCAAGCATAACGTTTCTAAATCTTGATTTACAACATGTTTTTGACTAAGAAGACTCTGTATTGGCTTAAATCAAGAAGCACAAATGTAAGAACAGATATGTTAACTTATGACTTAAAGAACGAAATCAAAAATCATGAAGTGTCTGCTTTGATAGATGAGGCATTTAAGATGCCTCATCAAATGTAGCCTCAACGCGATGGAGAGACAGATTTTGGTATGGGTTTGTGGGAACAATACAATTTAAACTCCAATTTGGCAAATGTTGAATCAAAAGTAGACTAAGTTGAGTGGCTAAACCCTAATAACAGATTACCAGGGTTTATAAAAATCACCTTTCGATAGCCGCAGGTAAACGACAGCTCTATTCATAATACTTGTTGCCTCTAAATAAATCTGGGAGAAGATTTTGAATTCAAATAAAAATTTGTCATGTCCCACCAAAAGTGTTATAAAAATCATATAAAATCCTTGAAAAATTGTAATATTTGGTTTAGAAACGACAGAAAACAACTTGGTGCCGGGTATTTTGGATGCATGTTAATGAAAAATTTAGACATAACAATTTCTCATTTGCTCCACTGTTAATCACGTGGCAGAAAAAAATAGGATTCCAATATTTAGTTGTTTCTATTTCTATATGATTAATTGATATGTTACGTTTGCCATTCAAACTGTTGCGTATTGCTTTTATATTTACTTATGTATAATGGTCATCACTAGGATTGTGATTCTAGCATTGTCATTTACCTCTAACCTAAACAAATGAGGCAAAATTTAAAAAGGACGAATAGGATCAC